>CM077247.1:10691626-11106626 GCA_039654775.1 Spinibarbus caldwelli
CAATGAAAGATAGCTTCAAGTCTTTCCTATTTGTTGTTACAGCTTGGCAGTAACGACAGGGAAGCGAGCCTTCCGGAGAAGGGCGCTACGGAGGCCACATCCTGCCCGAAGGGAGGTAACATGTGGAGACACTGATATGGACTGACCCAGGTCTGGGGCAGTACTACATACGACTGGACCCTGGGGCAGATCCTACCTAGGGTAGGGAGGAGAGCTGCCAGCAGGGCCTGACAGAGGCTCTGTCAAGGGAAGACACGGGTTTACCGTGAGGGAAACCTTACCGTGGAAGAATACACATATGGGATTACCCGAAGGGAATCAAGCCATACGGACACCTAGCCCAGTACAGGGGCTGACCGGAGACCCGGGCGAGCTAACACCAGTACTGGGCCTGGCGTCAGACTGCTCCGCCCAGTCTGACTGCCGGGGGTGCTGGAGGAACTCCACCAGGGTTCGCCGTCCGGGGAACCGAACTGGTGGAGAAAAAAGGCGCTCGTATCCCCGGGTGAGGGGGAATGGCGCAGCAAGCGTGACACCGGCCAGCTCTTCCCGCCACTTACCTGTTACCCAACACACAGGAAGAAACTGGCTCAACGCGGAGACTGTAGAATCTCGCGAAGGTGTTCGGTGTCGCCCAGCCCGCAGCTCTACAGATGTCTGCCAGAGAGGCGCCGTGCGCCAACGCATAGGAGGAGGCAACACTCCGTGTGGAGTGAGCCCTCACCCCCAGGGGGCACGGCTCGCCTTGAGACTGGTACGCCAAGGCGATGGCATCCACTATCCAGTGGGCCAACCTCTGCTTGGAGACAGCCTTCCCTTTCTGCTGACCTCCGTGGCAAACAAAGAGCTGCTCAGAGCTTCTAAAGCTCCGGGTGCGGTCCACGTATATGCGCAGTGCTCTTACGGGACACAGCAACGCCAAGGCTGGATCTGCCTCCTCCGAGGGCAGTGCTTGCAGGTTCACCACCTGATCGCGGAAGGGCGTGGTGGGAACCTTAGGCACGTATCCAGGCCGGGGTCTCAGGACAACGTGAGAGTAGGCCGGCCCGAACACAAGGCACTCTTCGCTCACCGAAAATGCTTGGAGGTCCCCGACCCTCTTGATGGAAGTGAGCGCGGTCAGGAGCGCTGTCTTCGCTGACAGAAATTTCAGCTCGACTGAGTCCAGCGGCTCAAAGGGACCCCTCTGAAGTCCAGCCAGGATGACAGAAAGATCCCAGGAGGGCATCAGGGGTGACCTAGGAGGATTTAACCTTCTGGCACCCCTCAGGAACCTCACGATGAGTTCGTGCTTTCCCAGGGACCGGCCGTCCACTGCATCATGATGGGCCGCAATAGCAGCCACATACACTTTCAAGGTGGAGTGTGACAGCCTACGCTCCAACCTTTCTTGCAGGAAAGAAAGCACTACTCCAATCGTGCACCTTCGGGGGTCTTCTCGACGAGAAGAACACCAGTTCGCGAACAGACTCCACTTCAGTGCATAGGCTTGCCTTGTTGAAGGAGCTCTAGCCTGAGTGATGGTCTCTACCACATCCCGTGGTAGACCACTCAAGTCTGCCGCGTCCCGTCCAGGAGCCACACATGGAGGTTCCGCAGATCTGGACGCGGGTGCCATATGGTGCCGAGCCCCTGAGAAAGGAGTTCCTTCCTCAGAGGAATGCGCCAGGGAGGGGCTGTCGCGAGGAGTATGAGTTCGGGAAACCAGGTCCGGGTGGGCCAGTACGGCGCGACCAACAGGACCTGCTCCTCGTCCTCCCTGACCTTGCACAGTGTCTGTGCAAGCAGGCTCACTGGGGGAACGCATACTTGCGTAGAGCCCGAGGCCAGCTGTGTGCCAGTGCGTCTGTGCCGAGGGGGCCCTCGGTCAGGAAAAAGTACAGCTGGCAGTGGGAGGACTCGCGGGAAGCAAACAGGTCTACCTGAGCTTCCCCGAATCGACTCCAGATCAGCCGGACCGTCTCGGGATGGAGTCGCCATTCTCCGGGGAACGTGAGCTGTCGTGAGAGCGCATCGGCTGCACGATTGAGCTCCCCCGGAATGTGGACACGCAACGATTTGAGCTGCGTGTGACTCCAGAGGAGGAGATGGCGGGCGAGCTGTGACATGCGACGAGATCGTAGACCTCCCAACCGGTTGATGTACGAGATAGCCGCAGTGTTGTCTGTACGGACCAACACGTGCTTGCCTAGAAGCAGTGGCCGGAACTGCCGCAAGGCAAGGTGCACTGCCCACAGCTCCAGGCAGTTGATGTGCCAAAGCAGTCGAGGCCCTGTCCAGAGCCCCGAGGCTGCCTGCCCGTTGCATGTAGCGCCCCAACCCGTGCTGGAGGCATCTGTTGTGACAACAACATGCCGGGACACTTGTTCTAGGGGCACCCTGGCCCGTAGAAAGGCAAGGTCCGTCCAGGGGCTGAAGGAGCGGCGACACTCCTGTGTGATGTTCACACGAAGTGTACCGCGGCGCCATGCCCATCTCGGGACTCGGGAGTGTAACCAGTGCTGAAGTGGTCTCATATGAAGCAATCCGAGCGGCGAGACTGCGGCTACGGATGCCATATGCCCCAGGAGCCTCTGAAAAGGGTTTCAGTGGTACCACCGTCCTGCCTCTGAAGGAACTCAGGCAGTTCAGCACGGACTGGGCACGCTCGTTAGTGAGACGCGCCATCATACTCACCGAGTCTAACTCCACACCGAGAAAAGAGATTCTCTGCATGAGGGAGAGCTTGCTCTTTTCTCATTTGACCTGAAGCCCCAGCTGGCTAAGTGCCGGAGCACTGGGTCCCTGTCATCACACAACTGTTCTCGCACGCGGGCCATGCTCGAGATAGTTGAGGATCCTGATGCCCACTTCCCATAGCGGGGCAAGAGCGCCCTCCGTGACTTTCGTAAAGACACGGGGGGACAGGGACAGCCAGAAGGGGAGAACACTGTACTTCCCTGCCTGACCCTCGATCGCAAACCGTAGAAACGACCTGTGTCGAGGCCATATCGAGACACGAAAGTAAACGTCCTTCAGGTCGACCGCTGCAAACCAATCCTGGGGCTAGGTGCATCCAGGATTGGCCAAAGGCCACCGCCTTTCTTGGGTACGATGAGGTAGGGGCTGTAAAACCTCTGCCTCATCTCGGCTGGAGGGACCGGCTCGATTGCATCCTGTGCCAGGAGGACAGCAATCCCCTCACGCAAGACAGGTGCGTCTCGGTCTGCCACCGAAATCTCGAGAACGCCGCTGAACTTGGGAGGTTGCCTGGCGAACTGAATCGCATAGCCGAGTCGGATTGTGCGAATGAGCCAGCGGGACGGGTTGGGCAGCGCAAGTCACGCCCCCAAACTCCATGCGAGTGGCACCAAGGGAACAATTGACATACCCGCGGTGGTGCAGCGGCAGGGAGTTGAGCTGGATAGCCCAGAAGGCATCGCGTTCTGACCGATCACAGCAGAACTCCCCGCATCCCCGGAGGGACTGGCCAGAGATGCGTGGAGAGGCATTGCGTCTCCCAACCGCAACTTCTTGGCTACTGGCAAAAGAGAGGGGGCTCGTGGGCGAGAGTGAGGAGGCATCGCGTCGCTCATTGTCGACCCGCGAGCCTGAGGACCCGGAGGAAAAGGAAATTGCTCTTTCTTTGACAATGTGGGTACCGCTGGCCCTTGAGCCAGCGGCGGAACAGAAACAGAAGACTCTCCACCCGGCCCTCCTCCGGGGGAAGGAGCGGCGCTGTCCTCGCCATCTCCCAAGAAAGAGCAGCTTCCCACATCTCCGGGTTGCCTGTGTCAGGGCCGCTTTGTCACCTTCCTGGCTGACTTAGGGGCCGGCTGGGACACAGGGGGCGCTGTGCTCCTGCGAGAGGCTCAACGCACCGGCCTAGGTGTTACCTCAGCACGGGGCGGAGCGGCTCTGGGAGACACAGGAGGGCGCCCACGGCGACAAGCAGACCGGGGCTTGCCCTGCAGCGGAGCGGTGGCAGATGACGCATCACGCCGGGGCAAGATGTGTTGGATGGCCTCGGTCTGCCTCTGTACTGCCGAGAACTGCTGGGCACAGTCCTCGACAGTGTCGCCGAACAGTCCAGCCTGGGAGACAGGAGTGTCGAGAGCGCACTATCGACATCGCACGTCTCAGCAGGGCTGAACCATAGATGGCGCTCTTGGACCACAAGTGTGGACATCGCCTTCCCGAGGGACTGCACTGTGACTTCCGTTGCCCGTAGGGCACGGTCAGTCGTCGAGCACAGGTCCTGCTTCAACCTTGGGTTGGTACTACCCTCGTGCATTTTAATGCCTTGGCTTGGTGTACTCGCAGGATAGCCATGGCATGCCGAGCAGAGGCAGCTTGGCCCGCAGCACTGTAAGCTTTGACCGCGAGAGCGGTCGTCAGCTTACAGGCTTTGGACGGGAGACGAGGACGATTCCACCAAGTGGCGGCGTTTTGCAGGCACAGGTGCACCGCAACCGCCCTCTCCACCTGGGGAATGTCAACGTACCCCCTAGCCGCCCCGCCATCGAGGGTAGCGAGGATGGGGGAGACAAACGAGCCGCTTCTGGCCGTAAAAAGGGGCCGTCCACAACTTCATCAGCTCCTTGTGCACTTCCGGGAAGAAAAGGACCAGGGCAGGGCGTGGTCGCGAGCCACGGCCCGTGCCGAGGAGCCAATCATCTCACCGCGAGGACTCGGGACTGAGAGGTGTGCACGCCTCCAGCCCGATGCTCGCGGCGGCCCAGGAAAGCACGGCCGTCAACTCTGGGTCCGATTCGGCGGCGGCCGCGACCCCCGAGGGGGGCAGCCCCGCCGAATCTTCATCCTCAGAGGACGATTGCCCATCCCCCGATGCAGCTATCGACATCTGATCCTCTATCGGCGCGCCGAATGAAACGCTGAGCGCGCCGTAAGACGGCACAGCAGAATCACCGGCGAGCCGCACAGAACAGCAGCTGCGGGAGGAGTGAAAGGTCCGTGGGGACTGGCCCGGCGGAAAAGCTCTCACTGTAATCCTCAGATCGCCCAGAGCACTAGCCGATGGTTCTCTGCTCGTAGCAGAGAAGCCAGCGCGGGTAGTGACAGAGGGAGCCTCTCTCATCCCCGTGAGGAGAGAGAGGCGCGATTGCAGCGCTGTCATGGTTACACGCTCAAAACGAGCGCATAAACCATCCACGATCGCAGCTTCAGCGTGCTGGATGCCCAGACACTGAAGACAACGATCGTGGCTGTCGACGGAGGATAGGAAACGACCGCAACCAAGAGGACATGGCCGGAACGGCGTCTTTAAAAAGACGCGAACCGACCGTGATTTGCTCTTTTAGGAAATTGCTCTTTTAGTTGAAGTGCCCAGGGGAATCGCTGCAGACAGGGACACCGCTGTTCGCACCGTAACGCCAACCAGAACAGCTTCCAGACAGACGATGAAAGGCTTTGTGGAGATCAACACGTTCATCCACTCGGCTCCGAAGCAAAAATCTAATGAGTGGATGCACCTGCCGCCTATTTATACCCGCGAGGGCTGGGTGTGGCTCAGGTATGCAAAATCCACTAGCCAATATTCATTGGCGTTTTCTCTTAAAGTCAGAGATGATTGGGGCTTCCAAGTAAATCCCCTATGTCGTCACGACATAACTCGTAGTGAGCGACAGATAGGGAACTGACACTTCAAATCAACATTTCAAAAGCAAAACCTAAAAGGCCAAAACTAGTATTTGATAATCTTTAAATATATATCTAAATGCAAAATTGAAACATTCTTGGGTTTTATATATATATATATATATATATATATATATATATATATATATAATTAAATCTAGTACATTAATTTCTTAATAATAGTTACTGTACAAATATGGTCTTCATTTTGTTTTGACCACAAACAACACAAGTGTTACTCCTAAATGAAAAATACCAGAGGGTTAAGTAATAGTTGGTACAACAGAGGCAGTGAACAAGAACTATCAAATGCTTTTGACACTAGATTGTGGTTCGCTTTAAGAAAAACAATTATGTATATTATTGTGCCTCACAATACAAATTCTTTTTTAAGTATACTTTATAATATAGACTAAATTATCTTAAGTGTTAATAATTAATTTAATGATTTATAAGTACTGAAAGTGTTTAGCAATTTAGCACCCATTTTGTAGATCGACAAATATAGATTTCTAAGTTTTTTTTTTTTTGTATTGTCCTATTAATATTAACATATTATATTGTGTTTGACTGTCCCTAAATATGAGCTGTATTAATATATGTTATATGCTCCAAGTAATGATCATGTTCTAATGGGACTGTCAATGCTTAACACTGTGCTTGTTGTAATATGTCATAGCAAATGCATTGCCACTAATCTGTACATACAAGGTGGTTGCTAATGATATTTAAATTGTACCAGCACAATTATCGCATTAACTCATTCAGAGGTCTGAAATGACAATGTTCTTGATGTCACATTCAGGAAAATCATGACGGATGCATTAGCATGGTCTTGTGACAGCTTTGAAAGTGCGGAAATGTGTTCTTTGTTGCTTCCCAATGCCTGTGTAACATCAGTCACGCCCGGAGTCACGTACATGTGATGCAGCTGACACTTCTCATATGCTGACTCTCTGTGTGTCAAAGCTTATAAAGGGAGACAGAGAACAGACAGTGGCATGCGTAAAATATAATGTTGACTAGTGTGTCACACTGCAAGACTCACTCGATTGCCATTGCCACATTTTATTATCAGATATGCAATTCCCGATGGAGACAATCCAGACTCCAAAGCGGAATAGTGGGATACCATAATTATTAAACTTAATTTTAATATTGAATAGCAGAAAGTATTTTAAAGGATGTAGTCTTTCATGGATCACAGGAAAAAATCTAAAGACTGTTTCTATGCCCTTTGCCATCTAATTTCCAATGTCTGAATTTTTTAAGCTTCACAAAGGACCACAAGTTCAAAAGTCGGGGTCAATATATATTTTTTTAATTAATAGTTTTATAAATTTATAATGTTACTAAATATATATATATATATATAATTGCAAAATTACAGTTATAATTACAACACTGTAATACAACACTAATACTAAAGAAATGTTGCTGAAAATTCAGCTTTTAAATTACATTTTAAAATGGAAAACAACTTTTAACAAACTTTAAATTGCATTAATATTTCACAATATAGCTGTTTTTACTCCATGTTTTTGATTAAATAAATGCAGCCTTGGTGAACAGACTTTTGAAAAGTAGTGAATATTGGCACAATAATGGTTATTGTTTAGAATTAATAGAGATAATCTTTAATTTAGTGGCTTCAGCCAATATTGGATATTAAATTTTGCAAAATTTAGACATTAATTTCATCTGTTTTTACATTTTGGTTACTTTTCCAACATTTAACACTCACTAAGTTTATTCTTTAAAAACAATTTAACACTTCTAATATATCATCATGCAATTTTAACATCAGTCATGACATGAAAATAACCATCAGCTTTTTTTAAAGATCAGTGCATCCCTAGATGTTATCCCAGCAGCTAATTTCTAATTGGTTAAACTGATGGTGTTACAGCTCACTGCATCGCTCACTCCCCAGTCTCCTTTATTTTAACCGCACTTAACTTTAACCATCATTAAAAAATGCTTTACTCTATAAGGGAAAGTAGTTAGCAAGGTCTTGTGCTTGTTTGCAGGCTACATTACAAATATTAATGAGCATTTAATCATTAGCTACAGAGAACAAAGGGAAAACTAAATGAAAAGAAGAAATGGAAACAAGAAAATGAAGATGCGAGTGGATGATTTTAACAACAAGCAAGGCACAACTGGTATAAAACAGTTTATGAGAACTGATGAACTGCCAAGACCCTTATCTGCAGTTTTGGGCCAACTGTGAATCTGAACGATTCATATCCGAACCCCTAAACCTTTTTAAAAGTGCACAGCAGAAGTGAATCTTGCCTTACAAACACTGGACCATTTGGCGTTATGTGTAAATAAATGCTATGGTCAGATGATTTGTTTGGCAAGTTTCCTCTCTCTTCTGTGCGCTCGGCGCTGTTGGAACACAGCTGAGCAGTTATCCCTCTCAGTTTATGGTAATCTTTCAGTGGTCCCCATTATGTGTATTCCTCATTAAAATTTTATCAGCCACGGCAAATTGTGAAGATTAGGATGGGGTGGGGAGATCTCTCTCATTTGGCTGTCTGCTCACAGATTTATGCTATTCCTTACACTGATCCAGGCTTATCAGATGCCTGCAACCAGATGTTCATAAAGCAAAAAGGAGAGGTTTGGTCTGATGCCCTGACCCACAGAGCAAGGAAATGGAAAAGAGCAGGCATCCAAACTAGGCTAAATGGGGGGAGATTGCTTTTCTTATTTTCATATTTGTTTGATCAGTCACAATTACTTCATCATCTCATTGTCTGTTTTGCTTGCAAAAGACAACAATTGCCATTAAAGATAGCAGCTAAAGATATAACTGTAAAGATGAGCAGATTACAGATATAAAAATTCTAATTCCTTTGAACGTATTTGAGGTCAGAGTGAATTCATGGAGCTGAAACAAAATGAATACTTACAAGATTATCCTGGATACATAAGGCCAGTTGTGCTGCAGGTGCTTTAGCATTAGAGTGAACTGGAATTAAAGTTTGATGTACAAAGATCATGAGCATAACTATCATAACTATTGTATCTCCAAAAAAAAAAATGGAAAGACAATTTACCATATGTTGGTGTAAGGCCACTGCAGTATGAATTTTACATTATTTAAACTTTACCTCTCAAGCTGTTTCCACCTACTTATCCTGTTGTTTATCACCCCACATCTGTTGTATTACAATATCAGACTAGAATGCCGAGTCAAGAGGTGAAATATGTGGGCGTTCACATGTCTCTATCTGTCTTCTCTCCTGTGACGTAGACCAGAATGCTGAAATGCTGACTGCTGGGCCTCATGATTGTTCTGTTATCCATGAGTTCCTAGGAATTCTTTGGTTCCTCTCTGGTAATGAGATCAACATACTGTTAAAGATCACCACTAAGGTCACCTCCCTTCATCCAGTCCGGGAAGTAACTGCTTTGAGGCTTCTACTGTGTGCTGGTTTTAACTGTACTGCATTGCTGACCTGCAGATTCATGATAAAGAGATGTATGACTCCACATTGTATATTCTCCTCTAGATAAATATATCTCACCCGGTATCTTTATGAGTTGTACATAACTATGCAAGTCATACAAAAAATATTTAAACAGAAAAAAAAAAAAAAAAAAAAAAACTATATATTATATATTCTATATTTTACACTCAGTTTTGGGATGCTGCATGCATGCATTATTTGGAAAAATAGGTTTGTACACAAAACACTAGACTTTTTACTTGATTCCTGGGAATGCTTTATGCCAAAAAGATTAAAGGGGTTATGAACTGCCTCAGGTTTTATTTATTTATTTATTTATTTGTACTGTTCTCTGAGGTCCACTTATAATGTTATCAAGATTTTTACATCAAAAAAAAAAAAAAACACAAAAAAAACCCCCACGACAATTTAGAAGTAATAGGCTATTTTCTGTCCTGTTTTTAACCCCCCTCATTGGAATGCTCCTTTTGAATAGGTGTGGTGGATTGTAGACTCAGAAGAAAACACCCACTGCTATGATTGGCTAACAGTTGTGTATGTTTGACAGCATACATTCCTCATATATGGACGCTGCTGTGATTTAGGTCAAAAATGCATAAATACTCAGTACATATCAAACGATCTGTAATAACAGACAAAGCAACAATGACCACGTAATAAAACAATTACCCACACTTGTGTGTTGCGACCCTGTTCATTGCACCTTTTAAAAGGTTTCATATGTCTATGTTTCGCTTTTTCCATTATTTTTATTACTGTATTATATTACATTTAATTTTGATATTATTGTTATAATCCATTTTATTGTGTAATTCCTATGTATGTCTGCACAATGTCTGTACTTTCTTCTGCACTGTCTCTAAGAGAAATTCCTTGCATGTTTATAAACATGCTTGGCAATAAAGTTCTTTCTGAATATGATATAGAATCTTTTCAGAGTGAAATATGGAACCTTCACCTTTTGAATAAAAAGTTATATAGGATGTATTCACCTTTCTTTTATATCTCTCAAGAAAATTAACTAATGGGTAATACTGCTACACCGCTTAAATATCTACACAGGCTAGACACATGCGAACACTCACACACACACACACACAAACACACACAAACACAAAATTGCCATTTGACAAAGCTTTCAAACTATGAATCCAATTAAAGCCAAAACAAAAGCAATATTTTCAAGAGAGAGCTGCTGCACAGATCCTGGAGAGGCTGCATAATTTATATTTGTCCCTTTTTTCCTTCCTTTCCTCTTTGAATTGAGCCTCATAAAACAACCACCATTTCAATAATGCACGACCTGTGGGTTTGTTAATAGGCTTTGTAGTCACAATAATGTACTTTCCTACATGGCTGACGGAGATTATGGGCTGGTTCTCTGGGTTGCCAGCTATCGATCTCTTCTAATACCTCTTTGCTCCCTGGTTGCCATTATTCAGCCCCCGCCCTCCACCCATCATGGCACAAATGTTAAAGCAAGTCCAGCTGCTCTGAGCATCAGCGGGGATGGAGTGAGAAGAAAGAGGAGAGAGGGGGCCCGCAGAGAAATTGGCTGTTGTAATCCATTAAATCCTGCCTCTCCGTCCTCTTGAATCTGATTATTTGAATAATTAAGAGAAATCACTCAAGCAGAAGTTCAATAAGCTTTTACATATTCAGTGTCCTCGCTGCCTACCAACCTAAAATAAGGGCAAAACATTGCATCTGCTTCGCACAATGTGATCTGATTATATGCACATGCCAGTTACACCAATGGCAGCTGGGAAACAACCCTTAAGTGGCTGTGAGGAGAATAAAGCATTTTCAGATATCAACACTTCTGAAACTGATGTTGTATCAAAACAAATCCTTAAATAAAAATATTAAATATACAGTAACACTTAATAATAACAAAACTGTCAACTGTCATTACTTCTCATTGTACGTTTTGACAGTGAGCAGAAATGCATAAGCAATCACAGAGTGCTCACTCACTGCTTCCATTCAAATTAAAAGAAGTCATCACAAAGAAAAGAAGCATCATCTAGAATTGTTTCATCTCACTAAATAACAACCAAGTTAAATAAATAAATTAATTATCTTATTGAAAATAAGAGGTATTGCCCATAGATATCTATACATAGATGCCCATTTGATGGCTCAAGACATGTCGTGTCCGCCATCTTTGAACGTTCAACATTTCAGACTCATCATTCATATTAACAGAACAATGAATACATCAAAAAAGCCACAACAATGTTCAGCCTTCGGTTTTAAGAACCAACATGATCTATGGAAGGGTTCCCTGATGATCAATAAAATTTATAAGAGCTTCAGAACATTTATAAGAGCTGCTAAATATTAGTGCAAATATATATATTCATATGTGAATGAATATGGCTTGGAATATAGAATAATATCTTAATCACACCACTACATAACCTAATGTAAGGTTAAGCTATAGGAGAGAGCAGTGTTTAGCCTAAAACAGAAGTGTAGACAGGCAAAGGGGAGCTTCTGACTTTCATCTCAGTTGTACGGTGGCCGAGAGAGCTTAACGCACTGCAAATAGAAAAAAAACACTTGCAAGTTAAGAAAACAACTTCGTAAATTTTACAACACACGTGCTGCAAATGCTTACAGCACAAACAAATAAAGAAACGCACTGCAAATAGAAAAAAAAAAAAACAACACAGAAAACAACTTCATCAATTTGACAACGAGCACGCGCTGCAAATGCTCACAACGCAACCAAACAAAGAAACGCACTGCAAATACTCACAACACAGCAAAACAAAGAAACATGCTGCAAATAAAATTCTTTATTTGGTTGTGTTGTGAGCATTTGCAGTGTGTTTCTTTATTTGTTTGTGTTGTGAGCATTTGCAGCACCTGCTGTCAAAATGATGAAGATATTTTCTTGATTTGCTGGTGCTTTTTCTATTTGCATGTGTTTTCTGAAGTTGCAGTGCGTTGAGCTCTCTCGGCCACCGTACAGTTGGCCTCTGTTGGCCTTACTAATTAGCACACCAAACATTTCACCTCGTCTGGTTCTAAACACAAGACTTCTGCGCTCAGTGCCAAACTGAAGTGCGGAGGTGGAGGAAGTAATGACAATTCGAGTCTAACCTCCAGTTCAGGGCAATAACTTTGTGCTTTCCCAACAGTCCAATAAAACAAGACAGGGAATCAGAGAAGAGAGGAAGCAGAACCCATGGCGTCAAACTGTGTTTATCTGTTTAGCTCTCTTGATTAGCAACAGAGTGGTTTCTAGAGAAGAAGAACATGTGCAGCCTTCTTCCAGTTGGAGAGAGGTCCAAGGTGGTACATGGAAGATTTCCCTGAGGAAATGTGCCCTGGGCAGATAAGGTGGAGGAGCAGATCGAACTCCAGGGGCCCAGGAATCACTGAAGTGTCTCTGCTGCGACATAGGGCACTAGTCATGGACCAAATAGAGGGGAAAAATGAATGGAACAAAGAAAGAATAGAAGCCATGATGCAGAACATAGTCTTCAGAATGGTTTCTTAAAATGAACAACAAGACTCTCTCCTGAGTCACCTAAGCTCCTCTTCCTCAGGGACGAGAACCTTCCAGAAAACTTGCACAATATGAGTTCCACTGCTATAGTGAATGTAACTTTTGCAGATTTTTTTCAAAAGTATTATTGTACTTGACCACTCATCCCTGCTAGACCCACCTGGCATGTTAATTAGAGTTTGGAGTCTATCTACAAGAGGAAAGTTGGATTAATGTTCCAAACTTGGCTTTATGAATGGATTGAAAAGCGATGGCGAAAGGGTTGATGATGGGCTGAAGTCCACTGATTCATTCTGTAGAAGAGAATAAAGACAATAAAGGTGATTGAAATAAACGAGTGTCCAATGCTCTGATTGCTTGATAATAATGCTCTGCACTTATCAATGATTATGCTATTGTCTAAATCATGTCCATCAGATGCAGGTTTGGCAGGAGGAACCTCAGTGTTTCCAGAAAGAGCTTTGTGCACCACTGTCGCTTCTGCAGAAGTCATGTTCTGCTTCATACTTGTCAGCAGTATGTGCTAATATGAATAATATCTTGCTAATGATTTCATTGTTGTTTTAACACAAGTAGTAGCTTACAAAATACATCTGTCAAAAACAGTCAAGTTAATACTGAGGTCCCACAACAGAATGTTTGTTCTGAACCTCACACATCTACACCACACAAACAGTCCTCCTTCACAATCAATTCCAGCAAAGTTTGAACATGTTTTTAGCTAACAGATAAACATAAAAATCCAAAGCACACACACACACACACACACACACACACACACACACACACACAGAGAGTTAAATCTATGCCTAATATCACTAAATGTAACTATTCACAATTTAACCATTTACTGTATGTAATTATTAATTATGTTTGTTGTGTTCAATATCAGTTCAATATCAGTAATATTGAATATTGTGAAATGTTACAATTTAAAATAACTGTTTTATATATATACAACATTAATTTGCAATAGAAATTTGTTGTCACATTATAAATGTTTTTACTGTCACCTTTTATCAATTTATTGCATCCATGTCAAATAAATGTATTAATTAATTAAAAATAAATAAATAAATTAATTTAAAAAAAAAAAACAGTGGCCATAAACTTATGAATGGTGGTGTACAATCAACAAATCGCTCACCTCTTCCACAATCTTGGAATTTTATTTATTTGTTTATTTATTTTTTTTCACTGTGCATGATGTAATGAATTTTAGGATTGTTTTTACCGCTAAGGATACATGCAGAGCTGCTTTATGATTTTGCCAAAAGAAGGTATCATGCAGAATACAGTAAATAAGTTAAGTTTTGAAACAGCCTTCGCCTATAATGCCTTAAAATTATGTCTGTTTTGGAACAGAGTAATTATTGTTCTTTATGACAATAATTAAATTTTATCTACTTTTTAATAATAAAAAAATATTGTACAGTTAAGAGAGAAAGGAAAGATGTAACAAGTAGAAAAGGACGTTTATGATATGATCTCTCTGCATACTTGTGAACACAATCTTAAAATATAAATTTTCAGCATGGTCAGTGTTTCAAGCTTTATAATGTTAATTGCCTCATTTCAAGAGTGCCTAAGCAAATTTTTCTCATCCGCTTTACCAGAGCTTTCGCAAAGCGAATATGGATAGTGTGCGTGACTTGCTGCAGAGGATTTGTGGGAATATTGAGATTAATTGCTTTTCTAATTGAAGCACAAGTTAGCTTAAAAAGGTGACAAGTGTTAACATGACCTCCACCTGTACACCACTCAACAAAATAAGCTGTCTGTCAGGAGCTAGGAATATGAAAGCCTTTTAGAGAATAGTAATACACAAATCTGTTCTTAACAACACCATTCTTTGATTGCTGACACACAGTCTGTGAGTAAAAAAAAAAAAAAAAAAACACATTGTGGCCAACTTACACTGTGTTCTTGCCACCAACTGGGCCCACTTGTTAGACTTGTGACAGACGCTATGAAAAACTGATTTACAATACAGCTGACCAGTCATGAGGTGTGCGCACTCATGAGGTGGTCCCAACTTCCAGGGAAACAGCAATGAACTACAACCAATGAAATTGCCAAAGCACAAGAGTGCAAAAGAGGAGACCAAGGCAGTGGGAGGAAGGAGCCAAAAAAAGCCCATCAAACTGCTGCCCATGTCACCCTCACTGTGTCAGCCACATTTTCTCGTGTTACTTTGTGTGTGAGAACGGAGTGGGGAATGATGTAATTGACACATGTAGACTGCGATAACTTGTGTAAAGTGCACACTGACATAACAGAAAGCAAGTAGCTGTCAATCTCAAGATGACCTTTTGACTTGTGGTGTGTATTTGGCTTAAAAGAGGAATTTGTCTTGGTTTATTGTATGATTTCAACAGTAAAACATTGCATTAGACAGTCTTTAATGGATTTTTAATTTTTATTACAGTACCTTTATTTGGTGGGAACTGGTCGCTGGGGATGGAGAGTGACGTTGACTTATATAATCTTCTCTCATTTTGGCAAGTGCAATAGGCGAGTGACAGGTACTGTAGCCATAAAAACGATCTTCTCCTCTCCTGAGCACAAGAGACATATCTGACAGGTGCCACAGACCTTGAAATAGCGGATGGATTATTAGCTTCGGCTCTGCCTCTACGTCAAATTATCCTCTACATTTCCCCTGGGACGGGCAGGCAATTAGCTCAAAATACAGACCACTGTCAGATATAGAGAGAGATATTGACGGATAGATAGTGTGAAAGAAAGAAAGAAAGAAAGAGAGAGAGAGAGAGAGAGAAAGAAAAAGAAAAAGAAAAAGAAAAAGAAAAAGAAAAAGAAAAAGAAAAAGAAAAAGAAAAATGAAAAGAACTTGACAGGTTTAACTAATAACAGGCTTTAAAAAAAAAAAAAGACTTTAGAAGAGTACAAAAATAAGTGTTGTTCAGTCTTTTGGTCAACAGCTTATTTTTTTCCCAGCGTTAATAGCCAAACCATCACAGAATCAGTCATTTGGAACATTATGGTTATCTTGCTGCAGTAAACAAATTATGCCCCTAAATTATAAATCATTTGTGTGGCAAGAAAGAAGAGAAGAAAATCATGTTTACCAACATGTCAGGTTTTGCCAGTCTTTGTTTAATTGGTATTTACTCCACTAAAATCATTGACTACAGTATTAAAGTGATTCTAATTAGTGAAATGATGCCATTCAGAATCCAAATAAAATCCAACATGTGTTAGAAGTCTATATTTAGGATTAAAAGGTCAGTGTCTGAGAAGCTGCTTTGAAATTGTACCTTCATGAAATATAAGCTATTCATAGTTTATAAGTAAAGATACAATGAAGTTATTTAAAGGGATAATATAATATAATATAATATAATATAATATAATATAATATAATATAATATAATATAACTGAATAGTTTTTCAATAAATAAAAAATAAAATAAAATAAAATAAATAAATTTGTCACCCTTAATGTTAAAAACATAATATTTAATTCAATAAATTAATGTGCAGTTAAGCTACAAGGATCCATGCCTCAAGAACTCTACATTTCCTACATAATAGATGGGTTGAGTCATTATATTCACAATCACAAGCATAGTCAATAATATAATTTTTACAACATATAATTCAGAATAAGCTATTTACACATCTCTTAAAAGGCAGTATTACAGGTAACACTGTATGAAGTCACTATGCATACACAGACAAAACATTTCACAATGATCTCATTAGGTGCACAAAAATTAGTACTAGTACTCATTATACATCTTTAGTATTCAGAACAAGACTAGTAAATATTTTACTCCTAATGCAACATTTGCATGAGCTGATTACCAGAAAGCTCCAATATTCAGAATATTAATTTGCATGTAACCGAATCCAACAGTGGTTTCATCTGAAACAATGACAGACGGGTTTTGAGATGAAAGTTAAACTCTAAGATTTAAGTTTTTAAAAGGTGATAAATTAGGCTGTCAAGTAGAAACAAAATTACTGAAACCACACTGGATAAATCATTCAGGCACCGGGACTTTTATTCAGCTCATTATTTTGAGATAAACACCTTCAATGTTCAATTGACTTCACATGATTGATAGGCAAGATTCATGCTCCTTGGTTACAGTTGCTAGGGCTGGAAGGAACCAGTTGTGCTGATGGCTAATGTCACAAATGATCCCTTACACATAAGCCATTTTGGGTAAATTTGAACACATTTTCTGATATTTACTATCAGAATGAACTTCACAACATCAATACATAACACATATTGCACTGCACAAATATATCTAAAGAAAAAAAAAACATAAGTTGGACAAAAAAACAAAACAAAAAAAAAAAACATGAATTTTCCTTTCATAAAAGATAACATTGTGTGTTATCTCTTCATTCTACAAATCTGTAATACCTCAGACAGTTCTGAGGATGATATTTATCAGTATTTTAAATCAACACATCATATTGATGTTCTGTTTGGAGGAATCAAGGGCAAGTCTTTCTGTTTGTTTTTAATGTTCCCCATGGATGCTGAGTATCACAGCATATGCAGACCAGACTGCAGACGGTTTTCTTTTGATTGGAGTAATACAGCTGTGGATGGATTTTTCTCAGCTGCTTCTGAGTAAATTTCACACATTTATTAGACAGTTTAGATGTAAAAGATTGATTTGGAGTTTCAGAGAAAGAAAGACAAAAAAGCGGAAACAATGTGTACAAGCACATATTCATTTTTTCATACACCCAGCTGCAATTTGTCAAGCATTTCCATAAACAGACGGTGTGAGGGGCTCTGTGTGAATCATACATATAGCATCTTGAAAGCAAAAGAAAGAGTGTTGTACAAAGAAACATGCAGAGCAGTCTCATAAGGGAAACGTCACTGTAATGACTGTTATTCGGCACCACCAAAAAGTTGCTTTTGACATTCTCATCTCAAGCCTTGGCAAACCATGGATAATATCATCTATTTCAATGATGGCCATCATGTTTTATTGTATGTATACTCTTATACAGATATTTTTGAGCCCCAACCCAACCACTGTACAAAACATAGCAGGCAAATAAATGTACACTCTTACATATTTTAAATTAAATGAAAAATGAAAATGAAAAAAAATGAAAAAACCTCACCATAAAAATGGTGCTATATTATTCAGTGTTCCCACTTATTCTGATCTATGAATTTCCTTTTTCCCATAAAGTCTTTGTGTTGACTGATATGGATATTTAAAAATCATTTTAGAGAGATGGCACAAACAGTAATTTCTTAAAAGAAATGCTTTAAAACTGAACATAACCACAAACATGTATTCAAGACTCTTTGGATAAAAGTATCTGCTAACCCATGACTTTAAAAGCATAGTTCACCCAAAAATGTAAATTTTGTCATCATTTACCCACCCTCATGTCGTTCCAAACTTGTATGAGTTTCTTTCTTATGTTGAACACAAAAGAAGATATTTTGAAGAATGCTGGTAATCAAACAGTTGATGGTCACCATTGACATCCATAGTATTTCTTTCCCTACTATGGAAGTCAATGGGGACTGTTTGGTTCTTCAAAATTCTTAAAAATATTTTCTTTTGTGTTTAACATAAGAAAGAAACTTATCTTTGAAAATCTGTGAAACACAAATTAAGATATTTTTGATGAAATCTGACAGGTTTCTGTCCTTCCAGGTAACCAAAATTTAAAAGATACAACAAGGTTATAAAGGCATTGTAAAACAAATCTGTAAGTTGAACTGTAAATCAAGGGGTTTAATTTAAGTCTTGTGAAAAGATACAAACTATTCTTTTAAGATTTTAATCTTCTTCAAGATATTAATAAATTCCATGTTTTTTCCAGACCTAAATAACGTTTTGAAATCCCTGATATTTCCAAATTGGGAACACTGTATATTCTTCTGATGTCCTCTGAAGACATTCATTAAATCAGTGTGAGAAACAGAGCGAAATATAAGTTGATATTTGCTGAAAATATTACATCCCACAAGGCTTTTCATTTTTTAACCGTAAAAGTATAGCCTTTGGTAAAGTAATGGAATTCTCATTAACATAATGACTAGTGCACCATATTTGATTACGAAAGATGGTGTACTTTGGTGGTGTAGGATAAGTCTCTATGTGATGTTTCCTTATGAGAGCATGTTGATGAATGTGCTCCTACAGTTCTGGACATTGAACCAATATCACTTAAGGTACAATTTCACTGATGAATGTCTACAAAAAAAAACAAATAAATAAATAAATAAATAAATAAATATATATATATATGTGACTATAAAGTAATATAATATCTCGACCCGGGGAGACCTCCTTTACCACACAGGAACTTGTCCTAACCTCACTTTGTGCTCTGCCTATCAGATAAATGCGGGCTTTATTCTGTTCTCCTCTCCATTACCATCATCATTCTAGGTCACGCTGGGAAATCCAACACACCGCTGAGCATTGGAAATACATAGAGAGACAAATAAATGGCTGACAAAACACTTCAGCGATAATCATTGTGCCCTGCCCCAGCTTAGTGTACCTGACAAGTAGACAGAGGACATGACAGATGAGCAGTTTTAACATGATACCGAGATGATGCTAGAGCACCACTCCTGGAGTGTTTATCCACACACACACACACACACGCACGCACGCACACATGCACTCTGATTTGACAGTTTTATCCACGGCAGGAAGAAATCGAACACATAGAGTGGTTTTAGAAATACATTATGAAGAATACTGCGTAACAGAAGGATTCCTTTGCTTTGTCGGGTGTCTCAGCCTGATAACTGCCTGCAGTTCTTTTGCTGCTAAAACTTTAATATGTCTGTCGACAGAGTGGACAACTTTTAAAAAGAAAGAACAAGGAGGAAAACTCTTGAAGACAAATTAAGTAAGAAAATGAGCTAGATAAGAGGAGAACAGCAGTGTTGGGAAACTAACTAAAAGTAGAGATATTAATCCTTTTTCAATAGCGTGGTAGTAGCTCAGGTGTTTTCAAAAAACTTTTCCGGTAACAATCAACTTTTTCTAACAAGTTACTCTGGATTGAGACATAACATGACAATTTTTCATCACACAGCCTACAAGCTTGTGAAAAAAAGCACTCTCTATTCTCTTATGAACTTCTCTAATGAATCATTTTGCTTGTAAAATGATTCATATGTCCACTGTGGTTTAATGATTCATTTGGATGGTTCAAAAAAGATTCACAGATTCATTTCAGTTCCTGTACATATTGGAATTTACTCTACGACATTTAACGCATGAAATGAAAGTTCATCTTTTCTAAACATTAACATTAAGATCTGCCTCCATCCAACCAAGAATCCAATGGACAGCTAAGTCCCCACTCTCCATTCTTTCCATTTTTCAAAAATCTGTTTTACTCAGAGGTACTTCACACTATAAAACAAAATATCCATTTCATTATGGCTTTACAACATTTTGTATTTCTCAGGTTATTTCTTAATTAGTTGCATTTATTGTACATTTCCCCATTTAAGTTTAATGCTTTAATCATAATTTAGATCCTTACAATTTTTATGTCAGATATATAATATTATCAACATTTTATCTGGCATAAAAAAAACAGCAAGGATCTAAATTAGGAAAGCTTGTTTGTTCAAGTCTTGTTTTAATTTTGTATTATATTGTGAATTAAAAATTTTAACATTTGGCTCTCTAAATAGCTTTTTTTGCTAGGAGCTACAGACTGCATTTTCAAAATGGTAGCTTTACTGTAGTTAAAGCTACTTTTTTATGAATAATAGTTAAGAAAGCTACAGTTTTAGCATAACTTCCCCAAAAGGAAAGGATACAATTTCAGTCAGCAGCTACTGGATGATTTACACAGCAAATAAGAGCTCTAGTGGCAAATCGTAAACATATTTAAAGGGGTGAATAACAAAAAAAGAAAAGAATCAGAGAAAGAATTAAGGTGTGAAGCGTTCAAAACAGTCAATCTTGTACTGAATTCCTTTCATTTCTCGGCAATACTACTGAAACAGGCAGAGCGGAAAAAAGGTGACATTTGTGGAAACAGGATTTTTGACTTCCATGACAATTGATAGGGGGGAGAAATGAGAGAGAAGGGATTGGTTGTGACAGTGTTTGTGTACTAAAGAGATGCCACAGACCGAGGTAACATAAAGGGATCCTGTTGTCAGTCAACTGTGAAAAGTTGTTTTCTGCACTGTTATTTGAAGTAGGATGAAAGACAGAGAGAGAGTGCTGTGGGCCCTCCTCACATTTCCACCCACCTTTTTGTCCTGTACACTATGATTGTAAGAAAACAGTCCATGCTCCATGTTTTCAAGACACAACAAGGTGTGTAAGGTCTTTTTATGAGCTGTCCAGTTCATTGCTAGAAATTTATTAAAATGAATGCCTCAGGCTGTGTGTCACACATTCGCTCAGAGATCAAACTGAACCCCCTGAATCTACCGTATGGTAAAAATAGTTGAGCTAAATGTGACTTTGCTGTAATTATAGAGCAGGACCCCTGTGTGTTCAATGTGAGACGCTGATTCAGAACTGTCATGTGTCTCTGTGTGATGCATCTCACCTCTGGATGCATCCTTGATAAAAGGGGCGGAGTAAGAACACATCCGGGGATTTGAACTGTACTTGACTAGATGTGAACTTTGAACTGGAACAGTACTTGGGCAACGACTGATGACGTTTCACAAGTCCACAAGAACACAAGTACAGACAAGAATGCATATTGAGAAATGGCCAAAGTTTCATTAGCCCATACATAAACATCTGAAGAATCTGCCGTTTGAACGAATCGATTGAATGAACAACTCAATGACTCACTCATTAAACGCTCACTACTGGCACCTACTGGCGTTTTAATTTAGTTTAAAAGTATAATTTCCACCATCCTTTCTTGTTTGTATATTCAATGTTAAAACAATCTCATAACATTGTTCAATGCAGTTGTATTTTTTCATTGTAAATGATTCAATTTGATAACGTATAGATAACAATAATCACATTTTTATAATTTAATTTATAGATTAAATGTAAGAATTTGAAATGAAAGATGAAGTCTTAATGAGGTTGGGGGAATTAAAACAAGCCCTTGGATTAAATATTAAAAACGTGCAGATTTATATGTCAGAGCTGATAGAAAACTGATGAGAATATTGCTTCAGAATAAATCATATTTGCAAAAAAAAAAAATAATAATAAAAAAAATAACCAAAAAAAAAACAAAAAAAAACAAACAAACAAACAAAAAAACATATATACAGAAAAAATGATTCATTGAATTTACTATTATTTTTAAGATAAGTGGTTGCAATCAATTTATTTTAGCTACATTTAAATAAACAAATTTAGTTGACTAACTTTCAACTAAATTTATTTATTTAAATGTAGCTAAAATAAATAGTTTGCAGCCACTTACCTTAAAAAATTAAGTATCATTTTTTTCAGTATACATAACTATTATATATATATATATATATATATATATATATATATATATATATATATATATATATATATATAATACCATAGAGCCTCCCCACATATCAAATCCAAATTTAACCCCTGTATATATGTAATATAATATATAAGAAAGTAGAGGCTTTCCTTTTTCATTCCATGCAAAAAGCTAAAATGAAACATGTTTCTGGGTGATAATGACTCCAGCAAGTCACATGTAATAATAATAGTTACTACTTGACAAACAGATGTTAAGTTTACATTAAAAGCAATCAAAGAGAGGCTGAAGATGGAGGTTAAAGGTCGTTCTGCATGCTCTATTGAACACAGACTTTTTAAAGGTGAAGTGTGTAATTTTTGTTATGTATGAGATATAAATTTGTGCATATTAAACTCAATTATGAGGGAAATGTTTGAAAAACTGTTCGAAAAGCAAAAGCACAGACTTCACCTTTAAACAAGAATTTAATTATTTTTGTTCATAGACTGCACTCAAGCTGTGCTAACTAAAACAAATAATGCAATTCACAATACAATTATTAAATTCAGCTTAATTAATACATGTACAAGAAAAAAAAAAAAGATAAAACCACTAGGAAGCAAAAAGAAATGCCTGCTTCAGAACTCACAAATAAGAGCACAAAACATGCCGTATAGAATAATCCCATCATAATCATACAACATGTTTAGCAGAGGAAACAGCAGACACCTCCTCCCAGGGGGCACTGAGAGAGAGAGCAGAGTGGGAAGAACTGAGGTAAAGTAGGATTAAAATAGTGCAGAAGGCGGAAGAGAGAAGGAAGGTGTGTGTTCCGGCAAGATGTGTCTTCAGATGGGAGTTCAAACCGCCTCTTAATGAGATCTCCAATCAGGTTGTTTTAGCTGCATTTGACAAATTAGCATTTTTCATCTCGCCTAAACTAGCCTGTGCCATCTGCTCGACACACACGCTCCCCAATGGAGACCGTGTTAATTAAGCTCCTGACTAAGAGATGGAAAATGCTCACTTTTAAAAAAGAGCCTCATCAACCCTGGGGTTGACTGCCACATGCAAAATTAAGACTGATATGGAGGCTTTGGTAAATATGTAATGGACAGAGAGAACTGCCTGTGAATGAATGAATGAATGAATGAATGAATGAATGAAAGTGTAGAGATCAGGAGGATCAATGGTGTTTACATCCATTCATAGGAATCTGGATGAAAGTGAACACAGATACACATCACAGGCAATGGCATATGTTTATAACATCATGGTGAATTAATTTCAAGATGTCCTCCACGCAAACACGCATTAACATGTAAGCAATATACAGATTGCCAGTCATTATGGCAAAATGAACAAAGATAGGGTAATCAAGAAATATAGTTATAGTTATATATAGATATATACACAAACCATACATAAATTTGACATAGGTGTTCAGAAGCTAAACAAACAGAAATGTTTCTGGTTTCACATGCCTCAACTAAAATAACTAGAAATAAAGACTTGTTGATTTGACAATGGGGCGACTGACATTTCAAAACACTCATGAACTTACAGACAGGAAAACCACATATGGCATTAAATGTCCATCTAATTTAAACTTTTATAAACACACTGTAAGAAAAACGGATATAAAAAGAAGCTCTTACCAGTTTTACTTAAAGTGAAATCAAACCTCCTGTGAAATATTAATAAATTTGACAACATCTGTCAGGCTGTTCGCACTCTTATTACATACGTCACTTCATGCGTGCTTGCGTATCACACACGTAGAAGGCCTAAACAACGAAATATACACCAAGTCAGTGGAGGCTCCAGGATTTTTTTGTTGGGGGTGCTAAGGGGGGGGGGCTTAACAGTTCAGAGGGGGAGCTAAAAAACTAATTAAATTGAGAGAAAGTAATGAACGCCTAAACTTTAGCTATGAGTTTTTTATATACAGCATTTTTGAAAAAAGTATATTTTACTTTTTTTCTGTGGTATTAAACTTCTCATATGCCACTGCTATTAGTAATATAACTTCTAATGCCAACTACCAAATATGACACTTACAAAGTAATACAATTTACGAACGCGTATAGAAAAGAGAGAAGGTAGGGGTTGTTTTTTATTGTTTGCTATTTATTTATTCATTTTTATTTATTTATTTATGTTATTTTTTACACATATCTAGTAATTCTTTCTGACCATCAAGTGTCAGTAACTCTCAATGCCAACTGTTAGGAAAACATGGTAAATTCTAACCATTTACAATAGATAGTGCCTACAATTCATAAAACTATTTTCACACAGTGGCATACAGGCACACATTGCGGGTGATAACCTCCCCGTGCATTGCATCGTATCGATGATAGCCAGAGATATTGTCAAAAGCATCAAAAATTGGCAATATTAAGAGGATTTAGCATTTCCATTTAATGTAAGTCTGTTACATTCTTCTTATTATTAGGCCTATCGATCGTTTTCACATGACGTCACACCCTTATAGGAACGCCCACCTGGAGGGCAAAAGGAAGCTTTGCTCCACTGACCGCTAGCTATTTTTCGAGCCGGTCACGTGACTGAAAGATATGAATTATTATTATTATTAGATTACATTTATTATTAAATTACATGAAATAATGTCATGTACTTTAATAATAAATGTAATATAATAATAATAAAAACTGCATGATGCGCTGTGAGGATAATAAAAGATTAGGCTATTAGATTTTGCCTCATTGAAAAGGTTTTTAAAAACAATGAATTAAAGGCCTATAATTAAAAATAAATAAATAAATAAATAAATAAAATAACACTGCAGTCATCAATGAAAATTCAGAGCAGCTTTATTTCATGCACTGATTTTCAAAAACAACCTGTTTAACCTGAAATACGTTTCTTCTCATGTTTTTCACTATACGAGCCACAAGAGAAATATTTAGGGACTAATTTAAGACAATTATATACTGTTATCAGCATATGTTAAAGTAGATTTGTCTCTCCTTGTCTCAGAGAGAATATGCGCCATTAATGCGTCATGCACGTCCGTAAAGCGCGTCTTTACATAGAAAAACAATGGAAAAGTAGCGCATTGGAATGGAAAAACGCGTTCTGTGTGAATGGCCCCTACATGCAAAAGGAAAACGACAAAAAAAAAAAAAAAAAGACAGACACTGCCCTCCATGCTGTACCCCATCCCTGTCTGATTGTTATGAGCTTTTACCTGGTCACTCCATCTGTGTGTGTGTTTGTGCATGTACATGCTTCCATATTGGCAATGTTGTCTCATACATATGGCCAGCCTTAGGTTCATCAATGCATGCTCATGTATGAAACAGAGAGTTCAGCAGCCTCTATAGCAGGCGGCTACTCGAAAGCATAATCAACTTTTCACAGAAAGGAAGAGATAAAAACAGATAGAAGCTGTAAAAAGGGCTAGAGATGGTGAACGATGTGGAAAATTGCTCCAAGAGCATAGAGCCAGGAGTTGTTATGTGAGACCCATAAAACATGAGGTGACAATTGAAATGTGTTTAGATGATTATATGGTAATATAAGCTTATGCGTACATATGACAGATGCTACATCGCATACAGTACGCCACATCTCTCAAACTCCAAAAGAAGCAGTGGAAATTAAAGTAATGAGTGCAATTGAAGATGTCTTACTAGTCTACTATGATTGTTGTATGATAACATTTGTGTGTGTGTGTGTGTGCAAGTGAGCATGTATCCCCTACACATCTTTCTTAACCTGTCACAATTCATCACAAATTGAAATCAGAGATAAAAAGGCACAAAAAGAACACAAAGATGTATTTGATAAGCTTTCACTGCTTTGAAGCTCTTTTCATTCAAATAATGACATGCTTTTCTCCCTACATTTCCTTTCAAAAAGCCATCATCCTCCAAATGCTTTCTTTCTCATTAAAAAACAAGCCTAGACAGGAAACCCACGCTGCAGACAAGCATCCATAAAAGGCGGCAAGGCTACTGAACCCTTTTGTCCGTCTGATGGCTCTCAAAAGTTTGATTCTGTAGCTGAAAGCTGCCTACCTGTCACCAGCCCTTTAACTGTTCATTTATGTGACAGAAAGAATCATGGGGATATGTTTGATCACATCACAATGAGACAGTCTTTGCATGCATGCTTTTGTTCGAGAGATGAAGAGAAGGGCTTCATCTACACAGATAGGCTTGGGAAGTCCAAACTGAGTGTAAAACTTTCTTTCATGCATGTTTGTTCAAAGTTAAGTGTAATGCTGTCACATTAACTGGCATAACTTGCATCATTTCACCAGAAGCGCTTGAAAGTCCAGAAAGTAAAAGAAAGGAAGAAAATAGAATGAAAAGAGAAAACAAGCATTGTTGCGAATTAACTTGTGTGAGTTTCTCTCTTCAGCAACAGCTGAAAAGCCGACAGCAACAACTGAACAACTATTAACTCGCTTACACCTCCCTCCTCCTTTTACCCTCTCCCCATCAATCCATCTCTTTCTTTCTGAGTATGGTGTAATATTAATCCTCATTATGTACCACCATGGGTTTGATATTACCAGCACTAGCCTGGTGTGAGACCACGTAGCGTCATGCTGATATCAATATACTCTGCATACAAATGTGACTCCATTTGCAGTATAAAAGTGTGTGCGCGTGTTTTGTCCTCCTCACCACCAGCTGTTCCCTTTCACTCTGCATCCTAGTATGGCAGGGATTGGTAATTGGCAATGAGCACATAAAGCTATATCTATGCATGCTAGTGTGCTGGGTGTGAATGAAAACAGTTTGACTCAAATTGGTGTATTTCTTTGTTATGATTTCCTCCCTCTGGGCAGTCTGGCTGTGAAATCTAGTCCAAATGTTTCAAAGGTTTTATACAAGATAACTGAGGAACTTCTGGAGTGAAAGGGGAGATGATATTATATTCCTCTATTAGGGTCATTGAAAGAAGCCTCTTCTTTACAATAAGTATTATAATGCATAATGCACCCAGAATGAGGATCTCAATATGTTAATTAAGTCATAAGCAACATTCTTATCTTTTTTTTTTTTTTTTTTGCATCTAAAATAAGAGGAAGTGTTATGTGACTGAGCCTACAATAGTGGTTTTCAACCAGAGTTCCAGGGCCCACTAGGGGGCCTCAGAAAACTTCCAAGTGGGCCAAGTGACTTAAAGACATAGTTAACTCAAAAATTAAAATTTGATGAAAATTTGCTCACCCTCAGGCCATCCACAATGTAAATAGTTTTATTTGTTCATTAGAAGAGATTTGGAGAAATTTAGCATTACATCACTTGCTCACCAATGGATAAAACCATCACAATAATCCACAAGTAATCCAGAAATTCATCACTTAATGTCTTTTGAAGTGAAAAACTGTGAAACAAATTCACCATTAAGGCATTTTAACTTCAAATCATCACTTCTGGCCAAAATCCACAATCCATAATTCATAGTAATTCTCTGTCCAGTAAAGATAAATAAATAAATAAACAAACACATACATACATACATACATACATACATACATACATACATAAATAAATAAATAAATAAATAAATAAATAAATAAATAAATATTCATCCTCCATTTTCCTCTGACATTAAAATCTGCCAACATATTTATTTAGAACTGGTTTTGATTGTAATTTGTGCTTAAGGATTTTTTTTAAATAATTTTTTTTTTGTTTTTGTTTTTTTTTTTGTACTGGAGAAAGAAGTATTATGTATAAAGGTCTCATATTTTAGCCAGAAGCAATGGTTTAAAGTTAAAAATGGCTTGATGGATTTCTTACAAAAATCTACTCATCGTGTGGATTACCTGTGGGTCATTGTGATGATTTTATCAACTTTTTAAATTCTCAATCTCACGGTACCCATTAACTGCAGAGGATCCATTGGTGAGCAAGTATTTAAATTAATAAAATATAAATAGTTGAAATAATCCATAATAAAATAATAAACTCCATTGTAAATTAATATGCTGAAAATGGATTTTTAAGTATTGTTTTAATGATGCACATACATTATTCATGAAACTTTCTGGAATCAACATATCAGTCAGGGCAAAAAAAAAAAAAGTTTGACTACAGGGGATCTCCAAGTCAAAAAGAACATAAACTGCTTCAGTTTAGCATTAGCTGAAGTCTGTGTAATATCCCTATCCACCATGTGTGTCTCTGTCCTTAGGACTGAAGCCAGACCACCGAAGTGTTGCTGTCCATGGTGCTGAATCAGTCCTGTCACCTTCACTCTCCATGGTCCTGAATAAGAAACCTGCGTGTTGTTTGTTTTCTCTTTTAGGCAAAATTCTTGAAAATGATTTTTTTTTTTTTTTTAATTATTCAAAATGGTAGGTATTTTGAATTATTCTTTTATTTTGTGCCAATTCCAGCAATTAAATTTATTAAAGTTCCTATTTTATTGCCTAGGTTTACTACTGTCTCAAATCTGACTGAGTAAAGGAAATTAAAAAAAGAGAAAAAAAGACACAGATTGTCTTGTATGTTCCCTGCAATTTTATTGAATTTCTCTTTTTTTCTCTTCTGTTTCCTTTTTTTTTTTTTTTTGTTTCTTTCTTCTTTACAGCTTTCAAACTCTCAAGCAGTCTTGTCTTCTTTTCCTTTGGAATCTAATAAGAGCTTGATTGCTTTTCCTAATTATCCTGTTTATTGGTCCTGCAGGCTGCTCCTGTTATTGGTGTAATTAATTTCAGAGATAACTTCTTTTCCGTCCAGATTAGAAATGGCGTACGATAACAACATGTCAGTGAAGGTGTGTGTGTGTGTGTGTGTGTGTGTGTGTGTGTGTGTGTTAATTAGCCAGAGGAACTGTCCCCATGGCTATGTTCCCTTCCATACTATCACAGTTTTGCAGCCTCACCAGAGCTTGACAAATGTCCTCTCGCTCCTTCAGTGAGTAAAAGCGATACCACGCACCACAGCTTCCATTTGTCAACTTTCCCAGGAAATCGATACCTGTGCATTTTTATGCCTCGTCTGGATATTAGAAGGGTTTAATTTGAATAAGCAGATGAATGGCTTTTGTAGACAGAAAAAAAATAATGCACCGCAAACATACTGAGCGAAACTGATTGGCTTATATGGCTTTTGAGATATGCGGTTTCATGATAAAATATGTAATATATAAAGCTGCTCACCAGCATCCCATTAGTGAGCTGTGAAACATTTAAAATGTCTAAAACTGCACTCTCATCATCCATAACCTAAAGGTTGTTTTACACTTTTCTCATATTTTACTCCTCTCATCCCACAGCCACACTTATTCTCTTGCCGCTGTTAATTTTCCCATACCGGTCTCCTCATAGAGAGAGCTAATAAAATCAAGGAGATTGAGAATGGTTGCTGGGATGGTGTGTGTCACTGACTTAGCGGGATTTGAGTTATTCTACCTCCTCCTCCCTTTTGTGGGCAGGGAGGCAGGTATGGAGAGTGAAAGCTGATCTTTTGGTAGAGCTGGAGATTCATAAGCAATGTCTCCCAGTGCTGAGCTACCAGCAGGCTTAAGTTGAGTGAGAGATGGAGACACACGTAGGGAGGCTGGGAGACCGGGCCCCCAGGGCCAGATCAATCAGCTATGTTTAGAGTTCAGACAGTAACTGAGCAGTCTGGAGAGAAAAAGCAGAGAGAAAGAGACACAGAAAGAGAGAGAGAGGAATGAGGGAAATGACAAACTAGATGGAAGATCGTAAGCGACAGACAGTCTCATTCACATATGCTTTGATTTGATATTCTGGTTAGCACTTTTCTTTGGGAGAAAGTCTCTCCCAAAGTAAACAGCACAATAAAATATGTTACGGCGCAAAGCAATGAAAATGCAAAAATGAAAATACAGCACCGCATCAGTCATGACCACTAGGGTTTCACTGAAAAGTTCAACCATTAATGAAATGGAGAGCATCAGTAAGGAGGTGCACAGGCCGCGGTTAATTTCTGCAGAAGAGATGATCAAATGCACAGTACTGGAACAATCTGTCCCTGTGAGCATTTGCTTTCATATTAGCGGCAAAGTAAGGGCAAATGCTTAGACAAGACGGTTTATTATGAGAAAAAGTACAGTTGCACATCCGTGTACTGTAAGTTTGGCTTAAAACACACTTCAGTGAGCCATCTTAAAGACAATCGTATGGTCCACTGTTTCAAAATAATGAGGCCAAATCATTAGTCAGGGCAAAAGAGATTTGTAAATGGAGTAATATCGCCAGCTTTTTTAAAGTTATTTATATATCTTTTAAAATGCAAACGGTTATTAGTTGTAATCCGCCAAGCCACTTTGTTTCTTTTCACCTAAATGTCACCAGTGAAATGGTTGCACAATTTAATTTAACGAACAAAACTCAACCTTTAACATCTGCTGTTCTCCTGTTCTTTAAATCATTGTCGATACTGTGGCAAAACTAAACTTTAATCCGCATCTACTAGAGCATAGCTTATTTGATTTAGTTTAAAATGTTTACTGCTTTTGTTTGAACTTGAGAGCATTTGTCTTAAATTATAAATCAGCCCAGTGCTTTTAGTCTGGATCACCTTGAAGTTTTAATATTCTGTCTACGTCAATTGCTAGCTACTGTGAGAGGTTGTAAGAAAGACATAGCCAATAGGTATGCGTACATTTTTAGGAAATAGTGGGAGTGCATGGATACTTAAAAAGATAAACATTCAAAACATGCCAATGTCATTATAATTGTAATTAAAAAAAAAAAAAAAAGTTTTGACATTTTTTGTAATACAGGATTCACACAAGTAATTTTATGTGTAAAGCTATGTTACCTCAGGTTACAATGCAAATCAATAGCAAAAAGTTTCTGTTTATTATATTATCATTTTCATATTTATTTTGCATATAATAAAATTAATGTGTATATTTTAAAATTTAATAAAAAGATGATCACAAACACATAAATAAATAAACAATAGCTTGGCTACTAAATTGGGTGTATGTCTGGCAAAATCTATAACTAAAATTTTGTATGTGTGTCCTAAACAGTGCCAGGAAGGTGGTTCCACAGTTTAGGGCCATTCTGTAAAAGGTTCAAACTCCATTAGTGGATTTTTTTTTTTTTTTTTTTTTTTCTACTTTCCAACTGATCAAAAAGTTTTGGTCTTACTGAGTGTGAGGATTATAGTGTGAGAGAATATCACTTAATTACAGAGGACCCATGCACTTTAGAGCTTTATAAGAAAGTAGTACTGTACATATAGCTGATATGATCAGATTTCTGGACCTGCTAAGAACTGTCACTGATGCATTTTAAATCAACTGAAGCTTGTGTACGTGGACTGCAGGGCATCCAGCAAGTAATGCATTACAATAATCTTGTCTTGAGGTCACAAATGCATGAACTAGCTTTTCTGCATCAGGAACAGAGAGCATGTTTTATAACTTACCAGTTTTTCTAAGGTGGAAAAATGCTGCTCTGGAAACACTGGAAATGTGGTTTTCAAAACACAAATTGCTTTTAAGCATGACACCTAGGTCCTTACCTGTAGAAGATGACATAACAGCACATCACAGTACACAGACTGTATACAATCATCTTATGTTTATGAGTGTTAGGTTAAATGAATAAACCACTGTTTTATTTGTTTGTTTTTGTCAATGTAAAGATATGTATGTGTATTTATGTATGTATTTTCGTTCATTCGTTCATTCATTTATTTCACACTTCTCTATCATTTCCCAGTTACTCCCTGCTGTTAGATACCACAATTACACCATCTGGATCCTTAAATCATCTTTCTCTGTATTCTTATTTGCAATATATTAGATTAAATATGCCAGAGACCATTTTTGGAGGGGTCTTAAAAAAGTAAATATATATATATATTAATAGGTGTGTCTTCAGTTTAAAATATAAAAGCTAATTCCATGTTTTCAAATAATATTTTTTCTGATGCAGGCATGTGTGTATAAGGAAGAAAATTCATAATATCCATAAGATATTATGAATATATGAATATCCATAACTTTCTAAAGCACATTCACACACATTTACGAAATCATACACTGACAGAGCAAGAGAACAAATGTATTCAAAACATAACATTACAGAATAAAGTAGTATTTTAACAGCTTAATCCTTCCATAAGCCTCCTGTATGAGCTCTGTCTTAATCAAATGCATGATAAAATGAAACAGAGGATGAGAAAAAGTGAAAGAGGATAATGGATGGCACCTCATCTTGACCTCACAATACACAAAACCACAAATTTCATATTAGCATTTTTTTCTTTTTATTTTTCCCCTTTGGGAAAATAGATGCTTTGCTTCACTATTCATTCCTGTACAACATACATAATTTTAAAATGCAGTTCAAAACAGCAAGTAGGATTGAAAGAAAGTGCAGGAAGCATTAAAGGTCTAACCAAAGAGCAAATCAGCCCTTGGGCGTGACCTCCTGTGTCTCTCTGGGTTGAGGTCTCGGATACACAAAAGAAAGATATGTTTTCAGAAGTAAAATGATATTTAACATGTTATTTCTAGACTTACAACACATATCCCATTAAGGTCACAGCAGAAAGCTGAGATGAATAGTGATGCAGGGAAAGCATGAGCATCCGTAAAAAATCATCTGCTTAATGAATGCTGCATACTTTCAGGACACACATACGCAGGCAAACATTCATACAAATAGGCAAGTCATAGCATGTAGAAATTTCTCTAAGCTTGGTAAACCTGGGTAGAACTGAATGGATTCATCCTTGAAATCCAAGCTTTGACAGGAGCACCACCATGAAATGAATGCAGAAAATGGGCTTTGAATGGAGTGGAGCAGCTCATGTAAGCTCAGGAGAGAGAAATGCCGGGATTCTCTAGTCAAACAGACAATCCTCACAGCAGGAGGCAATGAGAGGGGAAAAACGCTCCCACGGTACACTCTACTCACCAGCAGACAGCAGACTATCAGATCACACCCATGTAAGGACAATACTGACACATACAAGTGCTTACATAGACACCTTTTTGATACTTGACAAGGTTTTCAGCGAAACTTTTCAAACTAACTCGGTCTGCCTTAAATAAAGGATAAAATACTTCAAATATCTCAAGGGCTAATGAATTTTCATGGTAATGAGGGAATATACAATGCCTTATTAAAAGTTCATAATAGTGTGGCATAGTCAAAGGTTTTTGTAGATTATTTGGCACTTCAGTATGCTTTATGCTCTTGAGACAATTAACGCAGATGGCAAAACTATTTTGCTATTATTAATATTTATTTCAGCTTCACTTAGATTGCTGTTTATTGCATTTTAATACAATCAGTGGGTGGCAGTATAATGTTTTACTGGGTGCTTTGGACTCAGTCCCACAACCAAAGGCCAAATCCAAACTTTCATTATTTTCTTGTTCAAAAGTGAACTAAGGTAATTATGGTTTGCAGATATTTATCACTGATAGAATCTAAGAGAGTGGATTTGTTTTTTTTTTTGTTTTTTTTTACATCACCGGAGGACACTGATAAATAACTGGTACAAATCAATCCTCTTTTGTTATTCCTCTTTTGTTTTATTTCCACTTCTGCCACAGAATACAAAATAAATAAATAAAAAGATATTTGCGATTATTTTTTATTTATTTATTTATTTATTTTTTAATCTCACAATTCTTTAGAAAATAAGTAAAAATTGCTAGATAAAAAGCCACAATTGTCTTTATTTATTTATTTTTCTATTATTTGTCTAAAAAAAACCTGATGTATATTTAAAATTCAGAGAAAAAAGTTGGAATTGTTAGATATAAATGCAGAATTGCGAGAGCTGCAAGTCTTATCTCGCAGTTTACATCTTGTAATTCTGAATTTATATCTCACAATATCTCTAAGAATGTTTGTGAGTTTTGTGAGTTAAAATGTCACAATTACTTTTATTTTATTTTATTCTGGGGCATAGTTTAAAGCTTTTAAAAAGGCTAAGCATGCTTTTATTTTGTATTTTTGTAATTTATGCTTGTTTGGCACAAAGCATTTCTGTAGCTCAGAGATTAAAACATGGCACTAGTATATGTAAAGCAAAGGTCATAGGTTCGGTTTCTTGAATATACAATCTAATATCTTAAAATGCAATGCGAGTTTCCTGAGAAACGTAAAACAAAATATTAAATATTGTCAAATTGCAGAGTACAATTGTTTTTATCCTGACTGTGCCAGCATTGTTGTAGCATTAACCTAATAAAAAAGACCTGCAACCTCTGCATTGACATCACACTTACTGTATGAGAGCAAATGGTGCCATTAGTTTAACAATGCCATTAGTTTAACAATAAGGGCTGGTTTCTTTTCGGCAAATGTAATTGTTCTGACCACAAGAACATTTTGTGACTTGGTAAAACTATGCTAAATTTTCAAAGAAAGACATTAGAGAGCCATTTGCGAATATGAGCTGGAATAAAGGGAATATTTAAATGTGAACGAGGTGAAAGAAGAAACATTACCTGTATAAGAGCTGCTCATTTATTAGCAGGGCTGTTGCTTTATGAGGTGCTCAGGCAGAATGACACGCAGGTGCACAAAAGATATTTAAGCAGTCCCTAATCTTCTTATTTATTTATTCAATAAGACCCGGCAGCCTACATGGTTAACACTCATTACAGTTCTGTTCCCTTATATCCCCTTCAGCAGCCTCCCTAATCTCTCATTTAGCACGTAGCATGGTGCAGTGTAGCTATGCTAATGAAAGCTGAGTAACGAGAGGGGGTTTAACAATGGCTCCGGTAATATTTACAAATCTTTTGCTTTGTATTGTTTGAAAACTCTGAGCAAATGGTTTTATGGAGAAATTTCAGCGTAACAGCTGATTATGTGTCAATCAAGCAGTAATTAAACAATACAATCTTGTTAGCTTGTGGCCCGCGATCCGTCTGGCTATGAAATCAGCGTTCATTTGCAATCGAATATGGTCATAGCTGTCTGATATCATTATACTGTTTACATGCAGATGAAATAGCGCACAGGGAGCGATCACATTTAATGACAAGCTGTTATACTGTATCTACGTGGATCAGCCTGATGGAAGTCGAATGGCATTATGCTAAAAGCCGTGACTCGCTATTAAATTTGCATTCGTAAATGATCCATTGCAGAACAGAATTGTTGTTTGGTGCTTCTTTTAGACTCTGCTTCCCTTCGAGAATCAAAAGTGCCTCGTCCGAGCCAGAGGCGGCAGAAAGAAAATGATAAAACACTCGAACCAGCTGAGCAAAAACTCTTCAAAGACAAATACATGTCTGGCTGTGATCCACATTAGTAGGCATGATGCAAGATGATGTGAAGACATGTTTACTGCCTGAGCACATTAACCTAATTTCTATTCATGTCGGATTTTGACCCACAAAACAATACCAAACAATATTTTCTTCAGACCTTCTTGTCGCATTAGCAACAGCACAAGTCCTTCCACTAAAATGAAAATGTCAGGTTCAATTATGCTACAAAAGAAATGCTGTTTAGAAAAATAAATACATTTAGCATTTAGTAAATAATTACAAATGCTATTATCAGCATAACTAAGTGAAAAGTTGTATGCCTAAATATAAACTAAATTACAGTACTTAGAATGAGATTGCTTTCATGCAAGAAGTTAATTTTGTATTTGATTTAATTTGTATTGTCTTTTTTATTTTTATTTTATTTATTTATTTTTTACTGTTGTAGAACTGTTGTGCATCGCTGAGCAACATGCAGTAGTGTTTTTGTTCCTTAATTAATTTTTAGAGGAATTGCATGAGTATATGATTCAATGACTCTCTCATAAACACTTTTTCATTGTTGAATGAACCAGCATTTTGAACGAATCTCTTCACTCTTCATGATTTACTGAATTACTCATAATGACAATCACTTGCTGCCAACAAAGTAACTACTTCCTAAAAAGATTAATTATATATGCAGTACATATTCACAATATATATTTACAGTATAGATAGATAGATAGATAGATAGATAGATAGATAGATAGATAGATAGATAGATAGATAGATAGATAGATAGATAGATATTTTTGCAAATGAACCTTTTTTTCTTCATGCAGTAGTGTTTATATATATATATATATATATATATATATATATATATATATATATATATATATATATACATATATATATATATATATATATATATATATATATATATATATATATATATATATATATACACATATATACATATATACATATATACATATATATATATATATATATATATATATATATATATATATACACATATATACATATATACATATATACATATATATATATACATATATATATATATATATATATATATATACACACATATATATATATATATATATATATATATATATATATATATATACATATATATATATATATATATGTATATGTGTATATATATAAATCAGAATTGCTTTTGAAATTGAAATATCTTTGCTCACATGGTCAACATCACAAATTTTATTTCTGTTCAAATTTCCAAGAATTCCAATTTTTCCCTCTATATATGTATACGCTATATATATTATGTAAGATCAAATGTCTTGTTTTGTTTTATGAGGCCACTAATGCCATTGACGTTCTATATGTGGCCTCATGGATGAATGATAGAGCGTTCCTGCTGACCAAACATGTCTCGCCATCTGAGGCCAAACGGATCGATGCAGAACTGTTGGCGCTTCCTGTCCTAACAGTCTCTTCCTTTTCCCTGACCCTCCGCTCTTATATCAACATATAGAGTGACTTCTTCAGACACACTTCTAATACTGTCCCTGGAGCCAGAGGACTAAGGGCTATGAAATGATCTCCCATGAAAAACAGAAGCTCAATATTTTTCCTGAGCGAGCTCTTTGGGGTCACCCAGTCTCAAGGCAGGATGATGAATGTCACTTTACCTGTAGGACATCAGAGCAACACTGTCACATTAGTCCTAAAAGCTTTCCCTAGGGTTCCGACATGCTCACTGCGCATGCTAACATGTGCGCCTGGAAATCACTAACTGTGTAATGATTGTGAGAGAAGCCAGTTGGGAGCGCTGCATGAAGCACAGGGAAATCTTCTCAGCTGACTAAAAATGTGTTGGTCTATTTGGAACGGCAGGTCAGGAGGATGAAGGTGACACTAATTTGTTTTCATGTGGGGGCTTTCTGTTCTCCCAAAGCACTTTATAGCCAAGTGGAAGACGTCTTGTCCCCTGGCTACATCATAAAAAAACCTCATCTGCCAAAACACGCTTCATTGCCAAATCCTTAGCCAGATCAGACGATATCCAGACTTCTGTCAGCTTTCGGCATCATTAGCCGATGCCCCAGTGTACTAGCAGCAGGTATCACAGTGGGACTTATGTGATGAGAACAAGAAGAAAGAGTGGAAAATATCAGTGGATTGACATAAAATGTTGGCAAAAACAGCTCCAGCTTTTGTAGTGAAAGGTGTCATGGGGCCCTTTTTAACAGGCATGCTTTAAAATGTGTTCACACAACAGTAACTGCTGTTAAACACCATCATTTGCTAATTGACTTCCTGTGTATTCAGAAATGACATGACGGTAATTGACTTAAAGGTTTGTGTGATTAAATTCATTGTGGAGTTCAGCGGCAGTGATTCACTGATGTCAATTAGGAGGAGATAGCATCTTAAACATTCTCAAAAATGAAAACTTCATTTAATTTGCACCTCTTCACATAAATAAACATCTTGCATGTTTAAACAAGCCCACAAAACTCTCTTGCTAAATATTTACCTGTGGTGTGCTGGTGAACATGGTCTTTGGTGACACCTGCAAAATATAAAACTGCTCTTTTTTTCTGGGGAAAAGAAAATGGAAGACTGTGAAAGGATGAACACACTAGTAATAATAATAATAATAATAATAATAATATTATTATTATTATTATTATTATTATTATTATTGATGTTAATATTACTTTTTATTTAATTTTAATGTATGATCACCATGATCGTGATGATTATTTTTATTATCACCATTGTTTTCATAATAATACATTAAAATAACACATTAATAATATATTACAACAATCTATCGTCATCATAATCATAATACATCATCATCTTATTTACCCAGTATTCTCTTGGTCATTAAGGTTTTATTTATTTAATCATTATAATAATATATTTAAATAGAAAAAGTGTTATAATAATATATTAAAAATATATTCTTAAATATATGTATAATTAATATAATATATTACACATAAAAAGGCAGTAACAATAATAATATCACCATCATCACCATCATCATCATCATCATCATTATTTTACCCATAACATTCTCTTGGTAATTATATGCACATATTATTATTATTATTATTATTATTATTATTATTATTATTATTATTATTATTATTATTATTATTATAATACATCGTCATCATAATACCCCCAATTATATACCTATGGTGTGCAGGGCAATCCATATGCTGGGCTTTGTATATACAGCACTATGGACTTTGGTGAGACCTGCAGTTCATAAAACTCAAGTGCAAGACAATATATATGAACCACAGAAGGAATCATCATGGGTGTTTATTAAAGTCTGAGTAGCAGGAAGATGATAATTACAATAAATCCAGGAGAGGGAGCAGCACTGAATGATACCCAACTACATTCTGTCCTGTCGTTTGCTCCTGCCCGGCCTAAATATTGATGCACAGCAGGAAGAGAGAATGAGTGGGAGGACGGCGTCCCCGTTGGCCCCTCCGAGCCCCTGTTACCACTCAGGCCACGTCTCCTCAGCAGGGCGGCAGATACATAATTGACCTGCATAAGAGCCATTTCCCTCATTTGATTACAGCCACATTAACCAGATCAGACAGGCAGCACTGGCCTAGCTGCCCTTGGAAACTGTTGCGGGAATACACGGCCGGTATCCGTATGAGCATCAGAAGTATTAGGCTGTGCCAAGACTAGTTTTGTATGAGGCAGAGTGGAGGGGGGTGCAGACCCAGGGTCAATCGCTCTTGATGTGACATTTGCAATAAGGGACTAAATGAAACCTAATTGGCTGAGCTGTTTTGCTGGACGCTCCATTATGATGAGAGGCTCTTGCACAAGTGGAATAGCAGTTATAATCAGGGCTGTAATATCACAAACCGCCTGCAGTAATTGCAGTATGGCATGGTGGGGAACAATAACAAAGGGGCTACTGAAGATGTTTGTGTTCAGTAGTTAATGAGCAAACTGCTTTCATTTACCAGAAAGAGAAAGTCGGTGTGCGTAAGTTCATACTCGAATGCACTTTTGACCTGGATTTTGTACAAGCATTTTCAAATCTGGATACCTATCTAGCTGAGGATTTGTAATGGTAATGAGAAATGCATGAATATACACAGTCTTTATCTTTCTCCTGCTCATTTATTTATTTATTTATTTATTTGTTCTGGAAAATAACCTGATAAACTATGAAAACAGGAATAAACTATGATTATATGACTATAAGCAGATAATTTATTATTATTATTATTATTAGTAGTAGTAGTAGTAGTAGTATTAGTAGTAGTAGTAGTAGTAGTAATATTAATAGTTTTGATTTTAATGTAGTATTATATAATGATAATGATGGGGATAATAATGCTTATTAATAATAATAATAATAATAATAATAATAATAATAATAATAATAATAATAATAATAATAACTATATTAAACATTATCATTATCATTATCCTCATCATTATCAACATCATGCATGTATACATGCATTAAAATAAATAAAACATAATATACCCATCTAACCATTTATTGTCCAAACCACTTGTCCTGTATAGGGTTGTGATATAACCAACATAATAATAATAATGATAATAATGATAATAATAATAATAATAATAATAATAATAATAATAATAATAATAATAATATGTCGGTTATATCGCAACCCTATACAGGACAAGTGCTTTGGACAATAAATGGTTAGATGGATATATAGTGTTTTATTTATTTTAATGCATGTATACATGCATGATGTTGATAAGGATGATGATAATGATAATGTTTAATCTAGTTACATTCCTCCGTGTGCAAACGCTAAGGACGCGCTTCGCGAGCTGTACAGCGCCATCAGCGAACAACAAACAAATAACCCTGACGGCTTTTTCATCATAGCCGGTGACTTCAACCACGCAAACTTAAAGACAGTTTTGCCAAAGTTCTACCAACATGTGAACTTTGCAACAAGGGGAAACAACACGCTGGACTTTGTTTACACAACAGTTAAGAACGCATACAAAGCCGAACCCCGCCCCCACCTCGGGTACTCAGACCACATCTCTGTTATGCTAATCCCAGCATATAGCCCACTTCTAAAACTCACCAAACCGGTTCAAAAGCAGATCACAGTATGGCCAGACAATGCCACCTCAGCACTGCAGGACTGCTTCCAGGACACAGACTGGAACATGTTTAAAGAGGCGGCCACCTACAACAACCACACAGACCTGCAGGAGTACACCGAAACTGTGACTGCTTACATCAAAAAGTGCACAGATGATGTGACAGTCACCAAAACCATCACCACACGTGCCAACCAGAAGCCATGGATGACAGCAGAGGTTCGTGGGCTGCTAAAGACCAGAGATGAAGCATTCAGATCAGGAGATAAAGCAGCCCTCAAAACAGCAAGAGCCAATCTGTCTCATGGCATCAAGAAGGCAAAACATCAGTATGCTAAAAAAATCAACAATCACTTCACAGACAGCAGAGACACTCGGACCCTATGGCAAGCCATTCAGACCATCACTGACTACAAGCCCCTGCCACAGGCCAGTGATGATGACACATCTTTACCAGAGGCACTCAACCACTTCTACTCACGATTTGAGATACAGAACGACACACCTGCACAGAAACTACTCACATCTCCAAACGACCAGGTACTCTGTCTCTCTCCAGTCGACGTAAGGAAGACCCTATCCAGGATTAACCCACGAAAGGCTGCGGGCCCTGACAACATACCTGGACGTGTACTGAAAGACTGTGCTGCACAGCTGACGGATGTCCTAACAGACATCTTCAACATCTCGCTGAGCCAGGCAGTCGTCCCCACGTGTCTCAAATCCACCTCCATAATTCCAGTACCAAAGAAGTCACCTGTGTCCTGTCTGAATGACTATCGTCCCATAGCACTGACCCCAATCATGATGAAGTGCTTTGAGAGGTTAGTCATGCAGCACATCAAGTCCAGTCTTCCAAACACGCTGGACCCACTCCAGTTTGCATACCGTCCAAACCGTTCCACGGACGATGCAATATCCACCACTCTCCACCTAGCTCTTACCCATCTGGAACAGAAAGACTCTTATGTAAGAATGCTGTTCATTGACTTCAGCTCAGCATTCAACACAATAATCCCACAACAGCTCATCCACAAACTAAACCTGCTGGGCCTTAACACCTCCCTCTGTAATTGGATCCTGGACTTTTTAACTGCAAGACCTCAGTCAGTCCGTGTCGGCCGCAACACCTCCAGCACTACCACACTGAACACAGGTGCCCCACAAGGCTGTGTGCTCAGCCCGCTGCTCTTCACGCTGCTGACCCACGACTGCACTGCCAAGTCCAGCTCCAACCACATCATCAAGTTTGCTGATGACACAACTGTGGTAGGCCTCATCAGCAACAACGATGAAACGCACTACAGAGAGGAAGTGGCACAGCTGGCTGAATGGTGTGGTGCTAACAACCTGTCCCTCAATGTGGGTAAGACGAAAGAGGTTGTGATGGACTTTAGGAGAAACTCTGTTGACCACCCCCCGCTGACCATCGACGGCTCAACCGTGGAGAGAGTCGGCAGCACTAAATTCCTGGGAGTGCACATCACAGAGGATCTCACCTGGACCACCAACGTCACGTCACTCAACAAGAAGGGACAACAGCGCCTCCACTTTCTCCGCCGGCTGAAAAGGGCAAGTCTCCCTCCACCCATCCTCACCACTTTTTACAGGGGCACCATTGAGAGTGTGCTGACCACCTGCATCACTGTCTGGTATGGGAACTGCAGTGCTGCTGACCGCAAGACCCTACAACGGACAGTGAACACTGCCGCAAAGATCATTGGTGCCCCTCTCCCCTCCATCCTGGACATTTTCCTTTCACGATGCTCCAACAAGGCCACCAGCATCGTGAAGGACCCCACCCACCCCTCTCACAACCTCTTCCAGCTCCTGCCATCAGGTAGAAGGTACCGGAGCATCAGAGCTCGCTCTGTCAGATTGCTCAACAGCTTTTTTCCCCAGGCTGTGAGAGCTCTTAACTCCAATCCCCCTGTCCCCCTCTGAAACCATGAACACCTCAGCCCTCCCACCCCCCAACTCATTAAAAACTGTTGACAATATTACTAAGTGCAATTCTGGACCAAACCCCTGAATGTGCTACACACAGGTGAGTGGGCTATACAAACCACCTGTAGTAACGCACTCATCCCACTATATGCACACTAGACACTTTCTACAAACACTCCCTGCCACAAAGACTCTTAAGAAAATATATGTCTACTTGAACATTGCACTACAAAATAATACATGTTTACTTGAGCATTGCACTACAAAATCTTTTTGCACTATGCACTGTCTCCCACAAAATCTGCACAATAATGTACAAAATATATATTTTTTCTGCACAATTTCATGTACATATATCTCTTTTGCACAATTTCATGTACAGTATTTATGTAAAGTTTTTTGTACAGTCTCAGTTTGTGTATGTGTGGACAACTAGGTATAGCAGTTATAGTATTTTTAGTATATGTATAGTCAGATAGTTAACTGTTGTATAGCTCTATTGCTTTTCCTATACTTGCATTGTTGTATGTTTATCTTATGTTTAACTAGTATGTAGCACCGTGGTCCTGCGAGACACGACATTTCGTTCCACTATATGTCCACACATGTAGCAGAATGACAATAAAGCTCGACTTGACTTGACTTGACTTGACTAGTTATTATTATTATTATTATTATTATTATTATTATTATTATTATTATTATTATTATTATTATTATTATTATTATTATGCCTCATCCAAAGTAACTAACTTACCAAAACCTTCAACATCAGAATTTAGAAATCATCATCATCATCATCATCATCATCATCATCATCATTATTATTATTATTATTATTATTATTATTATTATTATTATTATTATTATTATTATATTTTATTTGGGCTTTGGTTTCATAGTTTGTGTGTTTGACATTATTATATGAATGGTATATTTTATTACTTAAATAATTATATGAATAATTTATGATTAATTTAAATGTAGTATAATGATAATAGTCTCTTTTTTTCATAACAGCTTATAATAAATTAACATAAAATCATAATCTTTAACATAAATTAAATGTTTTATTATTATTCATTTATTATTTATTATTAGTAATGTATTTACTAAAACTGATAACCGATTAGTCATTATTCACAATACATATTTTCCATTATAATACATTAAAAACACTGAATCTTATTTGGGCTTTACTTTCTTAGTTTCTTAGTCTCTGTGTGTTTGTTAAATATACTTAAAAAAAAAAAAAAAAAAAAAAAAAAAACAGGCAACCTATCAAATGCCCTATGGCCTATCAAATGGGCCATTTAGTAAAGCTGCTGGAACGAATGATCCTCTTCCAAGAAACACACAGAATAATTCTGACAGCACTGTTTAGGAAATGTAAATTTGCCACTTCTTTTTACTGGCAGTCTCCCATTTGAAATTTTAAACATTTTGAACAATTTAAATACAGTGAAGAGGCTTCTACCTCGGTGGTAGACGAGTCATATATATATAGATGACAAAGAAATACATAGAATCCTGTTGAGTGTGGTCAAAATGCTGCTATTATTTTCTCTGATAATCTTTTTTACTCATACGCATACATAAAAACTGTAACACACTCCACAGGGTGTTAAATACACTCCTGAATGTGGCACAAAATCCAAAATCTAAAAAGCTACCTAGAGCTTGAAGAGAATTACAGTAGAGTGTATGACGGTGTACGTGTGGGTGTGTTTTAGCACTTCAGAAGTAGTGGGATGAACAGATTAAACATATATTTGCTCATATTTGAGCCTCGTGTTTGAGATACCCTCAGGCCAGCTCTCTCTCTCTCTCTCTCTCTCTCTCTCTCTCTCTTTCTGAGCGTTTCATGAGTGTCCTGAGCTAAACTGCTCCCCATGAAAAGGTCCCAGCAATTGATTTCTAATGAAAGCTCTTCTTGCGGGTCATCGCCTAGCTGAGGCCTGACCTTTCCACCAGCAAAGAAGGCTCACTTATAGGGGAAAGGATGGGGGCTTCTGGGTAGAGATAAGGAGAGGATACATGAATACAAATGCAAGGATCTTTCATACATTTATGCAATAAAATCCTTGATGAAACTGATAACCGAGTTTGTCGTCTTAATGGAGAAAAAAGGGCTTAATGTGCCGAGGAATTTGATGTGTGACATTACAACCTAAACGGAAGTGGTTTTGGAAAGCTCCAAAAAGAAATCATTCCCAGAGCTTGAAAAAAAAAGAAGACAAGTCAATTAACAGTGGAATAAGCATGAAGCTTAAAAATAATCACTGAGCCAGATCTAATGTATTAATTCATGCTCACATGAAGCAAAATATTCAGGGTTTTTAAGATAAAAACAAGCCAAGCTTCCCTAAAACAAATGATTAATGTGGGGAAAAATAAATAGGCTTAATTGCATCTTCAGGCCATTTCTTTGAGGGGGATTTAGTATAAAATTATCTGTTTGAAGAGGTCAAGATTTGGCTGGTTGAATAGTTTAGTTATCACCTGCTGGTGAACATCATACTACACCATCTGTTGCAAAAAGCATATTTAGTTGCTGTATATTCTAATTAGATGTGTTTAATTTATTTATTTATTTATTTATTTTATTTACAGTTTTTAATTAATTTCCAAAATGTGGGATATAGAACTATGTGGCAATAAGAAACAGCAACTCCAGGTATTATAGATGTTTATGCAGCATTTTGACATTGCATTAACAATCAGTAAATGGAGCAAACGAAAGATCAAGGTTTTATTGAAAACATGTGGTGCTGGACCTAAGACCACCTACTTAAAGATTTTGAGCTCGTATTTAAAATGAATTTTCTGTGGGATTACATTAAGCAAAGCCAAAAAGGCCATCTGCTTTTCTGATCCTGCAAAAGGCAGAGGAAACAATAGTAATGGAGAGAAAGATGAAAGGACAGTGACTGGTTACTATTATCATTACAATAAGAAGGGAAGATAAAGCTGGCTGAGTTCACCAGATTGGATGAGATTGCAGGGAAGGATTAGCTCCTGCTCTGCCAAGGATTACCAATATAAAGTTACTGAAAACAGGAAAACAAACATGTCTACATGCAGTCTTGCTTTTTACATTATTTCTGAATATTGTATTTGGGTGCTTCCTCAACTATGTGTTATGTTTTAATATTTCAATAGCATTTTATATTTCAACTTTTATCTATCTAGCTATCTATCATCTATATATCTATCTTTTGTATTTTTGAGCCTATACTGTTCTATACTACAGTCTGACTGGCTATCCGTCCACAGTGTTTTCTTGCCTTTGGGCTCCAGCATTCTTGTGAACCTACATAAAACAGATGGATTAGGCAGTGGATGGATGGATTGATATATAGTCTGCATGTGTTATATATAATAATATCTGTATGTGGTCTGATGATAAACCCTATCAAAGCAGAAGAGTTTTTGCATCTCAACCTTTCCACACTGCCATCTGATGATTCATGTTTCAACAGAGCAGGTGTTGTGTTGAACTCTCACACTCCTCCGCCTGAGCAGGTGTTTATGTCTACATGTTGCTATCTTTGAGCTCTGTTATTCTGCTACAACCTACTTTGAATGAACCCTTTTCTCTCTAAGCGCTCAAATGTTATACATATATATATATATATATATATATATATATATATATATATATATATATATATATGGGGTGTCATATGACCTGGTCACTTGCCATAATTGGAATAATATTTTTTTTTCTTTATTTTATTTTTTAATTACATATGAAGAGTTTATTTGCAAAAACAGATAACTCCGTTTTATTTTATTTTATTTTTGTTTTTTTTTTTTAAATATGTTTTCATGTTTTTAATATGTTTTATTGTGTTAGCTAGTATTTTGTCAGTTATTTTTTACCTAATCAAAATAACCCAACTGCAGTTTGATTGAGATTAATTGGAATGCACAATGAAAAACCTTGATATTTGTAAATTGTTAAAAATGGAGTTATCTGTTTTTGCAAATGAACTCTTCATATATTTGCACAATGAAAAACCTTGATATTTGTAAATTGTTAAAAATGGAGTTATCTGTTTTTGCAAATGAACTCTTCATATATTTGCACAATGAAAAACCTTGATATTTGTAAATTGTTAAAAATGGAGTTATCTGTTTTTGCAAATGAACTCTTCATATATATATATATATATATATATATATATATATATATATATATATATATATATATATATATATATATATATATATATATATATATATATATATATATGGAAATGATCTAGATTTGTTGTGTCTGGTGAGATGCGTGTAACTTTTTAGAGAGATGCAAGCATACATGCTGTTATTGTATGTATGCATGTATGTAGCACGTATGCTTGCATCTGTCTAAAAAGTTACACGCATCTCACCAGACACAACAAATCTAGATCATTTCCGTTATAAATAGGTCTGTCAACACTGGATTTGTGATGCACACTTGTGATTAAGTTGGCGGGAATCACCTACAGCTACAGCCTCTTTATAATTTGCCTGTACGGCTGAAAAAAAAACAGTAATTTCAAATTCATTGCTATTTATTTTACTCCTTATATACAGTACAGGCAGGTAGTTTGAGTTTAGACTCCTGCTATATCGAACCAGTTACATGGGTGTATGTTTTTGCTCTACTTTTGGTTAAAGGAATAATTTACCCTCAGACCATCCATTCGGTGTAGGTCAATCGTACAAATTCATACGAATTTTGCAACTCATAAAATACGCACGATTTAGCAAAAATCATATGAATTTGTATGAGTGAGGTTGTACAAATTCATACAAACATGTACAAATTGCCATGAGATCAGGTTGGGCCATTCAAGATGTTGATGAGTTTGTTTCTTTATCAGAACAGAGTTGGAGAAGTTTAGCATTACATCACTTTCCCACCAATGGATCCTCTGTAGTGAATGGGTGCCGTAAGAATGAGAGTCCAAACACCACAATAATCCACAAGTAATCCACATGACTCCAGTCCATCAATTAATGTCTTGTGAAGCAAAAAACTGGTAGGAAACACATCCGTCATTAAGGTGTTTTTAAACCGTTGCTTCCGGCCAAAATACAAGTCCATAATCTATATTAATGCTTCCTCCAGTGAAAAAGTCCATCCACTGTTGTCCTTTGACATCAAAATCTACCAACATATTTGTTTAGATCTCTTTTGGACTGCTTGTAAATGTTGCTTGTTCTGTGCATATTTCTTTCATGATTCAGACAAGATGACTTTTTTTCACTAGAGAAAGCAATATTATGGATATGGATCTACTCATCTTGGATGGCCTGAGGGTGAGTAAATTTTCAGCAATTTTTAGTAAAGTATTTAAAGCATTAAAGGAATTTGAAGTATTCCTTTAAATTGCACTTTTTAATTCAAGTATCATATTTATTTTTAAAAATATGCTGAAAACGTACTGTAATTAGAGGCACCACTGAAAACATCCACATCCACATCCATGTTTAAAACTGAAACTAGGCCAAGAACTGTCTTTTGGATAAGAATTGAATAAGAGATGAGCATGAAATACATTAGTAGTAATTACCTATAATTTATTATTAAATCTGTAATCAATGCATCACAGTTTTCATTGGCAGACTGAGCATCAGTGCATTATAAAACTCTGTAAATAATCACACTACCACAAATAATCCTTCACTGAGTAGCACAGTGTGATTTGTGAAACTAAAAGCTCTGACAGGTTTTATCTAAATAGCTCCTGGACATGTTACTCCTTCTCACGTTGTTCTGGCTGTGACAGAGAGGAGCACAGGGAGTGTAACAAACAGTAAAAATCGCACACAATCTGCTCAGCTACAGAGGGAGGCGGGTCTGTGCCAGCTGTTTTTTGTTGCCAGTCCCTAAAAAATAATCCCCCTCAGAGTTATGGAGTGGGATTAATTAATTATTCAGGCTGACTTGTGTGTACATGATTAACATCTTCAGATCAGATTTTACAGCTGCTAACTCTTCCTTCTGCAGAAAAAGGCCGTTGTAGGGAGGGTCAAGTGGGCGTAGTGATATGTTGCCTTGGTTCAAGCATGTCAAGTGGGTTTCAATGTGAGTTTCTGCTCATTTCTCTTTTTAATCTCTGATTATTTTGTGTAAAATCATGTGTACGGTTCATAATCTTTGACTCTAATATTTTATTATGCTTGCAGATACTTTCACAATGACAGTTCTCGGATCATTATGTGAGAGGTTTAACAAATTAACAATGACAGCATTTAACATTCATTTGTTATGAGTCTCAATGCAGCATTATAATCAAATAGCAAATTAAACTTTCTTATCTCAACTTTTGTAAGTGTTATGCATGTGATTGTATGCAAGACTGATTTGAAATTTCATCAAGTATTTCCTCTGAAAGGCAAGAGAGAGAGAGATAAAGAGAGCAAAAATTATAAATGGCATCAAAATATGAGGTTGGTTTAATTATTTAGCACCACATTATTAGATGCCAAGAGTCCTCCCACAGCAGGCAGTTGTCTACCAAATTAATTAATATGCATTAATATATTCTGAAAACCAAGCAATTTAATTTTGCTTGCAATAATTAGTAGGTGTGATATGATTTCAGGTTCAGTAAACTCATTATATTGCATTTACAGGTTGCAAACTATGCATTATGCATATTTAAGCTCAATAAATAAGGATTTCTCTCAAAATTGCTGACAATAATTCATATGTGTATATATAAAGCCAATTGATGCAGAAAAGTCTATTATCAATATTAATGGAATCAGTTTTTTTTTTTTTTTTGTAATCACGTATGTCAGCAATAGCTAAAAAAAAAGGTCATCTAAAAAAAAAAAAAGGTCATCTTTAACTACACGTCATATGAACAACCAGTCAGTAACTTCAATTTCGTTCTCTCAGTTAGCTGAAATTTATATTTTCTCTGTCTTAGTACATTTTCTGCAGCTTTTATAGACCTCATTGTCAGTTAAAACCAACATAATCATACAAAATCAATGGACATAATACATAGTTTCAAGAAAAATAGATCAAACAGGCAAAGAAAGCCTTGTTGTCAACACCCCAAGCTCAAAAAAATTGTCAGTGTCCCCGTAGCCAGGAAACCGCATCCAAAAGTGCATTTTTACTCAGTGATGCTTGGACTGTCTTAGAGCGGTTGAACAAACATTCAGCCCAATCTCTTCTCTGCAGGAAGCTTTTTAACCCATCCTCAGTTCCACTCTTCCCCACAATCGATATTCATGTTCAGTCCTCTCCCTTTTTCAATAAGTACTGCCTTTCCAAATACAGACGTCAATAATGGGAAGAAGACTGGCTTGTTGATGCCTTGTGAGGTTAATTCCATCGACCTCGCAGTTGGCGACAAGGTGGTCTACGCTATCCTATCAACCCAGCCACAGCAAGAGATCTGCTCACACCAATTGTGAAGGCCTTTCTTTGTGGATTTGTGGCACAGATGTGTGTGTGTGGACTGGGGAGCAGGTCATAGATATCAGATTATGAGGACAAGTGTGGATAAGCGTGTCTTACATTGGATTATAAAACTTAAAGAGCTGATGGGACAACAACAATAAATGTTTTTTTTTTAATTTATTTATTTATTTTTTTTTACTTTCCTAAAGCAATCAATGACACCCTAATAAACTGTATTAAAAGCAAACAAATGCAGCATGCAGCAAACATCAATTTTACTGCTTCCTTTTTTCCTTAATAGATTTGCATCAAAATTTGTTTTCTAGATATTACCAATCATCGCCCAACACTCATTTTTGTTCCCACTACACTTCAGGCAAGAGTTGCAACCCTGTCAAACTTGCATTTAACCAGCAGCCGATGCACAGTCTTGCATCGCTCTTGGTTGTTTGATATTGCATAATTTGTTTGGAGATACAGCAACAGTGCCATTTTCTTTACATCAAAGCTTTTTCACACCACTGCTCCACATGTGTCCTCAGTGATCAATGCTCCATCTCTTCCCCAAAGGTTACACAACCAGTCTTTTAATTGTGAGAAGAAAAGAGTTTTGCAGTCAGAAGTTGAGCTCTTCTCTCTTGGTGGTGTGGCATTGATGAGCTCCTGGCTCTGTAAGAAACAGCAAATCAATGCTGGCCAGGGTAAATGGGGAAGAACACGAGCACTCCGGGGGAGCTCACATGATTAAACCAACAGAAAGTGGTGTAAACGTGTGTTTACTCCCACACTGCCTCGGGAAAATGTGTTTTTACTAAGTTTCACCTTGAGCCCTCTTTCTCCCAGGTTATCTCGCAAGATAAATAGAAATATACCTCTTCACCTTGGGATAGGTTAAAATGAAGAATCTGGCAGTGGAGGTGTTTTGTTTATTTTAGATTTATATTTACACCTACATCCTTGGCAGATGCTTTCTTACCTTAATAAATATGGTTTTATATAAGTTAATTTATCAGCCATTACATTACAACTCAATTACATCAGTTGTGCAACATCTCATAGACATATTTACCTCAGTGTCATTTCTGTTTGTAAAGCTGTAATTAAAATATATATATATATATATATATATATATATTAATATTCCAAAGGTTACAAATATTTCAAGTTTTGTAGCGATGCAGTAGAAGAATCTTGCAGAAGATTGTAGCAATCTAAAGAAAATTTTCCACTATTTGTGCAATGTAAAGGCTCTATGGATGTTAAAGGTTCTTCATGGAACCATCAATGCCAATAAAGAACCTGTATTTTATTAATTATTTAAGAGAGTATATCTTATGCTAATTGATTAATATTTGTATAATTATATTTTTTTTTGCATTCATGTCCCACATTAATTACATTACTTTCTCATTCACTTCTAAGTAGCACAAAAACATTTGACTAGAGCTGTTGGTTACATATCACTGTTGAGATCGGCAGATTCAATAAGGGAAGAAAAAATATGCCGTTATGTAGCAGCTGTCCAACAAATCAATGTAGTTGGATTAAGGAACGCCATTGTTTTGTTTTCCTCGCTATGTTCATTCAGCAATTCCCTCAGTGATTGATGTAATCCAATGAAAAGGTCTTAGATATTATTTATAAAGTAATACATCTGCTGTATTTCAAATTTGTATTGAGCATAGGGAAGGGAGGGGGGTCTTTAGACATCTAGAGCTGTTAGACACGTCTCAGCCCTCACCCTTCTTTATGTCTCCCAGCAAAGCAATCTGATTTTTAACTTTAAGCATCTGGATCCACATGTCTGGTATAACCCTTTACAATACAGGCTTAGTGCCTATTGAGTGCCAAGCTGCTCAGGGGTGGCAAAGAGGAGTTAAGCAGGAAGTCTGTGGCTTTAAGAAGTGTTAAAAGCAACATGTTTGATTACTGTAAAACAGATTTATAATAAAAGCTGCTTCTGAAAAAGTAACGAAATGAGAAAAGGATGATATGTCTCACATGCGTGACAGAGATCATAGTTGCACACAATGAGCGAATAAATGAAAGAGCGTAGCTTTTCCAGCAGATTATCACCATTATGGTCTGTTAACAGCATAAATACATGTGAGGATTCATATTGTGGCTTCTGTGTTTCTGCTGCATAAGCTGTGGCTCACACCAATGCTTTTTACTCTTAACTTGCAAATAAAAATAACAAAGCTCAGTGATGCAGGGGATACAAAAGATAGGAATAAAATAAATACATAAAATTGCAATTTGTCTAAAACCCTTTCAATAATAGAGGATGTTTTCATAGCTTTATCATTGTAGGACATTTTTTGAAATTACTAAAAGAGACTGCTTCAAATATTTTGTGGTTTAGTTGGGTATCAATTTACCTCACCTTGATATTTACCCATCATACAGAGAAAATTTGATGTATTTTCTATTTCTTTGTTACTATAAACTATAATTTAGTATTAAAATGACTAATATAATAAAAAGCACCAACATATCTGCTACTATGTTGAGAATGTATTGATAATATGAGGACCAAAAAAATAAATAAATAAAATAATAATAATAATAATAATAATAAAATTCTTATGATGGCCTGTGGTGGGAAATGCCATTTCTGTCATAAGGAACAAGTTATGAGGCATTGAAATCTTAATATTTTCCCTTTTCTCTTTTTTTTTTGCTCTTCAACCTTCAAGGTATGTCCTGCAGGACGTCTTTGTTTCTTCTCCATTTGAAGAGCGGTTTACAGTCATGAAAGGAGAGTTCACAGTGATGGTCTCCCACTTTTAATTCCTTTCCTTCCTGTGGAATATGTTCAGGTGCAGAACTCCAGCCAACATTCTCATCTGATGTTGGCAAATATCCGAAGAAGGGAGCTTACAATCACGCTTTCAAGCTGTTTCCTCTCTTACTTCCTGCTGTTTCATTCACTTAGTCACTGCTACAGAAGAATGGACCCGAATAAAGAAAAACAACATCTAAAAAAGTGTCAGACCTGTGTCCTGTCTTGTGTTGTAGTTTTCTGTCTCGTGTTCCCCTAGACCAGGGGTGTCAAACTCAGTTCCTGGAGAGCCGCAGCCCTGCAGAGTTTAGTTCCAACTCACATACCATGTAGTTTTCAAATAAGCCTTAATGACTTGATTAGCTGGATCAGGTGTGTTTAATTAGGGTTGTATCTAAACTGTGCAGGGCTGTGGCCCTCCAGGAACTGAGTTTGACACCCCTGCCCTAGACTTAGTTTTCCCTCTTGTATGCCCATATTTGGTTATGTTCCTGTTCCTGTCTTTATTGTTTCATCATTAGTTTATTAGTCCCCAGCTGTGTTTGTTTAATTATCTAGTATTAACCTGTGTATTTAGTTCCTGCCTGTTCAGTTTGTTTTTGTCTGGTCTACTAATTACACTCCCTGTGTGTTTCAGTCCTGCATTGTTTTGCCCTGTTTATTTTGATTAAAGAATGTTTATTGAAGGTAATTCTTCGTCTCCTCGTTCCTCCCTGCTGTGTGCACCATGACAAAAAGCAGAATTCCGTTTTAGTTAAAAGTTGAGTTCTCAGTTCTTCAGCGGTAGCATGTCTGCTTCAGTATGTAACGGTGTTGCATTGTATAGGTTCATGTTTTTTCTTTGTTTTCAGATTGTTCTTGGCAGCCAAAAAGCTTGTTAAATTTCTGTTTGGCATCAAAACCAGTAGGTTTGTCGAACAGGTTTACAGTTCTGGTGAAAAGTAGTACAGAACAGCACATTCACAAGAATATTTCAAAAGGAAAGGAATCTATGGGTATGTTTTTTTTTTTTTTTTTTTTTTTTTTTTTTTGTTGTGAAGTAAAAAAAAGAGGTAATGGGTCTTAGAAAATGAGCTGAAAATGAGAACGTTATCATCGGGTTTGACACAAACGTGTGGAGTTCATGCAGTTGTGTGGCAGTCATTAAAGGAATAGTTCACCAAAAATGAAAATTTGCTGTAAAATTTACTCACTCTCAGGCCATCCAAGATGTACATGAGTTTGTCTGTTTATCAGAATGTTTTTTGAGAAATTTAACCTTATATCACTTGCTCACCAATAGAGCCTCTGCAGTGAATGGGTGCTGTCAGAATGAGAGTCAAACAGCTGATAAAATCGTTGCAATAATCCAGTTGATACAGTGCATAAACCAGAATAATGCTTCCTCCAGTGAAAATGTCCATCCCCATATCAATATAGAACTGTTTTGGACTGTTTTCGTTTGTAACCAGTGCTTGATCTGTGCATATTTTACAACTTTTCACCAGAGAAATCAATATTAAGAATAGAGGAATCATATTTTAGCCGAATGCAATGGTTTGAAGTTAAAAAACCGTCTTGATGAATTTGTTTCTTACAAACACAGCTTTTTGCACCACAAAACAATTTATGCATTGTAGTTGTGTGGATTTTTGTCATGTTTTTATCAGCTGTTTGGACTCTGACGGCACTCATTCACTGCAGAGGATCCACTGGTGTGCAAGTGATGTAATGCTAAATTTCTCCAAATCTGTTCGCATGAAGAAAGAAGCTCATCTACATCTTGGATACCTGGGGGCAGGTAAATTTTTTGCAAGTTTTCATTTTTGGGTGAACTATTCTTAGTAAAAGGGAAACTTACTGAATAATAAGACATTCTAAGACATTTTCAGTTATTCATCTTCTGCTAATATAGTTTGCAGTTAAACATTTTTACTTCAAATTAGTAAAATGCTTTGTAAGTGGTTTAACTCCAAGTATGTCTTAGTGTATAATACAGAGCAGTATTTAGTGGTATATAATGACATCACAGCAGTCGACTGTCAAAGGTTTGATATGCTTGTGCTCTGTGCACAAAACAGAACGAAATGCAGAAAATCAAAACACCCCCCAATTGATGTCCCCTTACCTACTATATCTTTGATGCAGAGCACAGTATTTTTATTTGTAGTTAACATTGTCAATTTTAATAATTACTTTAAATTATTAATCTCAGTCCAACATCATGGAGGTGTCAACCTTCTGCTGCAATAAAAAAATTAAATTACATTCCGAGGAGAGGTTGGGTAGCTCCCCATCGGCCTGATTTTAATGATAACTAGGAAGTCTCGGCCCCCTTGAACACCTCCTGCCGTAATTCAAACACTATCTAAAGGTAAAAACCACGACCTGCAGAAAGAATAACCTGAAGAAGCTTTCTCCTGCTGTTATATTATCAGTTCTGAATGCCATGTTGGATCCCTTTAGTGTCATTAAGTCAGCAATGAACGCTTTGTTTTTGTCTATATTAAACTACTGCTTTTACTGTGCAGCCTTCAGTGAATGTTGTAACTGTGGTTTTGTGGGAGCATTTCAACATCATGAGTAATAAATGAGAATGATTGGTTTAAACAATACATTCAGTTGTGCAATGGATTGGTGGGGCACTTCTGGCTCATTGGACCTTTTTATAAATACACACATTAAAGCAATATTTTCACACTTTGTTCCTAAATTGACAAAATTACAGCTGGAAATGACAGACAATGAAATATTCAGTATTCATTTACCTGAATATTATTCACATATCTCATATTTAATCTCAAGCTTGCTTTTTACTGACACAGTTGAGGAACAGTAGCAATTTATGTGCAAAAGTATATAAACATTTAGATAATGGCATCCCTTGGATGACTCCCTATGAAAAATCATTCTGAAAGGTTTTAAAGTCTAATGATGGTGTTACTGAGCCAGTGTCTCCTCTGCGCTGTCCCTCAGCAGAATGTAAATAGCAAGCAAATTAACGATGAAAAATTCCCAAGGCAGGTGAAAAGGCCAACATTTGATCATCAGATGCAAGTCTGATGAATAGTCCTCGGACAATACCTCACCATCAGTGCATCACACATTCTTGATTAGGAGCCGCCAATCTCCCCATGTGGTCTTTCTAGTGCTGGCCATTATCCATAACACAACAAGACAATGAATATAGCATTAAACAAATTTGTCAGTGATGCTGGAATTGCACCAAGTCTCGGTCAAACCTCATATAAAAGACTTTTAGATTCTTTTGTTAATTAGAAAGTTCAAGTCATCAGTCTTGTCGTCTGGCAGTTAGAGGATAGAGGTTGTTAGTGGCAGTGTGTTCTAACAGCCTTCCTTTTTGATTACAGACATAAAATAAATAAAAGAATACAAAGAAAGAAAGAAAGAAAGAAAGAAAGAAAGAAAGAAAAGGGAAAAATAAGTTTTGTCAGTGCAAACTATTATCTAAATAATAACTGAAAGACCTTAATAAAGCATGAGCAAATAACCAGAAGTAATTACAGCAATACTTCAGTGGAACAATAAATACATATTTGTTGTGGTATTCCCTTGTTCATCCATAGCCATGTTTCAGTATGCACTTATTGTTTAAAATTCTTCAGCTATAATACAATACTACAATAAAATATATTTCTAGACAGACAGACATTATTTCTTGATGTACTAAATGATTGAAGTCCAGTATACGTCACCAGAGAAAAGTCTGTCATTTTCACCAGAAGGTCCAGTTATGAAATTAAAAACATTTACAATTATGAAAAACGAAACATATGCACAAATTACTTCTTCACAATAAGATCTATAACATGCATTTAGTAAATAGATTGGGTGAATTGTCATTTCATGCCAACTTCAAGAATATTTTCATTAGGTAGCTGCAGATATCCACATTTTTATGAATACGACAACTTTTCTTCAATTACAAATACTGGGAATACATGACCTGTACCTGATGCCACAGAGATTCATATCTGCAGCATCAGTGATAGGATAAATGTGTATGCATACTGTATAAAGCTACTGAAATTTCAAGTTAAAATATGAAGATATGAAGAATTAAAAGAATTAAACAGCTGGATGAGCAATACCAATTATTTTGTTTTTAAATATAAAGTAAGGCCAATATTAATACCAATATCATAGCTAAATTGGAGTTGTTTTGATTTATCTGCCTATCCTTAAAGGGATAGTTCACCCAAAAATGAAAATTCTGTCATTTACTCACTGTCAAGTTGTTCCAAACTTGTATGAATTTCTTTCAACTGTTGAACACAAAGAAGAAATCTGGTAACCAAGTAGTTGATGGTAGCCATTGACTTCCATAGTATGGAAAAAAAAAAAAAAAAAAATAATAATAATAATAATAATAATAAATAAATAAATAAATAAATAAATAAATACTATGGAACTCAATGGCTACCATCAGCTTAAAATATATTGTTTTGTGTTAAGTGGAAGAAAGAAACTCAGAGGTTTGGAACAAGTGGGTAAACAAATTAATCAGAATTTTCATTTTTGGGTGAACTATCCCTTTAAGTGCAGCACAGAAAATTGTCAAGACAACTTTTTAGTAACAGAAGGAGAAGCAAGTCCAAAAAATCCAAACTAAAACTAAATACATGCGTAAGACTGAAACTAAATAAAAGCCTTAAAAAGAGTCAATATGATATTATCATCATGTCTACACCATCTCAAGGGTCCCAGTACAGTTTGTGAGTCAAAAGGTTGTCAAGGTTTTTGATGAATTCCCATATTGATTTCTGTAAAAGATGCTGCATTGTTCTTTGACCTTCACTGACAGAGTCTGCAAAAATACTCTAAAACTGAAGATGGAATGTAAACCCCAATGTAAAACCCCCCCCCCCAAAAAAAACAAACAAAAAAAAAAACAAATGGGGAGAATGATTTCTCTATAGGCAGTCTATGTATATGTCTATGTATATGTAATGTACTTAAAAACACCACAAACACAATCTGTACACCAATGTTTTGATTCAACTGAGATTTGAATACACATCTAAAAGACCCTGAACTTTAGATCTTGCTTTGTAACACTGCAGATGATATGTACTGCTGGAGGACATCAATATGTCAATGTCCTTGTCAATTAAGAACATGAATATTAATGATGGTCTATAATGAAAATGGTGGTGGCCCTGGGATATCTTCACAGAGAGATACACAGACGGAAATATAGTTAGCATAATGTATGCCTTTTAGTCATGTTGAGGAGCCTGTATGGACATTTGTCATATCAAAACACCTGTGTAATTAGGCTCAATAAAACCAAAGGCAATTGTGCCTTTGGAGGGGCAGCTATTTTTCCATTCTGTAAATTTAGATTTTCTGCAACAAAGGAACCAAATTTATATGCAAGCAGCATAATTCAGTTTTCATATTTTAGTCTCAACTGAGTTTCTAGTCAACATCTCACAAAATTAAATCAAACCTCCAAAGTGTTTGTAAAAGACGAATGTTTCTTACAATATTAATCAAGATGTATACTGGCTTTTTCCTGGACAGAGTAGCCTTGGTTTAAATGCCCATGCCAGTAATAAGAACTTATTAAATAGCAAATATCATAGACGTACTGTGTTTTGAATATCATGAAATGCATATGGGTGTGGAAATAATGAAACACTCAAGAAATCTAATTAGAACACTGCTAGCTAGCCAGCTAATTAAAGCACAATGAATAACAATATATGGTTTGGAATCAGCAGCTGGCATTATTCACAGCATTTTCATCTGTAACAATTGTTTTTGTAGCTGTCTATGAATTTGAGCCTGAAAATATTCAAATACTTAAAATCTTGCTGCATGTTATTTCAAAGAAGAAAAACAAAATATATGTCTTCATAATCTGAAGTCAAAGTATAATAAATTGTTATTTTGCTGACATGACTTTCCACACTCTTAGAAAAAAAGGTTCTTTGGGGTTCTATATAGAAGCCTAGGGTTCTTTACTCAACTCCAAAGAACCCTTTATGCCAAAAAGGTTCTATATAAGGAGAAATAACCCTTTTTTGGCACAAAAGGGTTCTTTGGGCTGAACCATGCTTTATGTATGTTTACACATTAGGCTATTTAAAATGATTATACTACATTATATTTGTGTTTTTATTTAAATTTTACTTTGACACACCTTTATTCTGAAGAAAATAAACTTAAAATTTACATTTGCACTGAATCAACCTATTAATTTATACCAACAAACTGATCAGGTATAAATGCATGCGTACTAGCAGAGTATAGCAATCTGGACAGTTTTGTCTATTTATTAAAAGATACACGCTAGTCTTCTATTTAATCAGCACACTACATGGTTGCAAGTTCTTCATTTATCATGTCATGTAAGATGCCGTGCAGCTCTTTTATTGACGAGCAACATGCTCATATGGAGTTTCAGTGTTTCATTTAAAAAGGCTATTCTTGTAACTCATCCATCCAAACAGATGCATAAAATGATCTTTGACATAAACGGCAAACAACTTGACCGTGTATGTATGCGCTGATCAGTTTTGTCAGTCGCGCGCCTCTCGCGAGAGTTACCACAAAGCGCGCGAGCGCCGCTGTTTAAACTTCAACGGTCACGGTGCGCTGATTGCTGCGCTCAGCGCTCGAGAGAAGGACGATTACATTGGTAAGTGAGAAAATTAATTCATTTTAGCTTATTTCAATTACTTTTACATAAACCCTTGTCATTTTTAGTTAGCATAATGGTACATGTTTCTTTCAAGAAGCTAAAAGAAGAAAGGTGGTTTATCGCGTTGTCCAGGCCTGCGCAATTCTCCGCCGGGAGGTTTGTCATTTTTAACATGAATCCCTGAAGTATCTTGATAAAACTGTTGCGAATTGATCAATAATGCTGGCGAGAGTTCATGTTATAGCCTAAGGTAATATTTTTTGCCCTGTAGATTGTATTGGTCCTATACGTATAGGAAAAGATGAAAAGCTTCAGTAAAATCACCGTCAGACTGTCGTTATAAACATGAATTAAAACCAAGAGGAAAAAAGAGAGAAGCTGATGGAGATGTTTCCGTTTTTTTTCAGTGGATAACTGTGAGTATTTGGTGTTTGCAGTTAAAGTATAGTGAAATATAAATATTTGTTTTGCTGAAGTAATTGTATATTATTCAAAACACACTGTATTTGGTTGTTGTAGATGTTCATCTATCTCAGAGAGCACTGTTAAAGTTATCAGAGTGCTGAAAAGTGGAAGTCAGAGGAAACATGACCAACCTGCTGCAAAACAATAACACAAAAGGTACATTATTTCTTTTTCCTAACAGTACCAACTGAAACTCATCAATCAGCTAATCTTAATTACTTATATTTTTTATTATTATTATTTTTTTTTTCTATTTTCCACCTTTTATCATGCAAGTTCTTATGATTGATTGATAAATAAATCAATATTTTGCACTGTCACTGCAGGTCTGGACTCTGGAGTGCAGCATTACTTGTTTGGTCATCTTCATTCAGATGAAAAACACCACACTTCTCTCTAATTCAAGTAAGTTTTAATGTAATTGTTAAAGATTCTTTTCTTTTTCCTGTTGTACTGTACTCTCCATAGGTCTAATAAATGTTTATCTGACCTGTATCCCCATTTTAGGATGTCAAGCCTACTCATCGCAAGGAGAGTTAGCATCAAAATGGATGTGTCACTGACCAATAACACAGAGATGCCAGAAGTATCAGAAGTACTCTGACTTTTCTGCTAATGTCTCTACTGCTAAAAGAACATACTATCACGACAAAATTAACAATTCGCCTAACTCTCGCATGCTCTTTAAAACATTCTCCTCCCTCCTTTGTCCTCCTCCTCCCCCTCCTTCATCAGCTCTAACAGCTGACGACTTTGCCACATTCTTCATGAATAAAATTACTAACCTCACTGCACAATTCTCCACACCACAAACTGTCAAACACATCTTACCATCAAAGATACACTCGTTCACATCATTCTCTCCACTCTCTGAGGCAGAAGTCTCTAAACTCATCCTTTCCAGTCATCCTACTACTTGTCCGCTTGATCCTATTCCATCCCATCTCCTTCAAGCCATTTCTCCTGCAGTTGTACCTGCACTCACTCACATTGTTAACACATCCCTTCACACTGGAGTTTTTCCCTCAGCATTTAAACAGGCTTGTATAACCCCACTTCTTAAGAAACCCACTCTTAACCCAACTCTTTTAGGGAACTATAGACCGGTTTCCCTTCTACCTTTCATTGCAAAAACACTTAAACGAGTTGTGTTCAACTAAGTCTCTACCTTTCTCACACAGAACAACCTCCAGGACAGTAACCAATCTGGCTTCAGAAGTGGACATTTGACCGAAACTGCCTTGCTCTCAGTTGTTGAAGCCCAGAAACCTTGGAGTTGTGTTTGATGATTAGCTGAATTTTTCAGACCACATTGCTAAAACTGCCCGGTCCTGCAGATTTGCTTTATATAATATTAGGAAGATCAGGCTCTTTCTTTTGGAATATGCAACACAACTCCTTGTACAAGCTCTTGTTCTGTCCAGACTTGACTATTGCAAGGCTCTCTTGGCAGGTCTTCCAGCCAATTCCATCAAACCTCTACAATTAATCCAAAATGCCGCTGTAAGATTAATCTTTAATGAGCCGAAAAGAACGCAAGTCACACCTCTGTTCATCAATTTGCACTGGCTACCAATAGCGGCTCACATAAAATTCAAGGCATTAATGTTTGCATACAAAACCACCTTTGGCTCTGGACCCCTTTACCTAAATTCAGTACTTCAGACCTATGTGCCCTCTAGAAGCTTGCGTTCTGCAAGTGAACGACGCATTATTGTGCCATCCCAAAGAGGCACAAAATCACTTTCTCGGACTTTTTCATTAACTGTTCCCATGTGGTGGAATGACCTGCCCAACTCAATCCGAGCAGCTGAATCCTTAGCCATCTTCAAGAAACGGCTAAAAACCCATCTCTTCCATCTTTATTTGACCCTCTAACTCTAGCATTCTCTTTTCTAATTTTATTTTATCCATCTCCTTTTTATTTAAAAAAAAAAATTGCATATTTATTCTCTAACTGCTAGCTTTTCTTAAAAAACTAAAACACTAGCTTTCTTTTCTATATTCTATCTACTTGTTTAAAAAAAAAAAAAAAACAAAACAAAAAAAAACCTTCCTACGTGTACTATGTTAGGCTAACCGAGAGACCTGTCATATCGCTTGCATGTTGTTGCTCTTTTGTTGGTTTTGATTGCTTCTATTGTCCTCATTTGAAAGTCGCTTTGGATAAAAGCGTCTGCTAAATGACTAAATGTAAATGTAGAAGTATCTGTTTGCTGTCTACTTTTTGTTCAGTATGTAGCATCCAAAATCCATCACTCAGTTCATTTCAATCAGCACTATTTAGCCCTTCCCAGTGCTGAAATTGTCATGGGTCCTTTGTTTTTATTGTTTAAATGCTTATCTGAATGTAAAATTAATATTTAATGCTTATAAATAAATAAATAAATAAATAAAAAAAATAAAAAAAAAATACTATGGTTAGTATTTTAACTCCCTTTTCAGAAACGTGGTTCACCATCTTTCATGGGTTACAGAACTGGGGACAGTTGCAGCATACAAACAAAAGTCAGACTACTTGGTTTATAGGTTTATAGGAGAATGTGGAGTAAATACTTGACATTTATTTAAGGTAAAGGGTAATGACCTGGTGGTGAGATGCAAAATAAGAGTGTCATTAATATACTATTTGATGACAAACTTTTCACATTCTAATTTTACTTATGTATTTAATTTTTGTAAATTACTTTTGCAAGTTAACTTTATTTGTGCAAGTTAACATTCAATTTTTTTTTTTTTTTTTTTTTTTTTTTTGTGGTTTCTAGCAATCAACATATATTTGTGACTGACATGTTGGATGGGTGAGTAAGGTGGAGGGGGTTGAAAAAATATTTTTAAAATGGAGAGTGCTATTTCAGGTTGACAGGTAAAAATATATATATTTTTAAAAAGTATAAATAAATAAAGAAACATGGATTTATGTTAATCCCTGTAACTGTTGCACTATGAATTGCTGTGTTGCTATATATATATATATATATATATATATATATATATATATATATATATATATATATATATTGCTTGTCATTGTAAATGCTAATAAAAGTGTCTTAAATGATCACACAACTCCTTGATGTCTTATGCTTATAGTTATTTCAGTTTTTCTAGTGATAAAGTTGCTATATGAGCTGTTTAAGTCTTAAAATTTAATTAAAATAAAACAAAAATTAAATCCCAAAAATGATCCCATGATGGGAACTCCTAAAGGGTTCTATATAGAACCTTTTTTTTTTTTTTTCCTGGCTACAAAGAACCCTAAAGGTCCTATATAGAACCTTTTAGGGGATCCAAATATGTAGCGCCTGATAGAACCTTTTAAGGTTCTATATAGAACCTTTTCTTCTAAGAGTGCATTATAGTTTTCCTTTCCTAACTTTGGCAGTGCGGGCTATTGCATTTTTGACTTTTTAAATTATAGACTTAAATTTAGGGGGCTGCCACATTCGTAACATTCTGGTGAAATTTTGCAGGCAAAAAAAAAGCTCAGTTGTCTATCTTTCAAACTAAGCAGCTTCCTGTTGGTCAGTGAGGTGAATTGGCATGAATTGGTGCTTCTCTTCTCTAGACTGCTTTCTAATCTAATTGTCTAGTAAACTTTGCTTTATATATTACTACTAAATTTGGCCTTTTGAATTGCTTTTGTTCCTTTTGTGTAAATCACTTTGGTGATTTACACACTTCAGTGACTGTGCGAATTCACTTTAGTGAATGATTCAATGACTCACTCCTAAGTTTCATTCCCAAATTTATTTATCCTTTCTTTTACCATTGAGATATAGAATCTCTTCTTCTAGAGAGTCCTGGTATAGCGCTTTTGAAAAAATCGGTTGAATGAATTTAATGAACTCATTGACTTGCTCATAAAGACACTTGTGGCCACCTACTGGCGTAACAAAGTAACCTGGAAAAAGAGTTTATATAATTTATTTTATTGTTGCAGTTGTGCTTCTAGTATCTGTCACTATCATGATTTGTTAATTCACACAAATAGTAAAGAAAAATGTTTGTGTGAATATTTTTAGATACTGCTGCAGTATGTGATGTACACAACAGTCATTTTATTAGATTGTGGTGGCAATTCATCAGTTGAAGCAGTTTGAAAATCATTTGAAAATCAAGTAGAAGATTACACCCAAACATTGCTGAATATATTTGAACATATTAAATAAATTAATCCAAAATAATTATTTGGTATAAGCAGTGACAAGTGTATATTTTGCAGGGGTGTTTAGTGCTCAAACTACTGCAGTCATTGCAGAGGCCTGACATTGAGTAGTTATCAAACACCAGACTCGTATAAACCAAAAGAGGGAGCTGCAGAGGAGTTGTGGGCGGTTTGTGCACGGGAGGATGCTACTCTACGCTGCTCTTTCTCTCCTATTAGTTTCATACTTAGCAGGGTAGAACACTTGTGTAAAAGTTTGAAAACCTTACAAAAAGTCCAGCTTTGAAGTAAAATTAATATCAGTTGTTAACGTTGATTTAAAGCAACATTTTTAGCTCCATCGTTCTATATGCACTATAACACAAAAAAGATGTAAAACATCGCTCTTGCACCACTGTCTTGCTTGAAAAAGGTCTAACTCAAACACTGCTCTGAAAGCATCAAAACCCTGAAGTACTTTACTGTCATCATTTTTTTAATCTTTTCCTTCACTTAGGACAATTCAACATGTGTCATTCAATGACAAAGAGAATTCAGATTTTTCTCCATGATAACCAGACAGTGGAAGCCGAGTTAATAAGATTCCCATACTTGGCTCGCAGCCAGAACCCCTGAACCGATAAGGACTGAAATCTCATAGTTAAAAGAAAAAAATGAAGGGATGAATGGGGAAAAAAAAATGTAAAGAGAGAAACAATTTTATTGCTTGTGCCAGCAGGTTGAATAATGATTATCAGCAGTCTATCTTTTATGTCTCAGTCTCAGAGGAAGAAGCAAGATTCAAAACTCCACAAAGACTCCTGCTACCGCTTTTGGTGTGTTTCACAAGTCAAATTTGATCTCATTAATAATGAAATTGACTTCCAGACAAACATTTGAGGCACAAAGAAATATTGAAATGACAAATAACTTGGAAGCACACAGTCATGTTTTCATGCACGCACATATGCATACGTCATTCTGAACACTCTCCTTCAGTGAAACCTGTGCGCTCCCACTGTCCGTTTAAATATTTTTTTTTTCTCTTGTCCAACTGCACTAATGACTCTTGCATCTGAACAATAAAGCAGGAAGAGTGAGACAAAAAACAAAGAGGGCCTTCTTTTTGTGCTCTATGACGGCAGGAAGACTAATGTGGCAATCTTCCCTGGCTAATTGTATTATGATTCTGCACTGTAGCAAGCTTCCTGCTCTGTTCACTTTCAATCAGGCACATTAGGATCTCCCGCTGGGTCCTGCCTGTCTGTGCACCGTGAGGGAGATCATTCATTTAAATGACTGATATGTTTCTGTGCTCATAGAAGGGGAGAAAAAACTTCCTTTGCACCCACCCTCTGCTCTGCTGATACACTTTTACAGCAGGTAGCTCTGAGTCTGTTATCACAAGGCTTTGAGACAAACATTGATCAAATGCTATTTTATAGTATCATCATTACATTCATAATAACAAAAATCAGCCTCCTCATGTCAGATTATACAGTGGCCCAAAAAAGGATTTGAACTCATAGTTAAAAGAGTATGATTGTTTTGCATGCAGTGGCATACAGACATTTTAAATATGACTTCAATCGTTCGTACTAAATGTTATATATTATATTATATTATATACAACAATTCTCTGTGCATTAGTGTTGCAGATTTTTCTGTGACTCGTTCTGCAGTTACATCATTACATCAGTAGGTTGGGACAAGTGACTGTGTTTATGAGTGAGTCAATTAATCTCTGAACTGATTCATTGAACAAAACAAGGCACTTAATGACTGAATCATTCACTCAAATGAGTTTTTCACAAACATTGCTTTGTTCAGAGACAAAACAATTGACTATTGTTGAATCACTGATTCATTCTCTTAAGCTATTTGTTAAAAAAAAATACATTTCGTTCAAGAATGAAATGTGACTTTATTGAATCATTGAATCATTCACTCAAGCATCTGATCAAAAACACTGAATGAACAAGTGATTTGCTAAAAAACAAAAATGTAAAAAAAAAAAAGTTTTTATTCAGGAGCAAAACAAGTGACTATGATTTATTGAATCACTGAATCATTAACTTAAGAGATTCATTCAGAAACACTGATTTATTTAGGAACAAGTCTTATGAGTGACTCACTGAATCATCACTCAAATAATTTGTTCACAAACACTGATTCATTCAGGAATTAAACAACTATATTCTACTCCTGTATGCTGATAAGAGGCGGCTAATGGTTGAATCTGTCGTGGCTCCGTTTGGAAATATTTTCATTGGCAAAGCAAAAAATAGACAAAGTAACTGACAATATTGGCAATATTCACACTTGTAATTAAGAGTTTGAATGTCAACATGGCTGTGAATACCTGCAACATAACTGTTCCTATACTGGAATACACACTGGTAGGCTACTTACTCACTTCAAAAATAGCAGCTCGTATGTCAGTTTGACTTTTTTCTTTTATTTGAAGTTGAGTTAGAATTTTAATTAAACTGAGTGCAATCATTCTGCCCTCATCTGTCAGAGTCACTATTGATAGCATGAAGCAGTGTGAAAACAATATTTACATCTTTAAAAAAAAAAAAAAAAAAAATTATACATATATAAAAATAGATGATATGTAAAAGACCACTGAATATATTAATAAAACATATTTATTGATGTATTTCATGCAGTGTAACTAACCTATCTGAAGAATGCATGTTTGTTCAGTAAGAAGAAACAAAACTAATTAAAAAGTCCTCCCAAGTGACTTGACCTTTTCATACTACGTTATTATGTTTTTAATTTTTGCTTATCGCTGACATGTACTTGATGAGCTGAGATGGTTTAAATACTGGCCATTAAATAATTCATACTATAACTTTAGCATATTTTTCTCTCTTTCTGTAAAAACCTTGCTGTACACATAACTCTTCTATGATTTATCAGATATGGATAGTTCACTGGCAGTTCACTAGCATTTGTTGTCTGAGTGATCCTCTCCTCTCACTCATAAAATATCACCACAGGCAAATACTGGACCACCATTTGCACTCCTATCCCCCACTTTTACAGCCATCCCTGACCTCTTTCTCTTTAAACACACACACACACACACACACACACTCATACACAGCGATCTCTCTCTGCTTCTAGGCCTGCCCAACATAACTCACACTGGGTTAATATTCAAGGTGCCAAAGGTTGGCTTAGCTGAGAGGGAGGGGGAAATTTTTGCATTATAATCATTATTATCGCATAGATGTGTAGGCATCCATTAGGCACAGAAATATGCAACGATATGCTGATGCCTCCATTTGCATGGATCATAAACCCCTGGAAGATACATTCTGCATAATAATCTATGATAATGGTTTACCACAGCAACCTCTTTTGTCGTGCAACAAATTGAACTTTGCTAAGTGTAAATTTGTTTCTGCCCTGATTCGCAAAGTGAGGCTTTCATTAATTTTCACCCCTAGTGCAAAAAGACACTAAAGGCTTTATATAAATATGTATTGCCAACAACAATAATGGGCATGTCATCTATGCCTTGGTTCAGTACTTATGACATTGCCCTGAGTACATGACAGTCCTTATTTCGCCAAGAGTAATGCAAAGGATAAAGGAACGTCACTCTGATACTGTGTGGCTTTCACAAGTTGATTTAAGGTTTCGCAATCATCTGTGCTGTAGAAACACATGCAAATCCCCATATTCTGTAAATGTTTGACAAAACTATTGTGTATGTGTATGGGTCAATTAAACAAAATGATGAGAATATCTTTTAAAAATCTACTTTAAAACATATGATGAGTTTAGATTTTGCATGAAGCTCTAAAGTTACAATTGCAGGAAAAAAAAAAAAAAAAAAAAAAAAAAAAAAACTTCAGTGTCGTGCTCCATAGAAATGTAATTCGTAGAGTCATGTGCACATATTGCAGAGGTGCGCATATATTTTTAGAAAAATTTTCAACATTAAAAAATCACAACTACAAAATGGCTTTCCACATGTTGACTTGTAAGATAAAAAGTCTCTCAAATATTATAACAATTAATGCATATTTTAAATAACTAATACAGGTGCATCTCAATAAATTAGAATGTCGTGGAAAAGTTCATTTTATTTCAGTAATTCAACTCAAATTGTGAAACTCGTGTTTTAAATAAAGTTCAATGCACACAGACTGAAGTAGTTTAAGTCTTTGGTTCTTTTAATTGTGATGATTTTGGCTCACGTTTAACAAAAACCCACCATCTCAACAAATTAGAATACTTCATAAGACCAATAAAAAACATTTTTAGTGAATTGTTGGCCTTCTGGAAAGTATGTTCATTTACTGTATATGTACTCAATACTTGGTAGGGACTCCTTTTGCTTTAATTACTGCTTCAATTCGGCGTGGCATGGAGGTGATCAGTTTGTGGCACTGCTGAGGTGGTATAGAAGCCCAGGTTTCTTTGACAGTGCCCTTCAGCTCATCTGCATTTTTTGGTCTCTTGTTTCTCATTTTCCTCTTGACAATACCCCATAGATTCTCTATGGGGTTCAGGTCTGGTGAGTTTGCTGGCCAGTCAAGCACACCAACACCATGGTCATTTAACCAACTTTTGGTGCTTTTGGCAGTGTGGGCAGGTGCCAAATCCTGCTGGAAAATGAAATCAGCATCTTTAAAAAGCTGGTTAGCAGAAGGAACCATGAAGTTCTCCAAAATTTCTTGGTAAACGGGTGCAGTGACTTTGGTTTTCAAAAACACAATAGACCAACACCAGCAGATGACATTGCACCCCAAATCATCACAGACTGTGGAAACTTAACACTGGACTTCAAGCAACTTGGGCTATGAGCTTCTCCACCCTTCCTCCAGACTCTAGGACCTTGGTTTCCAAATGAAATACAAAACTTGCTCTCATCTGAAAAGAGGACTTTGGACCACTGGGCAACAGTCCAGTTCTTCTTCTCCTTTGCCCAGGTAAGACGCCTCTGACGTTGTCTGTGGTTCAGGAGTGGCTTAACAAGAGGAATACGACAACTGTAGCCAAATTCCTTGACACGTCTGTGTGTGGTGGCTCTTGATGCCTTGACCCAAGCCTCAGTCCATTCCTCGTGAAGTTCACCCAAATTCTTGAATCAATTTTGCTTGACAATCCTCATAAGGCTACGGTTCTCTCGGTTGGTTGTGCATCTTTTTCTTCCACACTTTTTCCTTCCACTCAACTTTCTGTTAACATGCTTGGATACAGCACTCTGTGAACAGCCAGCTTCTTTGGCAACGGATGTTTGTGGCTTACCCTCCTTGTGAAGGGTGTCAATGATTGTCTTCTGGACAACTGTCAGATCAGCAGGGAGGGGGAGGGGGAGGGGGGTTTGTTAAATGTGAGCCAAAATCATCACAATTAAAAGAACCAAAGACTTAAACTACTTCAGTCTGTGTGCATTGAATTTATTTAATACACGAGTTTCACAATTTTAGCTGAATTACTGAAATAAATGAACTTTTCCACGACATTCTAATTTATTGAGATGCACCTGTATATTTTAAATAAATAAATAAATAAATATGAACTATTATTATATGAAAATATTATTTTTTATTACTATTTCAGTCTTGTACTTCCTTCTCTCAAGAAGTTCAGCCTTTTAAAGTGACTTTTAGAGATCTATAGATTTTTAGACCTCAGTCTTACAATATGAATACATACAATGTTTTTTTTTTTGTTTTTTTTTGTTTTGTTTTTTTGCTAAAATGAACATGTTTAACAATGTAAATTATAATTTAATTGAAAGTCGAAAACATGTTTATCATAGTTCAATCATAGTGTAATTTTAATGTGTTTTTGAATAACTTAAAAAAATGACCGTTACAGAAGGTGACTCCTATACATATATATTTTTTCCTGTAAATATTTAATATGTTGGCAATGAAAGACATTATTTCATATAGCAAAATGTATATGTAGTTGAAAGAATGATATCATACACATCCAGTCCAACCTTCAGTTTTTTTCTCCGCAGTGATGTACCTACAGATTGAGAGATTTAAAATTTAGTTTCTTTCTGTCCCTCTTCTTCCATTTTTTGCTTAACCCAGAATGCTAATGGTCTTGTGAATGTTCCATCCAACATTTTCAAAACCTTTATAAATCATCACACTGGTGCCACTCTAGCAGCTTCACAATTAAACCAAAAGTATCATACAGTTAAATTTGCAAATAAAGTAGCAAATAGTGCAGCCTTTTAAAATGCAGTGCTTCAGTGTCGGTGAAGTGTTCTAAAAAGTACAGCAACTTACAAAAGAACATGCAGTTTACATCACTTCATCATTTACACTTTTTATTCGATTTCACCTATATTGCAGCTTGTGTAAAAGTTTAAAACACCAGCGCAAACTCATTCATAGTAGTAATGGTTTTTATACTGTACAAACTGTATGTGCTATTGCCCTACACCAACCCTACACCTAAACCTACCCCTTACAGGAAACTTTCTGCATTTTTAGATTTTCAAAAAACTTCATTCTGTGTGATTTATTAGCTTGTTTACCCGTGGGGACCTCAATTTAGGTCCCCACCGTGACACGAGTCCCCATGAGTCTGTGTGTATTCAGGTTTAAGTCCCCACCGGGATATAAAAACAGGCACACACACACACACACACACGTTGTGCTGTAGAACAATGTAATATAATAATACCATAAGAACAGCACATTAATCCCAGGCACCCAACACTGTTTAATCAAATTCCTCTCAGAACAAATGCACATGTACCTTTTCCTTTCCTAATTGCCAGTCTAACTGGATGACACTTATCATTGAAAAGAGAGTTGATGGAAGGGGGTGGATGAAAGGGAAAAGCATGTGGCCCACAGTTGGCATCAATATGTAAGTTGAATTGGTGTAGCTTTTATGCATTTCTCCACATTGTGGGGGCGAGGTGTAGAGCGGGCCATTAACGAAAACACATCCATTCTAATGTGCCTGCGAAGAAAGCGGATGTTACTGAGGGCAGCAGACACATGGCTATATGCAGGCAGAAAGGTACAATGGGTGAGTAAACGGCCTGTGTGCTAGATGTCAAACAAGACTGTAACATTTCCCTTTGAGCCAAGAATTATAAAAGATACTGCATTTAAATGGTAATGTTGTGCGAGGGCAAGCGCAAAAAGCGGCATTTTGGTTTAATGGTCTCATATTACGGTGGAAATATTGTCACACTGAGCCGAATGCATAAAACACAATGTGTTCCTCTGGAGGAGGCTGGACGATTCTGGGTCAGTGACATCCTGCTTTCTCATCACTGAAGGAGCTGAAGCAGAAGAATGTCTCAAGAGCGCTCTTGAAAAGACTTTTTATTCTTTCTTTTTGGTATCATGGTATCATCTCGCATCCCTCGCCTGAACAAGTCTTTTAGTGTTATTGATTTCTACCCATCATTCCATAGTTCCTCCACTTACAATTACCCATCTGTGAGTAAGGGTGGACCATGTCATCCTCGCCTCTGGCAACGTTCTAAGAGAAGTGACAAGATGAATGGAAAAACACAGCATGAACTCGCTACGGTGGGGCGTTTGAGTCAATAGTTTTAAATTTAGCAGATCAAATTTAGTCAGTTATTGTCCTTTTGACAGCTCTATTTATGAAATGAAGGCAAATTCTCTTTTTATGGCACCAATATGAAGGGTTTTATCCTATTTTTACTGCAGGTAAACTTGTTATAAGTTTGTCCAATGCCTATTTAAAAAAATCAAATAATATATTTCACACTAAATGAGATAAGCTTAACTTATGTAACTATACAGTTGCTTTTTCTGAATATTTTATTAATTTTAGAAATCACAGAAGACCATATACTGTACACTCTAAAAAGCATGGTTCGTTAAAGTTTCAAAAAGTCCTTTCAAAGCTGCCTTATTATTAATTTTCTAGAGCTCAACCATCCAACTACACAGACTGTCAACACTCTTTCAACAGGTATGTCATATGCTTCTTAAAATGTCTATATATTTTAACTTTCAAATTGTAACTGGTTTTCTTACCAGTCATTTGATCGTGCCTTTTTTCTCTCTCTTTTCAGTTGTTCGACAGATCATGTAAGTATGACCAGCTCTGTTCAGTTGAGGATACTTGTCTCCACTTTTCCAGGAAGCAAGTGACAGAGATAATGAATTTATAATCCATATTGCTTTCAATTATTACTTGGGTTTATGCATAAACATGCCCAGTTACATTCATCTATTAACTGTTGTTAGATCACTGTCATTTTGCTATAATTTCACAAGCCAATGAAAAATAAAAGTACCTATAGAGGAGTAAAAATAAAATGAATATTGTTTCCTGGTACTGTTTAGAATTTTTCAATTCTTTGTCTTTACAGTACTTGGTGTAAGATTATAATTCTGAGAAATACAAACTATGATCTAAACTTAACACTTTATCATTGTAACACTAGAAAATAAGACTTGTATAAGGGTGAGCTAATCAACTCATCCAGAGACATTTTTCTTATAATGTCTTATATAAACATGCATTTGTATGCTTCAAGTGCAACTAGTTAAGCCAGGCATCCAACATTGTTCACTTTCTTCTTAATGTTTACTTTCTTGTTATTATGTATGCTTGCTATGATTGTCTTCTCTTTCTTTCTCTTTCTCTCTCTCTCTCTCTCTCTCTCTCTCTCTCTCTCTGGGGTCATAATCCACACATCTCCCTTCTAATGCAAATTGGCTGAAATATTTGTGATAAACTGTAATTGGCCTCTTTTGTTTTGAGATTTTCTTAACTTTTGCCTTTGGTCAGTAATTGACACCAGTGGGATCGCTGCAATCATAAATACTGTACTAACTGTCACTTCAATCGGCTTTCATTATGGCAAGCATTGGAATGTTAAAAAAATAAAAATAAAAAATCTGTTTATAGAACTTTAAAACAATGAAGACAACATTTTGCACAACTTTCAGGAGATTACTTCAGTATTTTAAAAAATTACCTTTAAAAAGTTGTTAAAGACAGTTGTATGCATTATCTCTTTACTTTGTTTTTAATATTATGCCATTCATCTATGGTTTTCTTTTAAGACATTTTAATGGAGAGCTACACATGAAAACTATGAGATAAAAACACACATGATTGCTACAAGCAGACCTTCGCAATTGCTGCCTGAAAAATGACAAGGGTAACAATCAACAGATTACTTTGAGGAGAGGAACAAACTCACCCTGACATCGCAAGACAAGAAGTTACTAAACCTGACAGAAAAATCAGCAGCAGTGTAATAAAAGTGGCAAACGGTCAAACAATGCCACCATAATTAGTCATGCCCCAGTCTAAGCTGAGAACCCCAGCTCTCTGAGAAAACAGCATCCGTATAGTTAGTTAGCACATAAAAGGAACACAGGCATGACAGTCTGACTTTAAACTATGCAATTATCAAACAAGTTGAAACAATTTACAGATTCTTGCAATGAAAGGACACCATAGAGACAAGAAATCATGGTGAGAGAGACGAAGATTGGGGCTGGACAACATAATCTCATTACTAATCAGAGGTATTTGAATGTAAAGTGTGGTTCTAGCATATGCACATTGTAGACCTATAAATGTTTACAAGTCCTTTTAGGTTCATTAAATATAGAATTCAAGGCATGTTTGATATTTATGAGGTTAAACATATTCAATGAGATCTCATTTATTTAAAACACTGAAATGTTTTGACATTACAAGAGTTTCATTTTGTTCTGTGTGGTTCAATCTCTACTACACTCTCCTTCAGTGGATTACAAACATATAATTATACAAGTATATTTCTAATATAAATGTATTTCATAAATAGTTTCATAACAATTTTCCATTTCTAAAGCTGCCTATATGAAAATGTCTATATTGTATGTTTAAATGTATATCCAACATACAAAATATATGTTTAAAATTTTACAGTATTCAGTATCAACTAGAAAAAGAGGATAATTGTGTATGTGAATGTGTCTGTGTGTTTTAAGCTGGAAGGTTATCCAAACTATCAAAAGGCGATCAATTAATTTTTGCTTTCTTAGCTCAACAGTAATTGCTCACATTCAATAAATCCTGAAGGTAGAGCGATAGCCTGTTTCTGTGCTTTTACTTCCAGCGGAGCCACACTCTTGATAACCACCAAGGAGGAGACCACCCTATAATTCAGACATGAGCTCATTTGATTTTAAGACAGGACCCATTTAGCTTGACCATCTATCTCTGCGTCACCCTCATTACATCATCGCGTGCGGGCGTTTTAAGCCTGAAAGCCAAGAGGTTGCATTTAGTAACCAGGCTGTAGATCATAACGTGAGCACCTCCGGGAGGCTACTCATTCAACCGAGAGTTTGCATCAGACTTCTTTGATATATCCTTTATGAATAGCACATATAGGAGACATAATGGGACGGAGCACCACTAAGTGATTTAAAAGTGCTGAGGGAGAGTAGCGCGGCCTTATTGGATCGATACACGGCCTGCCGCACTACACGCATATAGCCTGTTAAAAATTCAGGGTGCTGCACGGCACTAATTTAAAGTCTCATACAGTATGTGTCAGTAGTCGGTAAAAAACACAACATCTTTTGGCTTAGCTGAGCTGGTTGTAGCCTAAGAAAGGTTATTTGAATCTTTATTACTTCTCCCCCACCCACTTGTGTATCTTGAGTCCTCTGTCAAAGTCTGTTAGGTTGCCTCTCTGTACCGCCGGTAGAACATTGAATAATTCATGTTATCTGTGTTATTTGTGCTTTTGCTTATTTATGAAGGTGCTATGGAGTGTTTCTGGATTGGTTTCAGGGACTGGAGGCAAATGAAGACATCTTGATGTTGTGTCGAAACCATTTGCGGCGAGTCGGGCTGCTTGATTGTAAAAGTGTAATAATACCGGATTCTCTACGAGTCATCATTTCTGCCCACTTACAAAGGGCCGTGTCCAATCGGTGTTACACGGTGCAGGGAAGCGATTGTGCTCGCCGTCCCTCAGCATCTCCGTCTTTCTTCTCGTATCTTCTTCTCTCACAAACCCTGGCCCCCTGTAGGCAAAATCCACCAACACCAACCGCAGTAATCTCATTTCAGCAGGGTCCCTCCAACAAAGAGAAGTCAAGGGGGAAAGGAAAAACATGAGCGATTGTCTTCGCTGTTTGTGAAATGAGTTCACGAGGACAGGCAATTGGAAAGCGTTGGCAGAGATTTGAGCTGTTAGAGATCGTTGTAAGTACATGAGCCTCGGGCTGTGTGAGGGTTTGAGATGTCTCTCGTTTTCTTCGAGTTCCTGGCTTTGCTTTAATCATTACTTTGTTCTTCTGCGTACTCATAGGTGTTTCTTCCACTGAGGCTTGTGGTTTGTAAGTCAAGCGCAGTTGCTTGTTCGCTTCAAAACTTCTGCTTCTGGCAAGTCGCACTGTCGGTGTGTGTGCGTGATAGATAGATTTAACTAAAGGAGGGTGACCCAGGGGGAACATAGGCTTTAAAACTGTGCTTTAGTCATCAATAACAGACTGTAATTTTGGAACAAGGCTACAAGAAGAGAGGGAGAAAGAGAAAGTGAAATTTGTGTGGAAGCAAAGAGGAAAAAAGATGAAAGAAAAGCAATATAAAGAGAAGGAGAGAGTGGGCTGGCACATGAATAAATGAGAAATTTGGGATTCCCAGGGATATGTGAGCTATAAGCCTCAAGAGAGAGAAAGGAGGGGGAAAAAGAAAGGAAAAAGGCAACACAATGGCCTGCCTCGACGAGGGGGTGGAGGTGGGATACCAGGCAAGTCGGAGTCAAACAGCTGAAGTAAGAGTTAGCCTACGGCAACCAAATCCTGTATATGAATGCCACACAAACAGGCAAGCAGCCCACGGCCGACCTAAATCTTTGATTTCACCTGAGGCCTTAAATGTTCAACCAATCACAGTAGGGGATACAACAGCTGCAATGTATTTCCACCAATAGCAACCCAATGTTAAGATATGCCAAGCTCCCCAAAACCTTGAGGTTTAATCTAGCTTATGGTATAATTCTGAAAAGATCTCTCTTCGTGTTTTTTGATTTGTTATTTTACATGTCAACTGTGTAATTTTATGTGTTAGTGTGTTCTTTCTGCTAGATTGTACATTTAGGAGTTACACCTGTCTGCTTCTTTCAAACCATTCAAATGGTTCAATACAAAAGCAGTCTGGAAGAAAAATATAAAGATCCATTTATTCTCAAGGTGCAATCACTATTATGAAGCACAGCTCACACAGAAGTCTCTTCTGATGGTCAATGCGGAGAAATTAACGTGGATTTCAATTGATATATGAACAATTTCCAGAAACGGTAAGTATGGCCACACTTTTACAGTTTAAAATGTTGTGTTGTGTTGGACAACACATTTAGGTTTTCATGTCTTTTATTTCGTATTGTCAGTGTATGACATCAAAGTACTGCAGGAGCGATTAGGGAGCGGAAGGCTCCATATGCTTTCGAACCAGTCTTGTGATACTTTTTTAATGTCATACACCGATCGGTCTGCACAGCGCCACTTCAAGTCGAACTCACCTAATGGTTCCTTGTCTTATGTGTCACGTTTTGATTGGTTCACTGTGTTCATTACTTTCAGGTTTGTCTTGTTTAATCATTAGTCTTTGTGTATAAATTGGCCTCATGTTCCCATTGTTTATTGTCTAGCTTTGTTCATGCAACCGTCGTGGGTAAATTTCTATGTTTCATAGTCAAGTTTGTTCAGGTCAAGTTCTCACATCCATGTTATAGTTTTGTTGTTCTGTTTATCAATTAAACTGTTCTGTTTATCAATTAGGTTCATCTTCAACTTGGCTTCAGTGGACTCTGTAACAGTTAGTTTGAACCAAATATTAGCAGAAAAGTTCTGATGTACACACCGGGGCCACTGGGACTTTTAGTGACTCTTTCTGCAGTTTATGCCAGTAGATGGAGACAAGCGACTTTTATGAGTGAGTCAATCATTCAGCTTATTCTAATTCATTCAGGAGTGAAACAAAGGGCCAATGGGTCTTCAATCCTGCTCCTTAGCTACAATCCTAATCAAACACACCTGAACCAGCTAATCAAGGTCTTCAGGATCCCTTGAAACATCACAGGCCAGGTGTGCTGAAATAGAATTTGCAGGACAGTGGGTCCCCAGGAACAGGGTTGAAGACCTAGGCATTAAATCATTAATTCAATCGATTCGTTCAAAGACAGTGCAGTTTGTTTTGAAAGAAAACAAGCGACTGCCTTTGGCTTCGTGTTTTTGTTGGAGGAGCAAACATAGACAAAATGACGGACAACAGTGTGTCTACAATGTAAGTTACGCAATATTAACTGACTGTTTATTGAATTTTTGATCAGCAGTATAATTAAATTTATCACACTTGCAGTCATGCTATTGGTCTCGGTATTGCTCATAATATTGTTTACATGAACTGCTGATAATTCTGTAGCATTAAAGGTGAAGGGCCCTTTTTTTTTTTTTTGGCTCTAATAAATGGAATTCCAAACACAACTAAATAGTGATTGTTTTCAATTTCCGAACACTCCAACGACTTTATATATAGGAAAACTATGCACTCCTATTACTTATTAATGGGAAAAGGTGTAACGCCCAATATGGTGAATAAGCCCCGCTCTCCAAATGAAAGGGCCAATCATTGATTAGTAAAGTCATTGCGTCACTGCAGCAGCCGTTAGAAGCTCTGATTCCTATAGAAACAAGCAGCGTTTGCAAACTCGCGCTCATGACTGCACATGTGCATTGGCTGGTCTAGCATCAAAAACAAGTTTTTTTTTTTTTTTTTTTTTTTTTTTTTAATGGTATTTGAACATAACAAACTAGCTTTTTGAGACTGTTGTTGTCAGATTTCATTTGTGTTTTCAAATATGAAATTTAATTGTAAGCTTAGTGAACAGTTTTGAAGAATTTGATGTTTCCCCATTCAAAGAGATAGGAGCTGCACTTGCATGCCCGAGAGGCATTTCAAAGATGGCTGCCGAGTGAAATGACGTGTGTGTGTGTATATCATCATAACTTACAATGAAGTGTAAGTTTAAATGTTTACTATTTTTTTTATTTTTATTTAAATGGTCAAAATAATCATTTCAGGATTCATTTCATAATCACAATCAAATAAAGAACATTGTAATATCACAGCCAAAATGCTTCCCACAGTTTAAGGCTTTTGGCAAGAGTTACATGTTAAAATATAACATGCAACTCTTAATGTAACTCTTGCCAAAAGCTTTAGACTGTGGGAAACATTTTGGCTGTTATAAAGCAATGTTCCCATTTTGAACACTTAAAGCAAAAAAGAGAGATACATGCAGCCATTAGCCTCAACCACATGGCCTATTATTGTCCAACAAATTCAAATCAATATGAGACTTTGATCCCGGCAGTAGGTGAGCTTAAGTGTATACCCGATTCATACCACAGAGTGAGCTGGAGCTATTTCAGGATGCTTAATTGTCACTTCAGAGTCCTCACTGACAGATACAATAAGCTGGCAGGCCGCAGTGACTCACATTTGAGACTCTCGCCATAGGGAATGAGGGATAAAATGAGAGAAGCGCTGAATAAATGAATCACAGGGACGGTACGTGTGAAAGAGAGCGAGTCAATGAGCAAGGCCTCAGACAATGTCTATTATTTTATTGCTAGCGATAGACGCAGTATGGTGTAATTTAATTTATTTTTTTTGTTTCCAGTAGAAAACAGGACAATAGAGGTTTCAACGACCGCAGCATGCATAGTCTGATGGGTTTTCTTTTTTTTTTTTTTTTTCATTTTTTGAAGTGTGTGTATCAAAATAATTGCTGTTCTTTTGAACTGTCTATTCTTCTAATTTTTTTCCACAAATTAAGCAGCACAACGGTGTTCCTCATTATTAATGCTAAGAAATGTTTCTTGAGCACTAAATTATAGTTATATATATATATATATATATATATATATATATATATAAGAATGATTTGATGGATCATGTGACACTGAAGACTGGATTAATGGCTGCTTGAAATTCAGCTTTATTTTAAAATAAATTAAAATAGAAAACATTTTTAATTGTAATACTGTTTCACAATCTTGCTGATCCCAACTTTTGAATGGTAGTGTACATTGGCTAAAGGTATACGAATTATTAGAACTGCAAAGAGTTTGATCTAGCAGTAGAATGTTTGGTTAAATTAGTTATATTCCATGAAATGTGTTACATTATGACTAAGCAATTATGTGTTGCTCATAGTTTGAAAAAAAGTTTAGATTAAAACAGGTCATTTAAGGCCAGTGGTTCTCAACTAGTGGGCTGCACTTCATATTATTAATCAATGTCAGTGTGTTAAAAGAATTTTTGTTTACTTTTGCACAATAAACATTTTTGACGCTGTTGAAATAAAGCAGTGCTTCAAGGCCTGGTTTGACATCAACTTAAATTGATTTAACTTGTGTTAATTCAACAAAGTTAAAAGTTTGTTGAACTTTGACTTCATAGACCAATCAATACTTTTCTGCCGAATGAGTCACTAATTCAGAGCAATGCTGATCCTAGCTTGAGCCAACTCAAACTATTTTGTGCACTTTCACATATTTAAAAAGCACTGCTGAGAAAGATATGATTTTACTGTGAATAGCTGAGGAGAAAGAAGCTCAAAATATCTATAATACATGACAAGATTCAATCTGTTTGCATTATGCAGTGTTTTCTTTGGTGAATGAGAAGCGGCACACTTGCCCTCCACTTTAGAAAACAGATCTTTTCAAAGGGCGATGCCATGCCGGAGTGTTTCCTTTCCCTATAGGTCTGATGCAAAGGGGGACTGGTGGGGGGCCACAAGAGGCTGCTAAATGTTTGTTCTGGGATCTTTGAGTAAAATAGATAGCACTGATTTCTTAAAACTGAATTGGCAGACATCACAACATCAAAAAGCATTGATGAGACTGCTAGATGTTTGAGAGAGAAGCCATGTGTTAATTCATTGCTTGGCTTCTGAATACAGGGGTTGGTGAATACGTCTGGGGGAACATAGTTATCGCTATTGACTTTTTCAAAAAGAGCTATTTTCAAATTTGAATGATGTAGCAAAGACACAAAAGACTGACAGCGTCTTGAACACAAAGATGGATCTGGAGTCTTTTTATTTCAGTTCTCAGACTCACCATCAGCAAATCTTATTTTTATGTATTAAATAAACCCCCCACAAGATCTGAGTCTGTCATGAATTTACACACTTATATTCAAAAGTTTGGGGTTGGTACAATTTATTTTTTATTTTATTTTATTTTTTTAAAGGAGCCCCTTTGTGCTCACCTAGTTTGCTATTATTTGTTCAAGTAAAACAGTGATATAGGGAAATATTGTTTGCCATTTGTATCTACTCTCTAGTTTGCCAATGCCTACTCAAAGGCACAGTGGCAATACAGTTTAAAATAACTGTTTTGTATTTCAGTATATTTCAAAATGTAATTTATTCCTGTGATGGATAAGCTGAATTTTCAGCAGTCATTATTCCAGTCTTCAATGTTACGCGATCCTTTAGAAATCATTCTAATATGCTGATTGAAAGTTGAAAGCTGCTTAGTGATTTTTAGGAAACCGTTATACATTATTTTTAGGATTCTTTAATAAATTGAAAGTTCAAAAGAACAGCATTTATTTGAACTAGAAATCTAACATTATAAATGCCTTTACTGTGAACTTTGATCAACTTAATGCATCTTCACTAAATAAAAGTATTAATTTCTTTCATAAAAACAATCTCCAAACTTTTGAACAGCAGTGTATACTGAGGAAGTTCTCTTGAACTCGCGATTGCACCTCCATTTGCACGAATGGGGGTATTTTTTGGCACCCACTTTCATGCAACAGATGGAAAACAATCAAAGAGACAGAAGAATAAAACTATAGTGTATTGCTGGAGTAAAAATGTAAAGAGAGAGAGAGAGAGAGAGAATGAAGCCAGATGACATTCCATAGGGCTTTAATAACCCTTAATAAGAAGGATTTGGGCTGTACAGAGTGCAGACTTGCCTCCGAGGAAGGGATATGACCTTCTCTCTAAGGCCTCCATGATCAATACAGGCCTTTCAGCCAGCTCTGGACCTGATCCCAAGCTAGTCCCATCCACACTGGGACAACAAGGGAGCATGCCAGAGCAGCCAGCCCTAGGCCATGCATCTGCTCTAGAGATGGTCCACACAGACAACCCACCCTCATATTAAAAGCCCTTTTGAGGTGGTTATGAGCTCCACAGCACAAAACAAAGATTCCATCTATCATGGGAAAACCCATGGTACATTTAGAAATGGAAGTGTCTGAGGAAAGTTGAGGTGGTTTCTTCAAGCATTTGGAGGCACAGAAACAGATGAGGGCAATCAATGAAACATGAGGTACAGAAACATACTCTGTAGGCTCTAGATGCAGAAGTCTGTGAGGAGACGTGGAGTTTGTTTTGTCCTGAAGCAACAGACTCTCTCTTAAGTCTATGGCTGGACTTATCCAACACATTTTGTTATTAAATCTGAAGCACATATATGCAGATTGATCAGGCGATAATCCACCCACACAGGGTTCTGTTGCAATATGTGTCTGTTTTCTCTATTAAAAAATTACTTGCTCACACAAACATGATGACGAAAAAATGCATTTATCATTATAAATCTAGACTGCTTGTTTGATCATTTTAGTAGCTGTGTAGAACATTTGTGTATTTAATATTTATATAAAGCACATGCTGTATATCAAGAACGCAATCATCCGCATTATTTCCAGTTTCATGGAAATTGTGCAAAAGCACATTTCCTAATGGATTATAGAGGTCAAGCCTGAGAAGAAAGAATGTTTGCTTGCTGTGTCCAGGTTGTTAAAAGTATAATGGATGTTTTATTGCATTATTTATTCAAAGACAAGGCTATTACATGCACTTTATAGATAGAAATAGAGTGGATCAGCATATTTTCTGGGAAGAAAATAAAAGGGAGTTATTACATATAAGGGAAGTTATTGTTCTATTAAATGTAGTTTGAAATTGCTCTAGGGAAGTGGTGAGGGTGATATCTGCCAAGTTGATGAAAGGAGCTTGGTAGAAACGTGAAAGAAGGTCAGACATCTAGCCTCACAAATCTAATTGGATTTGGCTCTCAAAAGGTAGCCTCAATTTCCAGATGAAACCACCAAAAATGGGATAAGTCCTCCCTGTAAATGGAGAACCGGGAGCAAGCCTGACGTGCAAGACTGTCTCTTTGTGGTTCAACACGTTTCTTTTTGTGTGTGTGGAAAAAAAAAAAAAAAAAAAAAAAAAAAAGCACATAGAAAAGCTCTTTGCTATATATATATATATATATATATATATATATATATATATATATATATATATATATATATATACTTTTTTTCACGTTTCATTTTCACGAATACAGAGAACCTTGCCTCTTAAGGTCAATCATTTTATTCAGCCCTGTTGTGAAGTGAGAAGTGACACTTCTCTGGACACAAAATGTTTTCCTGTTTAAGTGAGCTACAGCATCCAGATGGTGGTTGCCATCAGCAGACATCAGCATTTGTTTACATTTTAATTAATTCAATTACTTATTGATTGATTTTTTGCTTATATGAGTGGTTATTATTGTTATTATGAAGGGACACTGGCTTATTCTATTATAAAGAAGACGTTTTCCTATTTCTCTCTGGATATGTCTAATTGCAGAATTTCCATATGTGTGATATACAGTAAGCTTGTACTTTTTTTCTGTACTTTCAGAAGGCAGGAAAGCGAGAGCAAGAGGAGAAACTATATGAGATGCAAGCAAAAATGTTACTAGGCAACAGAGGAAATGATTCCACCTATTGCAATGACACTTAAAGCAGGGAACAATGCTCTGAATTAAAAACAAACAACCAAATGTGCTGTAATACAAAAGAGCCTTTAATGGTAGAGTCCTTTTATGTTTTTTTCTCAATTTATCAAAAAGTTTGTGTGCATTTTTATAAATGGCTCTGGGTTCTCTACATCATCCTAGATTAAATTTAAAATACAGCTATTGATTTTATGGAGGAAAAAATGTATTTACCTGGAAGCAATATTGGCGTGTTTCATGATTAAGCCTGTATGTTTTATGTAAAGAGCTCTCTCCTCTGTTTTTGTCCCGCAGCGCCTGAGTTTCTGGACTGAGGAACAGCAAGAGATGATCCTCGTGCTGTTGAGCTATTCATCCACTTTCCTTTTGAGAAAAATCTTTGAGGAGAAGCCCAGCTGTTGCTGTTGAGACTGTAACATATATATTACCATCCAAACAAAAGGTTGTTGGTTGAGCACTAGAGGTGGTAGAACTTAATAGACCACGGTTGTTAGTAGGCTAGAGACATTCAGTCCTTTTGAGCAACTGATCTTGGTAGACCTGGAAAGTTTGTGGCAAAGGTAACAATGATTCCAGGTTAGGAAGCCTTTTGGCTCATTGGTGGCTTTAGAGGCCAGAAATTAACATCAAGTTGCACAAATTTAAAAGTGATTTCCATATACTGTAAAATTATTATTTTTTTTTTCTTCAGTGTTTTTTATACTTGGCAGATGCTAGCAAGATGCTAAAACTTATTTAATTGATTATTGGCTTAACTTGCAAAACAGCCTTTGCAAGGTTTTTTTTTTTTTTATTATTATTTTATTTATTTTTATTTATTTATTTTTTATGATAAAGATTTTTTTTTTTTTTTTTTTTTTTTTTTTTTCTGTGTTTGTTTCTTAGGTAGATCTGCTTTGCAATGTGTCCATCTAACTAATTCAGATGTTAACATGCTTATTGGATAACTGCGAGTTAAAAACTGTGTACAACTACAAAAGTATTGGTTTTTAATTTCAAGAAGTGAGTATCCATTTTTATTTATTTTATTTTATTTTTTCAAACTTTGATTTGTAGGGTTTGGTGTTTTATTGTTGAACTACATAAGCTGAAAGTGTTAAGAAATGTAAGAGTTTTATTGGTTTTTAGTCACAAGTTGAGTGCATTTTCACTCTTTTTTTTTTCTGGCAGTTGTATCAATTATATCAATCAGTTGTGTCACTTATATTTACAGTTAGAAAGTGTGATTTTTGTTTTGAAGGTGTATTTAACTTAATTGACTCAATAAAGAGAACATTGAAACATTAAATGTCTCTGTTGCTTCTCTACAGTGCTTTGTGCTTCACTTTAGTATGAGTGTGTGGGAGAGTCACTTTCCAGCAAGATGGAATGAAAAGCTTTGACCTTCTCAGCTGTGATTTCTCATAAAACTGTTCTGTAAGTGCTCTTTCATTCTCCTTCTCTTTTTCTCGCTCTATGGGTTCAGTTTATCTGTTGCTTTATTGATGTTTCTTTTTTATTGACAATATCATTTAAGCATTAAATAATACAAATGTACATAAAAGCACAGCCATAAAAAGATGAAAAACACCCTTTTATTTCTCTCTCTCTATTCAATTTCTTCTTCTCTTATTCAGAAAGTCTGGTTCCTACTTACAACTGAATTGGCAGGGAATGGTCAAATAGTCTCTTTCCATGCTGTATAGTCATTTTGCTGCTGATATTTGAAAAGTGTCACAATTTCTGTCCAACATATATGTCAGATGGAAAGGGAGGGATGGGGTGATTTATTATGTGTAACTGAAGGAAAATGCCATGCATTTCACTTTATGACCATAGGCACGCATGGGTAACGTAGGAATCATATACACGAGTTCAGTTTCTCTAGCCACACCCAGGCCTGATTACTGCCACACCTGTTCGCAATCAAGAAATCACTTAAATAGGACCTTCCTGACAAAGTGAAGTAGACCAAAAGATCCTCAAAAGCTACACATCATGTTGAGATCCAAAGAAATTCAGGAACAAATGAGAAAGAAAGTAGTTGAGATCTATCAGTCTGGAAAAGGTTATAAAAGCCATTTCTAAAGCTTTGGGACTCCAGCGAACCACAGTGAGAGCCATTATCCACAAATGGCGAAAACATGGAACAGTGGTGAACCTTCCCAGGAGTGGCCGGCCGACCAAAACATCTTGATGATCCCCAAGATTTTTGGGAAAATACTCTGTGGACTGACGAGACAAAAGTTGAATTTTTGGAAGGTGTGTGTCCCATTACATCTGGTGTAAAAGTAACAAAGAATTTCAGAAAAAGAACATAATACCAACAGTAAAATATGATGGTGGTAGTGTGATGGTCTGGGGCTGTTTTGCTGCTTCAGGACCTGGAAGACTTGCTGTGATAAATGGAACCATGAATTCTGCTGTCTACCAAAAAATCCTGAAGGGCAATGTCCGGCTATCTGTTCGTGACCTCAAGCTGAAGCGAACTTGGGTTCTGCAGCAGGACAATGATTCAAAACACACCAGCAAGTCTACCTCAGAATGGCTGAAGAAAAACAAAATGAAGACTTTGGAGTGACCTAGTCAAAGTCCTGACCTGAATCCTATTGAGATGCTGTGGCATGACCTTAAAAGGGGAGTTCATGCTCGAAAACTCTCCAATGTGGCTGAATTACAACAATTCTGCAAAGATGAGTGCGCCAAAATTCCTCCACAGCACTGTAACAGACTCATTGCAAGTTATAGCAAACGCTTGATTGCAGTTGTTGCTGCTAAGGGTAATAAAAAAATATTTAATATTTTTCATAATAAAAAAAAAAAAAACTTTATTTAAAAACTGCATGTTGTGCTTACTTGTGTTATCTTTGATTAATGTTTAAATTTGTTTGATGATCTGAAACATTAAAGTGTGACAAACATGCAAAAAAATAAAAAATCAGGAAGGGGGGCAAACAATTTTTCACACCACTGTAGCTTGCAATTACAGCTTAAATAGTACTTCTCATGGGGTACCTTTCAAACCGCAGCTTTCATTAAACTCTGGGAATGTTTTCATTGGCCACCTGGACACCGTGATGATGGCGTATGATAGAGTATGAGTGCATTTAAACAGACGTTTCCCAGAGGTTGTGCCGGATTGGTGGTGCCCTTTTGTGACATTTACACAGAGGATATAAACAAGACCAGGACATATATGGAGGATGGCAGAGAATGAGCTTGCCAAGGAATGAAACAGAAAGGGAGATTGAGGGAAGAAAATGAAAGGGGAAATGAAAATGAACACGGGTGCATCGAGCTGGGCTAGAAGAGTGCAGAGGCTGAAAAAGCTCAAGTAGGAAGCAAATAAAAGCAAGACTAACTGCCCTTCAAGAGTGGAGGAATGGAGAGTTTAACCGGCCAAATGAACAAGAGCAAACAACAAATGAGCCAATTACTGAATTTTAGGGTTGTTTAAATCAAACACATTACCGATGGTGTTAGTATACTATTGCCCTAAATGGTGACATGTTGTCCTATGGCATCTGGATTTCCATACACCTGAAAATGAACCTGCGCTATTGATCTCCTTTCATCGATTTCGCTGTAGGAAGGCGCTGGGGCCGCTTGCCATTTGTATCTTCTCTCTAGTTTGCCAATGCCTACTCAAAGGCGCAGTGGCAATCTGCTGCCACCTCTACAATTTATGTGTGCTGCCTGCGTCGCCCTCTCACTTCTGAGTGAGTTGGCTTAGATAATTACTCCACTGCCAACAGAGCAGGAGAAAAGGGATGCCAGATATAGTGGGAGGAGGGACAGCTTGTTATAACGACACCCCTGCTACCACCCGCTCGTGTCTATCTGCTCGCAGACATCATTTGTCCTTAAAGGAATAGTTCACACGAATGCCGTTCCAACACCTATGACTTTCTTTAGTTTGGGTAACCAAACTTTAGATTTTCTGAATCTTATGATGTATGTCGTTGTATGTCAAAGCGAGTCTTTAGTTGAACTCCATAACAAATCAGTCAGATTTGTGAGTCAAATCAACTGGTTTATTGACAAGAAATGGCTCAAAAGGATAATTTGTTCGCTGATCAGAGCTGTGTTTCCCAAAATCATCGTAAGCCTAAGTTGATCGTAACTCCATTGGTTTCAATGGGTCTACGATGTACTTAAGTTTACGATGCTTTTAGGAAACGCAGCCCTGGTTTTCAAGGTCAACTTGAATGAATTCACTAAATGATTCGGTAGCAATGGTTCTGGTTTACACACTGTAAGGCAAAACATGACATTGTACACTGTAAAAAAAAAAAAAAATCTGGATAATTAGGGCACAATGTACTTTATTAATATGAAGGAATTTTCCATATGTATTTATTTATTTATTTATTTTTTACAGGTGTTTTACCTGTATTTAGAATTTTGCACTTCATTGCGTTGTGTTTTAGGGTTAACAGAAATGTCTATAAAACTACTGGATAATGTCCTGGCAGAAAATTACATTTTCTTTTTTTTAATTAATTTTTTTTTTTTCCAATAAACTTCATGCAGGTCTTATAGTGACAAATTCATCACTGATCCGTGAGCTGAGCTTCAGAATGAATCAGTCTGATTTGTGAATGAATCATTCAGTTTAATGTAAATGAAACAACTACAGGTGCATCTCAATAAATTTGAATGTCGTGGAAAAGTTCTTTTATTTCAGTAATTCAACTCAAATTGTGAAACTCGTGTATTAAATAAATTCAATGCACACCGACTGAAGTAGTTTAAGTCTTTGGTTCTTTTAATTGTGATTATTTTGGCTCACATTTAACAAAAACCCACCAATTCAATCTCAACAAATTAGAATATGGTGACATGCCAATCAGCTAATCAACTCAAAATACCTGCAAGTTTCCTGAGACTTCAAAATGGTCTCTCAGTTTGGTTCACTAGGCTACACAATCATGATGAAGACTGCTGATCTGACAGTTGTCCAGAAGACAATCATTGACACCCTTCACAAGGAGGGTAAACCACAAACATTAATTGCCAAAGAATCTGCCTGTTCACAGAGTGCTGTATCCAAGCATGTTAACAGAAAGTTGAGTGGAAGGAAAAAGTAAGGAAGAAAAGGATGCACAACCGACCGAGAGAACCGCAGCCTTATGAGGATTGTCAAGCAAAATTAATTCAAGAATTTGGGTGAACTTCACAAGGAATGGACTGAGGCTTGGGTTCAAGGCATCAAGAGCCACCACACACAGACGTGTCAAGCAAGTTGGCTACAGTTGTCGTATTCCTCTTGTTAAGCCACTCCTGAACCACAGACAACGTCAGAGGCGTCTTACCTGGGCTAAGGAGAAGAAGAACTGGACTGTTGCCCAGTGGTCCAAAGTCCTCTTTTCAGATGAGAGCAAGTTTCATATTTCATTTGGAAACCAAAGTTCTAGAGTCTGGAGGAAGGGTGGAGAAGCTCATAGCCCAAGTTGCTTGAAGTCCAGTGTTAAGTTTCCACAGTCTGTGATGATTTGGGGTGCAATGTCATCTGGTGGTGTTGGTCCATTGTGATTTTTGAAAACCAAAGTCACTGCACCTGTTAACCAAGAAATTTTGGAGCACTTCATGCTTCCTTCTGCTGACCAGCTTTTTAAAGATGCTGATTTCATTTTCCAGCAGGATTTGGCACCTGCCCACACTGCCAAAAGCACCAAAAGTTGGTTAAATGACCATGGTATTGGTGTGCTTGACTGGCCAGCAAACTCACCAGACCTGAACCCCATAGAGAATCTATGGCGTATTGTCAAGAGGAAAATGAGAAACAAGAGACCAAAAAATCGCGATGAGCTGAAGGCCACTGTCAAAGAAACCTGGGCTTCCATACCACCTCAGCAGTGCCACAAACTGATCACCTCCATGCCACGCCGAATTGAGGCAGTAATTAAAGCAAAAGGAGCCCTTACCAAGTATTGAGTACATATACAGTAAATGAACATACTTTCCAGAAGGCCAACAATTCACTAAAAATGTTTTTTTTTTTTTTTTTTTTTATTGGTCTTATGAAGTATTCTAATTTGTTGAGATTTTGTTCTACAGTTACAATAAATAGACTCATAGTGCAGTTGTGAATGAATCGTTCAGTTTGATTCGTGAATTGGATCAGCTGGTTCATTGAAAAGAACAGACTCAAATAAACCATTTGTTCAATGATCTGGATCGCAAGGTCAAACTCACTGATTTAATGATCCGGTTGGAGTGTTTCTGTAGTTAACAGCTCACTGTAAGGGCTCATCACCTCCATCATTGATCCTTAAATGAATAGTTGGTTTCTTTCTTTCTTTCTTTCTTTCTTTCTTTCTTTCTTTCTTTCTATCTTTCTTTCTATCTATCTATCTCTTTCTTTCTTTCTTTCTTTCTTTCTATCTATCTATCTATCTATTTGTCTTCCCTTTTTCAGCACTAGTTCCTTCTATGTGGATTTCAGCACTAAACGCTTCTGTAGATGGATGTATGCTTGAGAAAAGTTTGGACCACAGCAACTGCTGTTTGCAGTCGCAGAGCTTAATGTGGCAGTGATGGTGAAGAGTTTGAAGGGGAGGTGTTGCTGCAAAGGCCGAGAGCAGATATGGGGAGAGGAGAAGAGAACTGGTGCTATCGGTCTAGGGCAGGCAGGACTGGCTGGCAGGAAGCTGGGTACGAAAGGGCGTGAGGTGCAGTGCTGGCAGCCCAACTACAGCATCCCCACAGCCCAGTGGCTCAGCTTAGAGAGAATATCGACAGCCTCACAGAGGAATGGGTGACATGGGTCAGTGACAGGCAGCGGGAGGACTGATGTTTGTGTATTTGTGTGTGAATGCGTGTGCGTGTGTTATCAAAGCCAAGCGAGGGCAGTGGAAAGTAAAGTTACAATGTGCGTGCAGTGAATTCCAACTACTACTTTTGAATAGAAAAATATTTTAATGGATATACAGTATGTGCAAAAACGATATAGCTGTCACTGGAGAGAATAGACAGTGTGTGGTTATGAAAAGGTTTGAAATTGCATGGTAGTGGCTATAAAAATATTTGAAAATCACAGATTAAATGCAGTTTTGAGTACATTCATGCCATTTCAGAACTGCTTTTGTGTGTTTTATATAATAATACACCATAACCTTACATATTATTACTTTGACAAGGCGTTGACGTCTTGCATTTCTAGGGGAAAGAAAAACAAAATGTTCAGAGTTTTAATAAAGCAGCTCTGGGTCTGCGATTATAAATCGCAGTGCATGCGCTTGATTTCTCCAGCCAGTGCTTCTTATTATTTTGTGCCTGTGTGAACACTAGTCCTGATGATCAGGAATGGGACAGGCTGTGACAGGCAGGAGGAGAGGGAAGGCCTATGGACTCTTCACATATCAGCACACTTTTCCCCAGAGCACTAGACATGCCACATATCAGTAGTCTCGTACATCCCTCGGCATGCAAATAAGCACTTCGCCTGAACTAAATAATACATCAGCATGTGTTTGAGCCGGAGCCACTGCCCCGTGGGTATGAGTTTTGGGCACTAAATGTCAGTCGGCTCAGCTATGGTGTGTTGATGCCACATCCACCTCGGCCTCCTGTGGGCGGAATGTTATGTGGTCTAAACGGACAGAGTATCTGACAGTGAGCATGCGTTGTTTAGGCACAATTAGGGCACTAACATGCACACATGCATGAGTACAGTGGAACTGTCATGTAATATTTGTGTATGTGCGTGTGAGTTGAAGCCACAAACAAACATCTTATTAGTTCATTTAAACAATAGCGACATGAAGTTATAATCTGAAGTGGGTTCATATTCAAAACATGCATCAATTCTGTGCATTTACTTTTTCTTCACTGAAAAAAAAAAAAAGTGTAGGATTTACATTGATTTTTTCCCCCTCAGAAATCACTAGTCAATTTCACAAATAAATATAAAGAAATGACAAGTAACACACTGAATTTAACATGAAATTTTGAAGTAGACAGTCTGAGAAAGACTGAGACAGTATATATATAAAAGTATTTATTTGTTAGTTTTTTTTTTTTTTTTTTTTATAACAATGTTGAGCACCAAATCAGAATATCATTCTGGAAGATCATGAGACATTGAAAACTGGAGTAATGACTGTTGAAAAATCTGTTTTTTTTTTTTTGTTTGTTTTTTTTTTGTTTTATTATTTATTTATTTTTGTTTTTTGTTTTTATCACAGGAATAAATTACATATATATACATACATATGTATATATATATATATATATACATACATACATATATATATATATATATATATATATATATATATATGTATGTATTTTAAAAAACTATAGTCTTTTAAAAATCTTAAAAACAAAAACAAGCAACTCTCATTTTATATATATATATATATATATATATATATATATATATATATATATATATATATATATATATATATATAAAAAGAATATAGAAAAAGAAAATAGTAAAATAACTTTGGCTACTGAAGGGCTGAATTATTTAAAAAGAAACAACTGTGTCGGTGCTGATAACGTCATGGGCAGCGCGCCGACATATAGCACCGTTGTGCTTCGGGCGTCCAGAGTTCAAGTCCCGGCTTGCGCCTTGCAGACCTTTTCCAATCCCATTCCCCTCTCTCTCTCTCTCCCACTTTGTTTCCAAAATAAATGCAGTCTTGGTGAGCATAAGGAGCTTCTTTCCTCTTACTTTTTGGTACTGTTACTGTTTTAATACTCTTGATTGAGAAGTGATTGAAAAAATGTTGAATTCTAAAGCAGAACAGACGAACTGTCCAAATGATTCATAATGAATCACAAACTGATTCAGACTAATGTTAACCCTTTGGACCAATTCATTGATTTGTTCCCATTGGCAAATTAATTGGAAAATGACATTGATCTGATTCTAAACAGCACTGACTTAATTGCCAGTATAGTGAAATATTAGCAAGAAAAAGAAAACAGTAAAATAACTTTGGCTACTGAAGGGCTGTATTATTTAAAAAGAAGCAACTGTGTTGGTGCTGATAACGTCATGGGCAGCGTGCCGACATATAGCACCGTTGTGCTTCGGGCGTCCAGAGTTCAAGTCCCGGCTTGCGCCTTGCAGACCTTTTCCAATCCCATTCCCCTCTCTCTCTCTCTCCCACTTTGTTTCCAACCATCATACTTTCCTATCGCAATAAAGGCAAAATGCCAAAAAAATAAAATAAATAAATAAAAAATCTTAAAAACAAAAACAAGCAACTCTCATTGTTACTAAGCGCATGGGCAAATACTATAGTCTAATATGAAAAGTGAGGTGAAACTAGAACAAAATAAAACCAAACAATATAATTATACATACCCAATAGCACTGAAAAACGGCCATGGCTGAAGTTTGCATCCAACCTCTGACTCTTTAACCATGACTATTTCACATCCTCTGTGAGGTCAAAGGGTTCAGAGTCACACTCAAACTCACCCACCGTTCAGCGCTCTGTGTAGAGGCCAACCCCTTGGCCAGATCTCCAATGTTGTAATTGATGTATTTACATTTTACCAGCCTGTGGGCCTCATTATGTGAAAGGATAGAGCGTGTGGGCTAAAGGATGGTGCTGTACAGTACATGAAGCCCCGCCCTTCTTTTATGACCCAGCATTCATCAGTCCTAACCTCCTGCCATGGATGCATCTACTGGAACAAAAGAACAACAAACTGGATGAGAACATATTTGTTTATCTGTTGGAGCTGTGTAGCTCATTATGAGCTAAGAAAACGTGTCAACTGTCTGCATATTTATTTCAGGACCGCATTTTGAGGTCTTATTTGTTGTGACAAGACATAGGATTACTTTTGTATTCAACCACCTGTTCAATTTCCATTTATCAAAGTTTGTTAGGATAAGTTATGTTCTATTAGTTAGTTAGTTTGTTGTTGTTGTTCAGTTTTGTTGATGAGCAGAAATAACATCTGGAGCAGGGGTACAGAAAGCCAACAGGTTTTTATGACCTGCAAGAAAGAAATCTATAACTTATGCATTTTTTTTTCTTCTTGTTTGCAAAGAGAAGATTTGTTCAGCTTCTATTTAGTCTCCATGGTTATTTAAGTCTCAGCACAATATGTAGCCCTTTGTGACCCTGTCTTCACATAATATCTTTACTTTCTTTAATTTTCAGAAGGCCTAAAACCAAATAAAGTAGGTCTAAACTATTATACAGTACATACTTAAACATGAAATGCTACAGTGAAAACATTTTAATTCTGTAATATATATATATATATATATATATATATATATACACACACACACACACACACACACACACACACACACTTACCAGGATAATAATGCATTTTATGCATGAAAAATTTACGTATTTACATAGTAACATTTTTTTTTTTTTTTTTTTACTGTTTATTATTCATTTTAGTTTCACATGTGTTACCTGACATTGGAAGATTGGAATTGGAATATTACTAAGTAATGAAATATGTCAGTAGTTCAAAATGTACAAATAAAATGCCACCTATAGTAATGTTCTAAATAATGTAACTGTGTTTGCCACAGTTTTTATAATGAATTTCTGGCTACAGAGCTCCCAATATGTTCCAGCACATCTAAAAGAAAATTCACCAGTGCAAAAAAGGTATTAGAGAGTGCAAAATGTACCCAAGAGTGTATTTGGATGCTTCAAAGACCAGGAATGAGTTTATCTGGACTTCTAGAATATGAATGAACAGAAAAAAGCAAAGCAAATATCAATGAACTTACAATGTTAATAGGTTTACAAAATGAAATGCATACCTTCTGGAAGCATTTAAAGGTCTATATTTGAAGCAAAACACAATGTTACCCTAAAATAACCAGAGATTGCTAAAGTACACGTCCTTTACTCAAGTAGAAGTACAGATACTCATGTTTAAAATGACTCTGGTAAAAGTTGAAGTACTGACTACACTTTTTTACTCAAGTTAAAGTAAAGAAATATGGGCTCTGACATGTACTTAAGTAAAAAGTAGCCATTACTACTTCCTGTTTTAGTGTCACGCTGGTAACTGGACCTCACATCATATTGATACATTAATACTAAAGAACTTACATTTCTAATTTTGTTAGCAAATGAATATATCCAGGCTGAACAACCACCATATAGAATACAAGCAGAGAAAAGACTAAGCAGACAGAAAAATAAAAATTGCCATCACCAGGCCATATCCTAGATTATAGGGTGATTCCACCTCATCCTTAAAAACAACTAAAAATATTATGATGCTTTACAAATGTCAAAATTGAGGCGAGTTATACTGTAAATTTTATTTAAGTCCAAACAGAAAGCAAATTTGAACGCAAGAATAATTTACACTTCACCTGGTTTACCAGTTCTACAGCATGTAGAAACAATCTGACTTAACCTGTCAGTTTCAGATGACAGCTCAATACTACAGAACTTAAGAAGAATATACATTTCTATATAAAAAAAGAAAGAAAAAAGTATGAACATGACTGAGAACAGAGACATTCCATACACAGACTTATTCACTGGCCTGAACAATTTATCCTGAACACTTGAATATTAATATGTGTGCCATCAGCACTAGCAACATGTGGCAACATCCCTTATACAAAAATGAGAAACAAAACTGTAAGGAAAAAATAAATAAATAAAAAATTAGCCCCTCCAAAAACTAAGGAATAACTTTTAAGGCAAGACATACACTACATAACTACGAGAGCCTTCCTTTTAGCCTCAAGTTTCAAAAACTGGGGATTAACTGACATACACAAGCTTAATACCAGAAGTCTTTGTTTAGCCCGAGTAGCAGCTGATTTTCAAAGTTCTTGGAATCCACACGTGCTCTTTTTGGTGTAAAAATCGGTCCTGCGGTACTGAACAGTCGCTCACAGGCAGCTGAAGCTGGAAGCGGAGTGTTGAGCCTTAATGACAAGTGGCATACTGCAGAGAAGGACTTTAGTACCTCCACTGTGTCAGCGGGACAGTTGAGGTAGGCCTCCAGCTGACTGGTGTCATCTTGAGAGAGCGGGACTTTTTTTTTTTTTTATTGGGGAAATATATGGAGTACATATAAACAGAGTTAAATCAGAAGTTCCTCCAAATTTTCCTTATGCAAACAGAAATCTAACCAAAAAAACAAAACAAAAACAAATTATAACTCTTTCTGCAGTTATTGACTATATATACATGTTTATACATACATATGTACACCCTGCAAATACAATAAACGTAATCCTATACATGTGCATACCATCTAAGTGTACATTATACATGCAGACAAGTGCACATATTCCTAACATACAGAAACTCCTAAAACAAACAAAACAATTATCCACCCACCCACCCATTCTCACTCTGTCTGCCTGATACACACCACATAAGGAGGAATACTAAAAGAAAAATGGATCTTAGATCCAACTCAGATTACATGAACATTCCTCTCTTCCAAGTCTCCTCTGCCTTCTTCCCCTAAATACCTTATATAGGGTTCACAAGTTTTAGAAAACTGTTGTCTCTTATTCCTTAGACTGAGCCGTATACGCTCCAAATGTAGTGTATTTGTACGTTCGTCAAGCCACATCTGAAAAGGAGGTGGCAGTTTATTTTTCCAGAATGTTAAAATAAGTTTTTTGGCCAGAAATCGTTTTTGAAACTTGGACAGACAGAGCTCATGCCTTAAAACACCAAACACGATTAAAAACTCATCCGGTTCAATATGTTGCCCAGTGATTTCAGAGATGACATCGAAAATCTTGCACCAAAAGCTTCGAAGACTAGGACATAATGCATAACTGTGAAGCAGGGTCGCATCAGCCGTCCTGCATTTGTCACATTTTGGAGAGACATCTGGAAATATTCTAGATAATTTCATTTTAGAGTAGTGTAGCCTATGCAAGATTTTGAACTGGATGAGGCAGTGTCTGGAGTTTATAGAACATCTATTAATCTCTTCCAGGCTATGCGTCCATAACTCATTGGAAATTTCAGACCCCAATTCTTCCTCCCATAAGCTTTTGATTGAAGATATAGTAGGTAATTGGGAGGCCTGAAGAGCGTTATAGATGCAGGAAATCATTTTCTGTAACCCCCGTAACTTCGCTGGGTACAGAAATCCGAAACGGACCCCTGGACGATCTCGAAGTAGATCTTTAACTCTGTTAAAACGGGCACGCTGTTTCCGTATGGCAGCTGGGAGATCAGGGAATATCAGGAGTTTCTCTCCGTTATAGATGATGGATTTGAGCTGAGCCGCCTTTCGGATGATGTCCTGCCAATCGTGAAATGAGTGGATCTTAACAATGAAGGCCCGGGGATATGACGTGTTGTCATGATATGACGTTTTCTCAAAGATCTGTGAGCGTGGTCGATCAAAGGTTCCAAAGAGAGCACGTCCTTCAGCAGGTGTGCAATAAAGTCCGTGGTCTAGCGCCCAGTCTCCTCGCCCTCTTTAATGTTTAAAATGAGCAAGTTTTGCCTTCTACTGCGACTTTCCAGGTCCGTACATTTCTCAGTGAGTTGTGAGATACTGCTTGTTAGCTTTTCAACATCTTTTTGTTGCTGGGAGACCATATCCGTATAATAATATATAAAAGTTGCGCTACATTCGAGCTCCGCCATTGTTTTAGCTTGGCCGTCCATCGTGCTTTTCATGGCCGAGATAGTGACATCAGTCTCTTTTTTGAGAGCAGTTAATTCTGCTCTAATAGAGGTTGAGAACTGGTCTAGTCTCTTGTCGATAGCCTCAACTATCTCAGACTTAAATAATTGAAAATTTGATTGGAGAGCAGCTATCCCATCTAGCACTGCCTTGTTAGCCACGGTGCTAGCCTCACCGCCACAGTCATCTTGAGTGTCTCTTGGGGTTTCGGTCGCTTGTTCAACATTTTTTTTTTTGGTTTGTTTCGCATCTTAAGTGGGTATTCTGAACTTAATGATGTGAAAATTAAATATTATTTAATTTTGCTTCACATATCATTGGAAAATTACAAAGCTGCCTTTACACGCGTCTTGCTCTCACATGGCGCCTCCCGGAAGTTCAGAGAGTGGGACTTTTTCATCGCCGAAAAAAAGTCTTCATCTTCTGAGGAATGTGAGGCCTCACCTTTATACACTTCCATTTGTTGTTTCGTGTGGCTTTTGATGTATTCAAGACTTATGGAATACAAAGCCAAATAATGATTTTTTTTTAATGCCAAGATGGCTATATAAAATGATTTTTGTGAATTGCCCGCTCCTTCATGAAAAACAATAGCTCAATATGTTACCAAAATTATTTAAAAATGCCAAAATGTCCTCTATTGTCTTCAGTAGTAAAGCATAAAGCAAATTGTTCAAAGCTTACCAAGTTTTAGGACAGATTCCTCACTTGTCCAGCACGTCTTGAATTTGGGGAGTAGAATTGCAGCAGCGATTAGCTCTGGATCAACGAGCATCTGTCCAAAACGTTTTTCAATTCCTGCTAGAAGAGCATCAAGCAAAGGCGCACAGAACCTGGAGGAAATTCGAATCTGCTGAAGCTTTCTCTTTAGAAGTGTTACTGTAGGCACCAACCATCCCATGTGCACATTGGTCTCTCCTTGAAGAACATCAAGTGCTTTTGCAAATGGGCTCATTGACTTTGCATATTCTTCCAGAAATGCAAGCTCGGCAGGAGCGAACCTGTCAAAAAAAAAAAAAAAAAAAAAAGAGACTATCATGTGTTGTTGCAAATGAGAACAAATGACAGATTTTCTTTTGTAATGTTAATGAGTAGTACTGTGTATAAGAAATTATGATCCGCACTCACGAGAGCAGTCTTCTTTTTCTGTTTTATTTCACGATCGTCCCCAATGGGGAAAAGACACAAACGTTTCAGCTACCAATCCTTCCTCAGTGTGTAAAGCAATTACATCCCTCCACCCACTTTTTAAATCACCAATTATGTCGACGTCATCACTCATTAGTCAATGTTGAATCACCAAAATCATTAAAACATTTCCTTTTAACTACTAGACAATTTCCACAACACAAAACATCATATTCACTAGTAAATCACACAACACATCCGTGGCCAAGGCAAGAATTGTCTATGATTATTCATTTATCATTATTATACAAGCCTACAGTTTAGATAAACAATCAACAATATGTACTCCACCAACTGACTTTAATTTACATTTAGTCATTTTGCAGATGCTTTTATCCAAAGCGACTTACAATTGGGACTTTAAATAGTATAACAGTGGTAAATTCAATAATTAAAAACATCAGAAATACATCGTCATAAGCAATTATTGTTATCACACTGTAAATATTCAAGATTTATTATATAACATCTTAAAGATAAATACGACCAATTTTAGTATATTAAAGGAAAACAGAAAGTTCTAGTTCCTCATTCATGCCATTTGGCCTTAGTGATTTGTTTATGAATCCAAAATGCTTCTCGTTTCAATAGTTCTTTATTTATATTACCTCCTCGATGTGACCCAAATGAGTAGTACTGTATCATTTATACTGTGTGAATGTGAGCAACAGATTAATGTATATTTCATATATACTTTTAAGAACTTTTCATACACAGTAGAAATGTAATATTTTATTATATTGTTTATTATTTCAGAAATGTATTTATTATAAGTCCATTTGAATCCATCCAAAACTGTCAAATATGCATTGATAATATTGTATCATATTGCAATCAATAAGCTAAGTTATGAAAATTAAGTGGTACTTACATGGGAATTTTTAACGCAATGCAGACAGCTGTAATGGCTCTTTCTCCTTGTTCCCTCACAATTCTCATGATCCTCTCCACAGCTAGGAAAAGGGAATTCCACCTAGTGTCATTTGGTCTCAAGAGCTGGAGTTTGCAGTTTTCTTTGATTATCTCAGCAGCTGTTGTGGATCTTGCGCTTTTGTTCCACAGACTTGAGCACTTGGAAAATGCAGAGCGGGAGAGCCGCTTGTAAGCTGAATTGGAATTGGCTACCAAGACATCAACTGTAGACACCAGATTCAGAAGGTGGCAGGCACAGCGATGGTGTTTAGGCAGTTGATATTCCAGGCCATCATCTTGGTCCAATATAGTTCCAGCTTCAACGAACTCAACACCCTCACTGTTTTCCCCCTCTTCTTTTTCATTATCATCATCACTCTCTCTTTCTCCCATCTGACTTGGCCTGGCCCCTTCCACAGTTTCTGGATTATTATTTTCATCAAGTTCACCATAGACTCTAAATGCTTTTAGAAAATTGGAGCCATTATCAGTTGTTGTGTGAACAATCTTTTCACGGATGTTGAACTGTGTGTGAATTTCATTCAAGGCATCTGCAAGTGCAGAAAAACAATGTGTGCCTTTTAGTTGTTTACATGCTAGGGCAGCATAACATCTCTGTAGAGTTTCAGGATCCATCCAGTGTGCCGTGACATCTATGAAGCTCCGTCGATGTGCTGTCCAGCAGTCGGTGGTGGTCACAATGAACTAAAGTTCACTCATGGCTGCTTTCAGGTTGTTTTTCATTGTCTGTGTTGCCTTTATAAACTTTGTTTTTTACAGTGCCACGAGACATTACCACAACACTTGGTTGAAGGAGATGCACAAGGGTTTTAAAACCTTCCTGTTCAACAACACTAAGCGGGTGTAGACCATGAATGACAAAATTAACAATAACTTCATCCACGCTGTGCTGTGAGACCCTCTTGGTTTCCCACAACTTCATTTGCTTTGAAGAGGGGCCTTCATTTGATGATCTTTTCAGAGCAGTTGAAGTGAGCAGAGTATATTTCTCCATGTGAGTGGCATGCTCTCTCTAGAAGTGACAAGTACATTAAAAAAAAGACAGAGACACATGACATAGAAAAGTAAATCAACTGCCAGAATTACGTTACAGTTCCTTAAAAATAAACATTATGCACCCAAAGGTGATATAGATTATGGTACAAATATATAATAACCTTACAAATATATCTAGTTAGTAAGTTAACTAATGTTCACTAATTAACTAAGTAACGTTAGCAAACACATGTGCTGCACTACAGTTAATGTGATAGCAAAATGTGCACCCGTATGAATTTAAGGTAACATTACTGACAAACATAGAAAATAGACTATTATTACTGAAAGCATTGAATTGGTTCATGACAACAAAGAGATAACAATACAACATGTAACGTTAATTTACCTGTATGTGCTTTCTCAAATTCAACGGCAAATTCTTGAAAGCCAGCACCTCGTGTTTTTTAGGTTGACACAATTCGCAGCGCATTCGCCAGGAATCCCTCTTGACGCCGACAATTTCAAACATCTCCCTCATATATGGCCATGGGTGATCAGGAATGTCTCTGTTCTCAGTCATGTTTACATTGCTGACTCCCTCTGTCTCATCGTCCACGTTAGCCATTCTGGTTGCCTTCTGCCTGACTGCCTTGCTCGTTGTTAGCTTCTTAAACTAGCCTATGTTTACTGTGAGTGATAGCCAAGAAAACGCCAATGATAGGTTGAAAAAGCCACGCAATAGCAAAAGTAGATTGATTGATTGACTGAAAAAGGCGTGCAAATTGCGCAATCAAAAGAAATAATATCGATCATGCCACCAAACAGATCAAAACTAAAGTAACAAGCCTGGTTTAAATGTAATGAGTAGAAAGTACAGATATTTGTGGAAAAATTTAATGAGTAAAAGTAAAGTTGTCAGAAAAATAAATAGTAAAGTACTGATACCAGAAAAATCTACTTAAGTACAGTAACGAAGTATTTGTACTTCGTTACTTCCCATCTCTGAAAATAACATGTAAATGCACAACCAGAAGAGCCTATGAACTCTTTACTAGCATTCTGAAATGAAACATAAACCCAGCAAATCAAACACCTTTGAATATTTCAAGACTCAAAGCAGTTTGGAGAGCAAGCAATAACTGAGGTAATCAGTGACAGGTTATTGTGGGAGGAAAAAAAAAATCTTCAATTATAGTTATCTTATTTTACACTTTTCCATTCTTTCCTCTTCTGTTATATTTGCTGTCACTGATAATGAGGTGAGAGTGCTGTAGCTGTGACAGAGGTGACTCTCCTGTGGCGTTACGTACAGAAATGTCACTGGTGTGAAGTCTACAGGTATGTGTACCTTATCCCACTAGATTTATTTTTTTTAAAAAAGTGTTTTAGCATAACACGTTCATAAAATTTGATCTCATCATAACAATAGGCACAAAAAATAACACATTTTCTTGTTTTTAAGCCCTATATTGAATACACCTTGTAAACATTCAAGCTCTAGGGTGAAAAAAAAAACGTGAGCCCCTAGGCCAATGACCTCTCCAGGAGCTAATTGGAGTCAGGAGTCAGCTAACCTTGGGCCTGTTTCAGTAAGAAGGTTCAACCAACTCTGAGTTTAAACTTGAACTCTGAGTTGACTTACCGTGAGATGGGAAACTCAGAGTTTTCGGTTTCAGAATGGCTGAATTGTGTTAGTTCATTCAACTCTGAGTAGGCTGACTTTGAGTTTAGCGCATGCACCACAACTATGAAAAGTCATGATCGGTGGAGCTCGGAAATTACGATTCACCATGGCAACAGCACCCGACAAAAAGACGTCTGCGTACTTCCGTCAATGCGTAAGTTTAATACTTAATAACTGTTATAATATCAGAGGTGAAAACTCAAAATTATTGAACTAATATTCATTTTAATGGTATCCCATGGCAAGAAAAAAAAATGGACAAAGAGAAAAAAGAAACAAGAGCGTGGTAGCAGCTAAAAATACTTTTTACAAAAAAAAAAGTATAAAAACAATTCAATCAAGTTAAAGCTTTAAGTATAAAAGGTTCATGGGTGCAGGCTAAATGACTTTACAAACATTTGACATTAAAAATATCATTCAGTGTCTATTTCAATGCACTGCAGCTTTTCCACACTCTTTTCACGCAATTAAATATTCTCTAATCCAACCTGTTACATTTCTTAATTAGAGTAATAAAATTAACTACTCAGTCGACAGCAAGAAGGCAGAGGCTCGCAAAATGGGGGGAGAACCTTCACCAGCACCACTGACAGATGAAGAGGAGATGGTCAAGTATTGGAAGAACTTTAAAATCCAAAATGAAAAAAATAATAACTGTTGCTTTTGTATTTGTAGGAAATAAAGATGACCAAACAAATTGTGAATAATATGTGTTTATTTAACAGCTGTGGTGGTGGCTACGGCATCTTGTAGCTATTAGGCTACCCCTCCATCTGGCATCCGTCCATTCCATACAGTAATCAATTTCATTTTCAGGAGGTACGATGGTAGGAATATGTGTGCCATCACTGCATACAACCACACTGGAAATCCTGAAGGAAATTCTAATTACTTCCAGAGGTCACAGAAAGAAGTTATCAAGTGAACGTCATTTATCAGATTAGCCTCATTTAAACCGATTTCTGACCTATAGTCCAGTGAAACTCCTCTTTGACGGATTTGTACCAATGAAAAAATTCTCAGAATGAGTGTTAGAGCAACGCACACATTCGCTTACGCTTTAAAACGGGGGTGGAGACCGAAAGAAATTCTGGGTTTAGCGAAGAAAACCTGCTCCCGACCAGATTAGGTTCACAGAGTAAGTTACCACGGTAACTGACTCTGAGTATAAGTTACCTCTCTTTCAGAAACGAGCTTGACTTACCCTGCTTTCCAGGGTTTGACAAACCTCCCATTTTGAAACGGAAAACCCAGAGTTTCCCTCATTTCAGGGTTAACATACTCAGTTTTCACTTAACCTCCTTTTTGAAACGGGCCCCTGAAATCAAATCAATAAGACAAAATGACAGAAGTGCTGGTCAGTGTTGCCCTGCCATATAAAAACACCCACTTATTTTACTGCTCAAAAGAAACCATGCATCAGCTTTATCAGAACATTTTGCAGGAGAACATCTGTCCACCAACAGAAGTTCAACAGGAGAAGAAAAAAAAAAAAAAAAAAGCGCCTTGAGACTCAGGAGTAAATCAACAACAGAATGACTTCAGCAGAAGAAAATACACCTTCCCAGTGAGAGTCTAGACCTCAACCTGATTGAGATGCTTTGGCATGACCTCAAGACAGTGATTCATGCCACACATCCCAAGAATATTGCTGTTTTGTAAGAGGAATAGTGCTTTCTTCCTGACTGTTGTGTGGGTCTGATCTCCAATTACAGAAAACATTTGCTGAAGGTTATTACGGTGAAGGTTATAAAAGGTCAACCAGTTATCAAACCACAAGTTTGCAAACTTTGAACTGTGAATGTTTATACGGTGTGTTCAGGACAGACATGAAAACATCATTGTTTGTGTGTTTGTCTATTATCGTAACAGAGCAGATCAAGTTTTATGTCAAAAATCCGTAGTACAATTCAAGCAATTGTATGCACAATTTGCTTCTAAAGGGAAAAAGAGGTTATAAAGGTGGTTACCTTGACTGTACCTCTCAGTATATTAAATCTTCATTACATGTTGAAGATAAAACAGAAATAGAAAGAAAATAGGATTTGTTCCTGGAGGCTGAACTTCTACTTGTAATTGGCTAATAGAAAATATATGCAAATGAGGTACAGTATCAGCTCAGTGCTTTGATATTTGTGTATATAGAAGGGGTCTGCAACCTTATTGTGAGTGAGAGCTACCTGTTGCTTTACCCTTTTTTTTTTTTTCAGGCAATAACACACTGCCATTAGTTTCACTTTTTAATCAGTTTTAAATTATATTTCCAAAGAATAATAATGAAATATCCTGATATCATGGCTCAATGAATGTTGTTATAATTTCTTACAAGCTTTATTAATTATTTTGTTGCCACTGTTGAATTTGTGAATTCTTGAAATGTATCATAGAAATACAGAGACAGTGGTAGTGCCAATCAGAAAAAAAAGGCAATTTAATTATTAATTATTTTTACAAATATGTATTTATTCATTTTTTACAGTAATATATATTAAAAGCACAACAATTTTAGCTGAAAAAGCTGAATAACTGTTCACAAGAAAATAGAGTAATTTATGTAAAATTATGCAAAAATTATTTAACGTTATATAAAAATAACAAAAAAAGGAAAATGATGTAAATTAAGAATTAAAATTGAGGAAGTTTATAGAAAGTGCACTGAAGGCTACCGAGTTTTGGAGAGTGTGTTATAGTTTATGCACCGATGAAAAGAGTTACAACATTTGGAAACATGCAAGGCAGAGGCCCTTGCAATTTCATTTTTCAGGAATTTATGATTTCCACTTTATAGCTGCATACATATTTCTGGAGTTTTGCTTTTCGACACCTTTCCGTTAAAAGAAACCACCAGAGTGGGAAAAATGTGAAATGAGCCATCAAATGTCCCCAGAAAGATATCTGTATGTCTATATCTCTTCAGTTCTATGTACACAGTGCTATATCTAGAGATGTACAGACATTTCCAGGCAGGTAATGACAAAAAGTGAAAGGAAAAGGAAATAGAAAGGAAATCATTGCAATAGAACTGAGGCCCTTTGGGCAGGCCAGTATAAATATGGATAGTCGGCCAGCTGCTTTGTGGCCTACTCTCTCTTTGTGTAGGGGCCAGGGCTGTGTGTTCAAGTATTGCATAACATTAACGGATCCCAGACATTCTTTTGCATGCCAGCATCATTAATAAACATCATCAGATGTTGCTAAATTTCCTCTACATTAGGAAAGTCTGAATGAGAGTGTCTGGGAAGAATGATGTCCATTGTAATATGGACATACAGTAAGTGTGGCTATGTTGTTTGAATGAAAACTGTTTTAAAGAAGTTTCTTAATAAGCATTGGATTGGTAAGATATGGAAGATATGGGCTGCAATTGAACTTGTTGATGTTTGTAGACAATTATGTATAATAATATTATTTTTAAACTCAAAATATACATATATTCCATATACACTATCGTTTAAAAGTTTGGGAATTCTTTTTTAATGTTTTAAAAGAAGATTTATATGATCATCACAGCTGCATATTTGATCAAAAATACAGTTGTAAAATATTGTTGAAGTTAAAATAATTGTTCTCTATTTTAATGTATTTTAAAATGTAATTTATTCCTGCGATGACAAAGCTGAATTTCCAGCAGTCATTTCTCTAGTCTTCAGTGTCACATGACCCTTCAGAAATCACTCTAAAAAAGAATAAACTTATTTGAAACAGAACTCCTTTTATAACATTATAAATGTATTTTTTTTTTGATCAATTTAACGTGTCCTTACTGTATAAAATTGATAAAAAAAAAAATAAATAAAAATCTTACTGACCCTGAACTTTTGAAAGGTATATCCAGACACTACACCAGTTTAGTTTTAAAGTTGGTGGTTGTTCATCAAACATTTAGCTTCTTCGCTTTAAGAATTAAATGAAAACAACATTTATTATTAACTGCTAGCAAGCTAGACATTGTAGGGGAATATTTTTAATGTTGCTCGGCAAATTCTTAACCTAGCTTATTAATTATGATCTGGCTATACAGAAACTAAAAAAAAAAGTACAATCTTAAAATAGATAGAAAAAGGAAAGACAAGGAATAGATGGATTATTGATTTCTTGCATGTCTTCCAACAGGGGAGATGTGCTCTAACCAATGAACAACCAACATCTTACTGGAAAATGTCATATCCACTAAAGAAATGTTAAAATCAATCGCATTGATCTGGAGATGACTGGCTTATTCGCCTGTCTATCAAAGTGATTGATGCACTTGTCTGGCCAGTAAGAGCTGTAGTTAAAAAGAGAGGAACGCCTGAAAATACTGAAGCTGAATCAAAGGTGCATTAGCCGTTACATTATCGTTATAAATTGTATTTATTTCTGCGTTTTTTGGGCTGTCACTGAAAAAGCTGCAGAGGCGTGAGTGTCTAAGGAGTTCTGAATTCACAGTAAGCGCTAATAGGTTTTGTAAGTGGAATAGTGCAAAGTAATAGGCCTTGGAGAGCCTAACCTTACCCACCCACACGCACACAATCAATGAGCCCGGCTCAAAATCAATAACTGTTCTGTTTCATGACATGACCCAGTCATATGTTTCACAAGCATTTATGGTAAAATGCCACTGGAGGAGAACTGTATGTATACAGGAGCTTATGGGTGAACATGAGGCAGTGTGTCCACATGTCCATAAGAGCTTTGTTCCGCTCAATTTAAATGTATTACCCATTAGGTTATAGATTAATGAATAAGAGATTGGCAACCCCTGGGAAGCTTTGTGATCACTGTTTATGACATTCTGAGCCAAAAGGTTAAAACCATGGAAATCCCAGCTTTCATGCCTGACATTCGGCTCTATCGATTGAGTAGGCCCCTGTTAAAGATACCATCTGGTATTTAAGCCTACTGAAATTAATACAAAGCCAACTAGCAGCTCTTTCTTTATGAGAGCAAGCACACAGATAGTCAACATGTTGACAAAATCAAAGAACTAAAAACAGCACACAGACAATGAAACAAACCAATGAAAGAAAAGAAGGAAATAAACTTGTTGCATATTCAATTTTAAGAAATTAAAAGTAAATGATAAAGATGTGTAACAAACTGGACAAATGGTTTTGGTTCACCTGATTTATAGAAACAGACAGAGTGCAACAGAATGTAACAAAATGCAGGGGTCTTAAGACAAGTTTTAACTTGGAAAAAAAAAAAGATGATTTATAAGGCATGAATTAATAATTTTTAGAATAGGTTTATAACTTTTCCTACAGCGTGCAAACTGTCTAACAATTAAAGCACAGCATGATGAGAGCATGATAACTAAAGCACCACCACTAAACATATCAAAACTTAAACATATATATGTACTATGCATCAACCTTATTTGTCCTGTAAGAGTGGGTGCAGCCATTTGTAAATTTAATGTGTCAGGCTTCACTTCCAGCTATTTCGAGCTGTACAAAACAGCTCGTTTTGCAGCTTGATATTGCAAACTGGTGTGTCTTACCACATTATTTTAATGTATTATCTTAATTATGAACACTGGTTTGTAGAGTAAACAGTTTTACCATTTACCACACTTTGTTTCTCTTCTCGTTATTTCCCTGCAGCGGCTAAAGAACCAGAAGTCTTGCACATTCATAGCAAACAGCTTACTTCTGTGTTGAAAAACAAGGTGGATATATTGTGGTTAAAAGGATAATTCACTGAAATGATTCACAAAAATGAAAATTCTATCCTCATTTACTCACCCTCAAGTTGTTCCAAATCAGACTTTTTTCCTTCTACTGAACACAAAAGAAGATTACTATTATTTTTTAATTAGTCTAGGGCTATTTTAGAGAAGGCTATTGAACCATTGTGACCTGTCACTACATAGTGAACAATAAAAGGAAGCTTTTCCAACCAAGACTGGGCTTTAGTGACATGAAAAGGTGAGAATGAAAAGATGGAAGCAGTTTTCTGAGAAAACTGACATGGTAGACATGGTAATGTGTATCCAGTGGGAGGTCTTTTATGGTGAAATGAAAGGTCTATATAGAGATATAACATGCTTTTAAGGCAGAAGTTGTTTGTCTCCATCTTCAGACATGTCACATAAGGCAAATACTAGTTACATTTACAATGCTATTTTCTCCATAAACATGAAACACCGCTTTTTTTTCAATAACAAGAAACAAAATGGATTTATGAACGTTTCCCCCACTCTAAAATAAAATCAAACTGTTGTGTTACTATCTTAGGTCTGTCAGTGTGTCACAGTCATGGATATGCATATTTTGAAAGCAGCAATCAATAACCTTATCAGAAGCCCTCAGATGATATCAAAGTTGATATATCAAAAAAGATTGTATGCTATAATGTCTCACCTACTTTTATTTCAGTATTATGTAGATACAAAAAAAAAAAAAAAGCACAAAAAACATTGAATTTCCCTTAAATAATAGACCAACTACAAGAATTAGTAATCTAAATGTGTATACAGTGGGCAATCATTCTTTTTAATTAAGCATAGTAATGAATGTGTCTAATTGCTAGGGCTGGATTTGTGTGACGAGGAATGACTGGAGTGTCCAAATGAACTTTATTCTTAAATAACAGGCTGTGGGTGGAAGCCCAGCCCACTTCTTATTATGTGATAATTAAACAACTCTTGGGAGACTTTAGCTAACAAGCTCTGGATAATTTTAACCCTCCACATGGTGGGAGATGAACTCACCAGACTGTGCCCATGCTCACACACATACATATTCCACATGCTTCTCAGAAGCCACGCTAATTGGAATTGTGGCTTGCTATAAGTTAAGTTAAGATTAGAGCCACTCTCTGCTGTCTTTAAGGAACCTGGGACCTTTTGCGTGACCTCTAGACTGACTCGCTACACAAAAAGGGGTTCTATAAAAGACATAAGCTTGCTTTTAACCGCTTTGGTAATATAAAGGGCTTTCAAGTAAATGACTAGATTCACCCAAGAGACCATCTGTTCACCGCAGCATAATGAGACATATAAAACAGGTTATAAAATAGTCAAATAATAATTGAAGTGATGCTGCTGTGAAGGAACACATTCATTCAGATGTTTTTTTCATTTATTTATTTTTTTTTCTCATCAAGGGGAAGAGGTTGTGAGAGGCAGACGGAGAAAGAGACTGGGAATCTGAGTGGACTGAGGACTCTCGGCACTGTCAGTCTCCGTTAAGTTAGCTGTCCATTGACTCTCATAGGCTGCTGTACTGTGAATACTGTGACAACTCTTGCTCATCCGTGGAAAATTCCATTACCTCGCTGTTACAGAATGACTAATGATAGTGCCCTGTCTTCAGTTTCCGCGAAACAGACACAGACAAGCTCTTTTTGTGGACGTCTGTGTGGGTGTGTGTTTTCTGTCTGCCGTCTATGTAATTTAAAGAACAGCAAGGCAACAAAATGGTGCAATTCTGCACAATGTGGTTCAACAGAAAAGTTTTGTCATTAGTGCTTGTTAGGATTTAGATAATTTTCTCTGCAGGTGACAGTTACCATTGTATCTTGTCTGCTAGTTAGCATTTTGTTAATTATATCTCAATGCATACCATGTGGAAAGTATAGCAGCTTTTCCAAGATTTTTCCAGGTGTGTGTGTATAATAATATAATATAATATAATATAATATAATATAATATAATATAATATAATATAATATAATATAATATATAAAACATAAAATATCTTTTACATATTTATATGTATTTACATACATTTACATTATATTTTAACTATCCATTAACTGTCCAAAAAAAAAGGGGAAAAAGCTTACATTATTAAATTGGAGGGCATGCAAATCCTATTTGAAAATGCATTAGAAGATTTGTCCACCCAAAATGGAAAATTTCTTCATCATTTACTAATATGCATGGTCTTCTAGTGTTGTTCCATTAAATAGTGATTGTAATTTGTAAATACCACGTTGTAAAATAATTACAAATTACAAAAAAAAAAAAAGACAATTCTTCAGTTAGTGGGTTAGCAACAGACTGAAATTAATTCATTATCGACAGATAATGTTTGCTTTTAAATATTTTCGCCGTCGTCATAGATGCGTCGATCACCTGACATGCTGATGCTGCGTTTGGCGTCAAACATACAGCGGCGAGACCATAGAGTTACCCTAAGTTCCATTCGGAAGGGCTCATCCCTATGCCCTAATCCCTTCAAAGGGTTTACCCTCCGGAGTGCGAGCTTCGAAGGGTTTAAGGGTGTAGGGGACCAAACAACTGTTTCTTGAAGTGCCCTTCTGCGTCATCATCCCGTGCCCACACAGAGGCGCCGTCATCATGGAAAGAATCTGTGCAAAGGATCATGGGGGCCCGAAGTGTCCATTAGTTGTACCCTTTGAAATCCTTCATTCCGAAGGGCCCTTTGAAGTGGCCAGTTTTGAGCACTTCGGTTTGGAACAACACTACAATAGGGCGGGCATGTTGTTTTCACTCCGAAGTGGCCTTCGGAGGGTGATATATCCCGTTTGGAATGCACCGATATATAACATATCTATGGGCGAGACCAAAAGGTGCCATTTTTGAATTGAACTTGAAGAATTTCAAGAAATAGGCCTAACAGCTTTAATTTCAGACAAACCCGCACGCAAAGCTTTCAGAATGAATATTGCTCACCATTGAATTGTTTTTATTATATATATTTTATGGTTTGTCATTTAAAACCAACATCCGTTTTTATTATATGAAAGAGAAGTGCATTTATTTTAAGGATGTTCTATCTCATAATGTGGGTTGAAGTAAGGTGAGTAAATAATGACAGTTTTTATTTTTGCTGATGTATTCCTGAAGTAATGGTCAATATTCTGTCTACAATGGTAAATGTTTATATGCACAGCTCAGTGTTTTTACTTACTGTTTTTTCCCGTCTTTCAACAAAGGCTAAAATAAATCAAGAGAGGGATGGATGAGATGTTTACCTTTATCTGATACTCTCCTGTAGGGCGGTAAGAGAACTTAATCCATACCATGCATATTTCAAGATGTATAAATATCAAATAGACTTTTGGAAGTAAATGAAGACTACTATATTCTGTTTTCTTTCTTTTTGTTTTTTGGCTCTCTCAACCTGACAGTATCTCACAAGGGCGTTTTCCCCCTTTTCATTGTTTGATTCTTCTGAAACAATTCACTTACAGCAACGGGGACTTAATTCAAAATGAAAGCTCAACTCCATTTGCTCACCACTGCCTTTGAAGTGCTTTTTTACCCTACCCGATTACTTTCTGCAGTCATGTATATTTTCACCACGGTGCTGTCGTAGCACGACCCCCCCCCCCCCCCCCCCCCCCCCCCCTCACTCCTCAAATTTACTCTGTGTTCATTATTGTGATGGTTTATTTTAGTTGGTGTCTTGGAAATAAGAATAATCAGAATCAAAAGAGAGAAAATGTTATTGTTTGATTCAGTTATTTATTAATATTTTTAAGCCTCCATGCTATGTTGTCATATCTAGGCAAGTGGTTCATCTACTTTCAAAAGAGAAAAGGAAAGCGACTTCCCCCCTTGCTGTTCAAATAGTTCTTTCATGTGGGAATTTGACATAATATGGTACTGAGAGTGGCAGCCTGTGTGATGTGTTGCATTGAGAGTTTATGCTCAGAGCCCTGTGTGTTTTTCTTTGATACAATTTTACAAGTGATAGTGAAATATTTTGCATATTTTTACATTTGTCTCAGGTGATCGATTACAAGTGGTTGGCCGAGACACATTGCTGTTTACACTTGATAGTTGCATCTCAAATATGTGTCTGGATTCGGTAGGTGGATTTAGAGTTTACACTAAAAATGCAATGCAATGTGATCACACTGAATGTGGTTTGACTGAACCAGTCACAGCATGTTTTGGACAATGTTTTTTACTTTACACTTGTTATCAAATCACCCCAAGCAAATCTTAATGTCAGGTGTAAACAAAACGAAATGCAGGAAACCAACAGAAATCCAGAAGCAAAGACAGATGGGTAGAGAGACACATGGGATGAAAATGTGAAGACAAATAAAGCTTGAGCACCAGGTTTGCACTTGCAATCCGCCGTGGTTCACAAACCTCTTGAGAACCACCCCAACAGCTTGACATGTTTCCGTGGCAACAGCAAGCAGGAATCAAAGCAGCGGATACTATTTATGTCAATCACAGAGGTGTGACAGGCAGATGCTAAGCATGACAGATATCAGACAGAGCATGGGCTTTCTGTCTGTGCCCATACAGTAATCAGGCATTAATATTCTCTGCTCTAACACAACCAGCTGAATGCTGTCAGCACATGCTGTGGTACCCTGGTTCAGTCCACTGAATTTTCTGCTGCTATAGCACATTACAGTACTACTTGTACTATTTTAGAAATATGCTGGTTATACCGTGCCGTATGCAAATTTTCTGTATACCTGGAGGACATTTTCCAAAATTTACAGTAGGCTGGAGAGAACACTGTGTGGGAAACAGTATCCCACAATGCACTTTTATTTTGAAAGTGACAAATAGTGAGTTATTTTAATGACTGGAATAAGTTATTTTATATAAAAATATATTAAAGGAATAGTTCACCCAAAAAATACACATTTGATAAATTTAATTTTACTCACCCTCAGATAATCAAAGATATACAGGTAAATGAGTTTACAAAAAAAAAATAGCATTATATCACTTGCTCACCAATGGATCCTCTGCAGTGAATGGGTGCCGTCAGAATGAGAGTCCAAACATCACAATAATCCACAAGTAATCCAAATGACTCCCATCCATCAATTAACTCGTGAAGTGAAAAGATGCATGTTTGTAAAAAAAAAAAAAAAAAAAAAAAAAAAAAAATCCATTATTAAGGCATTTTAACTCTAAACATTTCTTCAGTCCAAAATACCAGTGCATAATCCATATAGTGCTTTCTCCAATGAAAAGCTGTCTTCTCATATAAAAAAAAAAAAATTGTCAAGATATTTTTTTAGAACTGGTTTGGACTTTTTCTTGTAAACTGTGATTGATTTGTGTATATTTCTTTCCTGATTTTTTTGTTTGTTTGTTTGTTTGTTTGTTTTTTTGTGTGTGTGTCAATTATTCCTTTAAAGTAATTAAGTTAATACATTTTAACATAAAACTGTAATAAGCAAAATATTTTATTTAATGACAGCTAATTGAATAGCCCATGCTGAATTTAACACGCAACAAAGTGTTTTTTTTTTTTGTTTTTTCTCATCAGTGTTTGAAACATTTTGTTATTGCATATCATTTTGTGTACTATTTCCAAAAATAGGCAATATACATAGTTTAGAAGGCAGTAGTAGTGCAGTTTGGTGCAGTACTGTTCCATTCTGGACATAGCTTATGTCTGAGATGAAACGTTACATAACCGCAGCATTGTTTTTACATTGTATCATTTGATTGAATTTATTTTACATGCTGTATTGAATACAGGCCTTTGGCATACTGAGATTGAATCAAGCACAACCCCAGTTAACCCTGGTTACAGCTTGAAAGAAATGACTTGCAACCATGTGTAAGTTAATCTGTCTTGTTGGTTGATGCAGCCAAACCATCCATGTAGTAGTAACAGATTGCTGGCCTTAACAGATGCAGAGAGTTTTGGATGAGAAGAACATAGCTGATTTGCTTTAGAGCACGTATGCAAAAGTGACGAGGCAATCCTTGGCAAGTGCAGTGCATAAGCTTGCATAAAGACACGTATATGCACACACTCAGAAAACACAACCAACAAAACATTGTAATAGCTTAAGTCCTTAAATTTGGTTGTTTGAATAGTGTTCCAAGAGTTCTAATGTATCACCTCACTTTTTTACATTTAGATTATTTTTGTTGTTTACTTTGTATACTACTTATACTTTGTATAAGTTAGCCTTTAAAATTATAATACTTTAATAACACTGTTAACTGTAATCCTTAACTAATCTCAAACAGATATCAGTTTTTGATGCTGTACATTCTAATGTTAATCTTTATAATCTTTATATTGGTATCAGCCAGAATTTTAATATTAATGATGACTCTCTTGCTTGTGTACACAATAGAAGTGGGGAAATATAGTGGAAATATTTTGTTTTGTAAATCTATTTATCAATTTGTTGGGGGTTTATGTGCCCCTGTTTTGCAGCTTATGTTTTACACAAAAAATTAAATCGATATTTATAACCAGCATAACTGACAGGCTGCCTCTAGTTGTGTTTTTAAGAAGGACATTTTTCTAACATAGGAAGTTTTCCAAACTTTATTTACACTTCGCTTGCGGCTGAAGACTTTGGCCTGCAATGTATGATGAACGAGAGTCCATGTCGTTAACGCAACACAGGACATTCTTTTAATTAGGCATCTTGCGTCCTGTCGTCCTCTACAATGAATCTGGAGTCTGGCAGCCGGCTAATGAAATTATGATTTATCTGCACTTTGATTTGTGTTTTTTACGAGTCACATTTGCGCTTGTTTTGTAGCCAGGATTACTATCATTAGAGCATTGACGAAAGAATATGGCACATTCTGCCATGTTTAATATTTACATGCCATGCTAACGGTATGCTAATTATTGTCACGGATCAAAGCTCAATAACTTCAGTCATTTTGCTTCCACCCCTCTTCCCTCTTCCCTTTTCCCCTGCCCCCCACACCTCCTTACCGTACACCCACTAGCCACTCTTGCCATGAGGAAGTCTTTTGGTAATGAACACGTCTTCTGCATTTCGTTCTTCTCAGGCCCCTGATGATCAATGGAATGCCGGATGGGCCTTAATGATGTTCCAGTTTCGGCAGTCTTCCCATTTGATCAACGGTCTACTTTGCCTTTTGTATAGAAGGAAAATCTACAAAATGAAGACAAAAGATTTTCTTTCAAGCTATCTCTCGCTCTGCCAACCATAGTTGTTTGTATTTTTATTTATTTATTTATTTATTTTTGTTTTTGTTTTTGTTTTGTTACAGAAAGCAGAGGAGTTTTCTTTAAATTAGGAACTGTAATGTGCTATTAGCTGGCCAGAGCCCCGAAGGCACTCATTGGTTCAGTTTTCCTTCCCATTCAAACTGTTTATGACACCAGTGAAGCCAGTTAAAATGGCAACCATGCATTTCTGTTTAATTCTTTGTCTCTCTCCTGCTCTCTATCATTTCCCCATCTCCACAGGCCAAGCAGAGGTCTTGCTCAACTGCATGGGGATTATTCTAAAAAATTCTGCTTGATATCCAGATACTCCTTGTGAGTCTCTTTCAGCAAAATTTGTGTCCAGGTTCTGAGCTAAATGTTGTGCTATGATGAGTAAAAACAGACTAAGACCTTTAGAGAGCCATTTATTTTGAATTCAAATTAACATTAAAATATTAAAAAGTAGGAAATGTCCATGGGGAACTGAAAGCGAATGAGTCTAGTTTTCTCCCAAGGTTTTATTTTTTTATTTATTTATTTATTTTTTTTTTTTCCATTCTGTCACCTATGGAGTTTTGGTCCTTGCCGGTGTCACCTCTGACTTGCTTAGTTGGGGACACTTAATTTCCACCGATATCGTCAAACTTGATTGTACAGATACTAATTAAACTGAACTGAGCTGGACGATGACATCACTGAATTCAATTATGAATGCCTTTAACTGAAATTAATTGAGAGTTTAATCTTGTCATTTTACATAATTGACACACTCATTTCTTATTTGATACTGTAAAATTGCTTTGACACAATTTGTATTGTTAAAAGCGCTATATAAAAAAAGGTGACTTGACTTGACATGATCTCCATGCTTGTGAATGTTGAAGGTCAGTGAGGAGTTTTGTCCAGGTAGGGGATTGAAGGGATGGGGCGATGCTGATGTGAGGAGGCTGTTCTGCCACAATGTAATCATATTTCTTCCCAGACTGTGGCATGAACTGAAAAGACTTGCCAGTTTGAGTTCATCACTAGTTAAAAAAATAAATAAATCAAGAAATAAAATAAAAAATCCTGATATGAAAGCAGTGCTTTGTTCACCTGAATGTGACCTGCATTGTGCTGGAAACCAGATGTTCATCTTATGAGCTCCAGTCCAGAGATTTGAACCTCACTACACACTTCCAATGCCGCAGATGCCACGATACCTATCTTTGGCCTGAAGGCCCTATGAGACACACCACAAAACCACTTCAGCATCAAGATTAAAACCAGCTCTTCCTCTGTCTCGCTCTCCTCGGTACCTTGTTACTGCTATTAAGCCTCAAGCCCACCCACCAGAACCATAATATCCTGTTAACCGGTTGTATTGTATTACCACTACTGGCACTGAAATGAGGTTTTCCTTTCACTGTGATCCATTTATTTGTTTATGTGTGTGTCGTTTGCATTGAGTGGCATTTCTCATAACTTTTGCTGCTTTTTGTTGAATTGTCAATCCAACAGCTTCAGAGGAGGGAGTGGGAAGGGGGTTGCAGTCATTTAGAGAATAATCATGTAAAGATCATATTCAAAATGATAATGGTTATTTGGAATTGTTATGACTGCGGATAGCATGCAAGACTGATGGACTAATGACTCCCACATAACTAATGGAATATAGCTAGATGATGCACATGCAAACGGTCTGTGCAAGAAGAAAACATGTTCTTTCCATTTTTGGTAGCAGACTGGGGCTAATTGCAACAGGGATACATACTGTAGAATATAGAATACATGTGTATGTGTAAATCTATACCCAAACTTTTTAATTGTTGTGCATATATGTATGTACCCCACCCACATAACAGTATTTTTGTATGTTGTCTTTTAAATATTATTGAATTGTCGTGTTTCATAATTACTTCACTGTTTACTGTGAAAGAATACCAAAATAACCTACTGACTTTCTAAAACCATATCTAGCTGTACACCAGCACACAGGCATGATCGGTTGGATTGATTTCATATGTCAGGTGGAGCTTGTCTTAAAGAGTGGTTGTGACACTTGGACAGGATTTTAGGGGGAAGGAGACCCTCCACAGACCCTCTGGTCTCACTGGGAGAAGTGGAAGCAGACACAACTGCTCCAAAGCTGAGGAAGAACTTCTTAAACCCTGTTACACACATGCACACGCACACAAATACACAGACAGGAGCTTGAAGCGCTTGAAGTGTCAGGGTTGGCTGGCAAACACTAAGATATGCAAAGTGAATGTTAATTATGGAGCGCCATAGGGGCCAAACGTTCATTATTTCAAAGCTAATTACAGCTGTTTTTTTTAATATTTGTGACCCAAATGGACACCTTACTTGAGGTTATAGACTGTCTTTAATATAATTGCTTTGGAGTGTTGGGGAATGTGTGAAGGGGCAACATTGTAAAAACGAAATAAATGGAAGTGACCCATCCCTCATTTCAGAGAGCAAGTGGCGAGAAAGAAAGGAGTAGCGAGACTGAAAGAGACAGAAGCAATCTAATAAGATACATTTAATATGAAATAAAAGACATTGAAGGCCTTTCACACAAAGTGGTACCCCACTATCATTCACTGCCAAAATTCTGTCATTTTACTCACCCTCATGTCATACCAAACTTTGACTGACTAGGAGAAGTTTTATAGAACTGAATAGTATGTTATTGGTATATTCTAGCAGGCTTGTCAAAAGTACTGGTGCTTTGGTACAAAGTCAATACTTAAATGTAAAAATGATACCTCCTGTAGTACCAGTAGTACCGTGTTCCTCGAACTTAATTTGATACCCTTCTTTCAAACTCTTGTATTTGTGTGAGCACTCTGTATATCAAAGATTTCTATTTACAACATTTTTTTATTTTTTTTTTTAGAAAGTTGAGCATTGTATCTCAGAATGTATTTATTTATTTTTTTCACAATAACCAACAAAATATAAACACTATGTAAATAAGGGATTAGTTGTCCAGTTTAGCCTGCTCCGTTGCATCTGTGAATATCCTATTAACCACAAAGTTTTTTTCTTTTTGAGTGTAACAACTGTTTTTAAATGTGGGACTGAATCCAAAGGAAAAAAAAAAAAAAAAAAAAAGACAACGATTGCCATTGATAACTATAGCAATGAAAAGAATAGACTTGTCACTTGTACATGTGACATCTTTCTTCATTATTGCTAAATTTTCTCTTTAGCTTAAAAAAGTTTTAAATTAAAGCATATTTGAAGGCAACATGCTATTTTTAATGTAGCCTATCTTTTTACTTTTTTTATTTTTATATTATTTTTTTAAATAGGTAAATATTTCCAGTAGTCAGGGTAGTGCCATATTTAAAAGGATAGTCCACCCAAAAATTATAAAAATCTGTCTTCATTTACTTTCCCTTACGTTGTTTCAGACCTGTATGCCTTTCTTTTCTCTTGTGGAACACAAAAGAAGATATTTGCCCCGTAATTGCTGCTTGCAGCTATATTTTTTAATAATTTTGGTAACTGACTTTCATTGTATTTTTGAAAGTGAAAATGGGAACCAAAACTATTTGGTTACCAACACTTTCAGAATATCTTTTATGTTACACAGAAGATAGTAATACAGGTTTGGAGTGACATAAGAGTATTTCTTTGAGTGGTTTGGTTCATTAATGGTTGTTCTTGTATGGTTTCTCAACTCAGTGTTTCATTTATAATGGATTTACCCTGAATCGGAAGTACAGTACATAGGGGACATTTTGACCAGGAGTTTGTGGCTCCTTGGCAAGACAACTGTCCCTCCCATCACAGAGCTCCCATGAATCATCAGCTGACCTTTATATGGAGATGTAAAAATGTGGGTTGCTGGTTTTGATCTCAGACACTGACTGATCACTGTGCTGCTTGTGTATAATGCTGTGGCCTTTTAGCAACTGTGATTTTTGGGAAATGAGATGGGGGACAGAATGCCTGTTTTCTGATTTATTTAGTTCATTGTTGTTAAAAAGTAATTAGCAGTCAACTGGATGCCAAAGCAGGTGTCTCTCCAACGTGAAATCTTTCCATCATTTATCATTTCAGTATTGGTCACAACTGTGCAAATAACAACTGAAAAAATAAATAAATAAATAATACATTTCTGGTATTTTTTTTAAATGGCTATTTACTACAGACTCTCTGCTTGCTTTCCTTGTTGACAGAAAACCAGAGATGGTGCTCTGTCATTGCAATGGGCCAAGGAGCCAGATGTCAGCGAGAAAGAACGTTTGGAGTGTTTTATTTTTTTTTTCTGTCACTTGGCTGACAGAGGAGTCTCTGGATCTGCCAAATGAACAGACTGAGACTGGCCACGCTGACGACAGGTAGCCTGATTAGTTTGGACACAACGGTCAGTGCAGAGAGAGAGGAAAAGGCTTTGGGGAGACATAAAGAGAGCCTTTAGCAGATGGAGGTAATACTTTTGAACAGACTATTCTCAAACGATAGCTTTCCTTTCTAAGTCAGTCCCTTTTGAGTCAGGGCTTTGAAGGCTGTGGAGTGGATATATTACTTCTAGGAAAGAATCCCCAACAACTTGGTTTCAGTGCAAAAATCCCTTTTCCTTAGTATTTTTCTTGTAAAAATATCTAATCATTCTCGAAACTTGAAGTAAAATTGTGAAATGTAAGAAATGTTTTTTTTTTTTTTTAACTATATATATATATATATATATATATATATATATATATACACACACACATTATCTTGCTTACGTGTAATTTTAATGGTTTAGTGAGAGTTTAGGTTTATCTGCAAATGCTTAAAAAATAGTGAACTTTTTACGCCACTTGCTTTCTTATACTGCATTTATTTGATCAAAAAAAGTAATTGTGATTTATTCTATGATGGCAAAGCTGAATTTTCAGCAGCCATCACTCCAGTGCCACATGATACTTCATGTTCTAATATGGTGATTTTATGCTCAAGATTTTTATCAGTATTCCATTTTTTTTTTCTTGAGGAAACCATAATTTGTAATTATTTACTATAACTTTTGATCATTTTAATGCATCCTTGCTGAATAAAAGTCTTAATTTCTGAATGAAAAAAAAAAAACACTGACCCCCAAATGGCAGTGTATATTTTCTGAAAACTAGCAGTGTACAATATATCGACACCAAAATGGTCATTGTTTAATAGAGACTGCTTTTTTTTCTATAGCTTAGTTGATCTTTAAAAACACTTTGATAACATCTATTTTTAACATTCACACCTTTTTTTTTGTAGCTATGCATTATTTACAACATTAAAAATGTAAAAAAAAAAATCATTTGTCGCATTTAAAATTATTTTGAAATGAGATTTAAAATTGTACTCAATTATTTATACAACATGGTTTTCAAGTGTAATATCAGCCATTCAACAGTTATTGCCCATAACAGGAAAATAGCTATTGCTTGAAAACAAATCACTAAAAACTGTATGTCTTTATATTCTTCTTTATATCATACAAAAGTTTACTTACAAAAGTCTTCTCAAATAAATATAATTGTTTTAATCATGACCAGATATTTTTACTGGAAAACTAGACAAAATAAAAGATTTGTTTTTACAATACTGAAGCTCAAACTTGTAGGGTTACAGTGAGATTGATGTCTTGCTCAAAATGCAACTGTGTGGTCCACACCTTAAGAAGTTCAGCACACAATGAGCCAAAACCAAGTCGTGTGAATTTAGAATGAAGTCTTGTATACTTGACAGTATTTAAGGACCAAGCTCTTCAACAGTGCTGGAGAACACATCCAGCAGAGACAGCTGTGATCAGGCAACAGGAGAGAGACACACACTGTGCACACCAGTGATCAAAGTGGTGCAGGACAGGCAGCTGCTGCAGGAGATTCACTACTGGAAAGGATTAAACAGCTCTGGATGGATGAAGGTTTGCCAAAGTAAGTGTAATCTGAGTGGAGCCTTCTATGTCCATGAGCGGAGATAGGGAGAGAGAGAGAGGAAAAGATGACACACAGCAGCTGGTTGGTGTCAAACTGCTCTGGCCACGCTAAGCGTTTGATGAAGAGCCAGGACTGGACATCAGATTGCTCTTTGACCCCCTCCAATCTACCTCCGTCTGTTTGACCGCGAGTGTGAGACAGTGCACTAATGACTAATTGACTGTTAGCATCATGCTAATTTTTGTGTGAAACATAAAAATGGACCACAGGAAAATGTTTTAATGACCCTGAATTGCTTTTTTAATTTTCTTTTTCAACATTTATATTATTGTTTCTCTATTTGTGGCCAAAGGGAAAGGGAAATTGTTCATCTTCTCCCAAAAACAATATATCATTACAGTAGTAATGCACATTATTTCAATATTGAATCTAATGCATGTGGTCTGGGATTTATCTTTAGGCCAATGCTTGCGTACAATTTCCAATTTAAGACATTCGGCCTGGGCTGCACTGCTATATGATAACAGTTATGGTGCAGAACAGATAGGAAGGTGGTCTGTTTAGCTCTGTAGATGGTTTTAGAGATGACATCTCTGCCCAGAGAGGATAATCAGCAATAATGGATGGAGGAAATACTGTCCTCTTTATGGACCTTTTTTTTTTTTTTTTTTTTTGAGAGAGTGAGAGAGAGAGAGAGAGATTGAGTTGTGATGCGCTTTGCTCAATGAATGTTGGAAAAACAGAACTTACAAGAGAAAGGGCAAGACCAGGTTTTCAGGGCCCTATGGGAGCCGCCCTCATGCAGATATGAATATGCAGAGATTATAATATTAGGGCTTTGATCTGTTCTTGTGGTTGGTGTCTCTTAAAAGCAAATCAGGGGCAAAGGGCTTGGATATGATGAAGGCAGATAATGATGGTTGATGGCTCTTAAGGACACAGTTGAAATGTTTTCTCAAAGAGGACTAGGGAAGTGAACACAAGAGGGGATGGGAGTCTGAGTAACTTGAATCTTTTTTTTTTTTTTTTTTTTAATATCCCCTGAAAGGTATGGGTTAGATAGGGTTAGATTTCAGGGTAAGATTTCAAATTTACATGAAAGAAATGCAGTGTCCAAATGTTTCCCAACAAATATCCATTCTAGGGATGAGCCAGTATCAAGAAAGAAAAAAAGCAATAAACCTTACAAACCTTATAAAATAAACTTCTTTAATATAAAAATAATAAACCTTTTTTTATTATTTTACTAATAATAAATACTATAATTACTAAAATTACACTGACAAGGGATGTCTACTATTGCTGAACAACTGTGAGTCTAGATGCCGAGAGATGGATATTTATTCCACGGCAAAGGCCACACGCTAAACTAACATGCTAATTGTAAGTGGCAGTTGCTCACACAGTTGAAAGGATTAGCTGTAAGTGCTAGTTATGACTGATTATTCTGTGATATCAGGCTCTGGAGACTTTAAAGAGGATGGTAGGGATTTGCATAATGTGGGAAAACATTTCCAGAAGTTATAAAGAGCAGTTTACAGCTCATAGTTACAGTCAAGGACTCCATGTAGAGTCCACAGCAGAGTCAAGGTTGCAGGATGATTGTTATGAGATCTTATATTTCTAACTGATGGGAAATTGACTAATTTAAGTCAATTATGACACTATTAATGTGAAATGTAGTTATCTTGTTTTTAGAAAGACATGCTTGATTATTCTTTCAGGTGTCAAAGCCTTAAACAAAATTCTTAGTCTCTCTCCACTACCTAGCTGATCTCTCTCTCTCTCTCTCTCTCTCTCTCTCTCTCTCTCTCTCTCTCTCCCTTTATCAGGGGTCGCCACAGCGGAGTGATCCGCACAGACGATTTGGCACGTTTTACGCCGGATGCAATACCTAGCTGCTCTGAAGCACTGCAATTCAATAACGAATAAGAAGGCTGTTTTGTGGATTTCTGAGTCCCAAAAGTGTTTTCATCCCATCCACAAAAAATAAACCCAATAGAGGGCTCTGAGGTAAACTAGAATGACCCCCATTGTGTTCATCAATAAAAGGAAAGAGTTTATGTTTTCATCTTTGTGCTCCCCCACCTCAAGAACTAGCATTTTCAGCCTCAAGGGATATTAACTTGTACGTTCAGCTGTTGAGAGACTCCTTGTTTTTGCTCACAAGACAAGGGAAGTGAAAAAAAAACTGTGTCATTAAGAATACAGTGAGATGTCAGAGTTTAATATGTCCTGAAGCCATGTCAAGGTTGTCAGGGGTAATGAGTGTAAACTGTGAACTGAGACAGACTTCTGAGTCAGTGGGGAAGGGGAATACTGTGCTTCTCGATTCAGTTTTTATAAAACGTGCATGCTAGGTTTTTCTTATTGCTGAAATGAAAGAAAAATGCTGTTTTTGTAATGTGTGTGTGTCATGAAGAGAATCAGGAAGGAAAATGGAGGATAAGATGGACAAGGAGGCTAGAAAATTATTTTATCTTTAAGCATTATATTTTTATATTTATTTATATTATATCTTTAAGTATTATATTGTTATTATTATTATTATTTATTTTTATTAACATTATATTATTATTATTAAAGTTAGCTATTTTGGTTGGACTAAGAGTCTGTCAAGATTGAAAACCTCTGCATTAAAGTAACAGAGTGCTGTAAGCTCTATAAACAGTGTGGCAACAATTAATCACAAATAAATAATTACACAACAAGATACCATCCTTATCACAGCCTTATCAAAAGATGTTTTTGTCTAATAATTACCAAGAGTAAGCCAACTTTGTAAAACACGAAACATAAATAGGTGGTCTGGCAATGTGTACACCTCAGGCACACTAATTCAATTTAACACAGGAAATGAGATATTCCCATTTATTGTAATTTGGGCATTCTGCCCATCCATTCCACCCTTATCTCTCTACCTCTTAGTTTTTCACATTATTCTGTCCATTCAGTCCAGGCTTGTGTGATATTATATGAAGTATCTCTGTTGGCTCCTGTGTCCATTTTCCTATAAATGGCTCATGGCAGTGTGCAATGTCATGAGAGAGAAAGGAAAAAAAAACAAAAAAAAAAACACTTCTTTGTTTTCCTTTAATCTCCTCATATTTGATAGAGCTACATCAAAAGGATTTTCAGTGGCTAATTTGATCCTCCCCTCAGTTCCAGTAACTGGCATGTTGTAAAGATGAAAGACAAAAGAGAGCGAGACAGTGTCAGTAACATATCAGCTTTATACTAGAGGACACAGATTAAGCATATTCTGCATTAATGTATATGATTAGTACACATTCTCAGATAAAAGCTTGTATACTCTAAACCTAGTTTTTAAAAATAGTACTAAGAGTGCAGAGGTTCTTAAGAGACTGAAAATTTGAAAATACACCAGAGCTGCAAGAATATGATTCAGTAAACAACTTATCTTTTACCTATATATTTCCTATTATATATGTCAATATTTTCTTCTCATGATCTGGATTATCAGGACTTTCTAGGTTCTGTAAGTTAAGATCACTCATCAGCACTTGTTGAGTAATCAATACACAGCAAATAATTTAAATTCTAACTCTATTTTATTTTATTTTATTTTATTTTACAATAAGGCACTGTAAAGCAAACAGTGGCTGCGAAATGTGAAGCTCTTTTTTATTTTATTTTATTTTATTTTATTTTATTTTATTTTTTATTTTTTTATATTATTATTTGGAAATCAACGTTATGCTACAAACACTGTCATTTGAGTTTAACTTGTATTGAACATGGGACAGTCCTCAACAGCAGCTCACATCACCCACATTTTCATAGGATAAAGATTTGTTCACACACTATGTCTGAATTTTCAGCTTGGAAATCATGCATGACAGGCTATCAAAATGAAACAATGCATCTCTGCAATATTTCAATGTATTGTGGTGATCGGTTCGTTATTTTGTATTCAGAGGTTAGGTTAATGATTTAATTGTTTGAATATTGTGGGGGGGAAATGCTTTCGTTTAGGTATCCAATTTTGTCTTCAAAGAATAATGAAAATTGCTGTTCTAACTATGCCACGTTGTCTTAAATGAGCAGCAGATGCATCTGTGATTTCAATAAAATCAAATCAGTAGTGCCTATTGAACTGTAGCCTTGAGTAAGCTGTAATTTTAAACTCCCAAATGCTGAATTCCAAATAAAGCTGGTGAAATCCAGGGGTATAGAATGTGTGTTTCCCACCAACCTATTCAAGTAATAAAACAGCAAATTGCATGGAAATAAGCCAATTATGACAATAAGACCCCCCTCACACACACTTAATCCTGCTTGTCTTGGGGATAACATGTTTTGCATTTTTTTCTGAAAGTATTAATATGGTCTGAACCAGTCATCTGCACACAGCAGTAATTTCAGTGGTTATTTTTAAAAGGACTTTCTCTTAAAACACCTCACTGCCTAGTCCTGAAGCAATTTGTAGGCTGTCAATATATATTTGGGTCCAAGACGTACGAAGACAGAGAGGGAGAAAGAGCAAGCTCGAGTGAGTTGGAGAGACAGATGGATTGAGAGAAAGAAAAAGAGAGGAAATGGAGATGTCCTTAAAGCGTCACTGTCTGACCTTGACCCTCTGCTTTCAGTACGTTACATTCTAGACAAGTTGAGCGCAAGGCATGATATATACAAACTTCTCAGAGATTTAAATGAGCTGCCGCAAGTGTTTATAGTGTCAGAGAGCTGCACTGTGGGTTGCCAACTCATGTTCCGAAAGCAGACAAAGCTTTTGAACGATATATGTGTAGTCACATTTAAAATCAAGGGCATCATAAAGAAACTTCCATTTTTAAAGCCAAGGTGAGTCATTATTCACATTCTATCCTATTTATGTAATTTCCCTGTGAAACAGGATAGAATGTAGAGCAGGGATTGATTTAGTGCTGGGCGATATACCAGTTATTTAAAAAAAAAAAAAAAAAAAAAAAACAGAGCAAGATCACTGTTCAAGATGCGTAAAGTATTGGATGAAAATCTTAAATATTGAATGTTTCTCTGAGGGGAACTGACTGTCTTCAGAAAAGTTTAGATGGTATTTTCTTTTCATCTTACCTCCACTCTGCTTTGTTTACAGCGGTAACCAAAGAAAACGCTCTATTGCTGCTGTTCCATAAGTGCCACCTGCTGTCAGAGATTCAGTTTGAATTTTCATTCAGCCACTCTGCTGTTTTTGTTTTGTGCAGAAGTTTTATGTAGCATAATTTAACAAAGCTAAAGTCAGACCATTCTGTTTTTGCTTTAAATTGTGAAATTATATAATCTAATTGAATTCAAAAACTGTTCATGCTACATGTAGCATCTTTGTTTGAATAGTGATTAAAATGCAGTGGTTCTACAACTGCTTCATGCATTCTGATTCATATAAAAGCCCAGTCAGGGAAGAACCACGATAACCCGTGAAACTGCCAGAATTCTAAAAAAAAAAAAAAAAAGAAAAAAAAAAATTGTTAGATTTTTTGTTAAACCACTCAGTGCTAGGTTGATTTCATCCATCTGCAATTGAGTGGATTGTGAAACGTGTTAGATACTGACCTCCAGACTTTTGAATAGTAGTGTATTATCGTGTGACACTGAAGACTGGTTGCTGAAAATTCAGCTGTGCCATCACAGGAATAAACTACTTTTTAAAATATATTAAAATAGAAAACATGTATTTTAAAATTGTAGTAATATTTCACAATATTACTGTTTTACTGCATGTTTAATAAATACAACCTTAGTATAAAAGAGTTCTTTAAAAAAAATCAATAAATAAATAAAAAAAAAATTCGACCCTAAGCTTTTAAATGGGAAAATCCTTCAGGAAATCGTCTCGGGTTACTTGACTGTAACCCTGTTCCCTGAAAAAGCGGGAACGAGATGCTGCGCTCAAAGCGCTATTGAGAACGTTCTTTGTTCGACCGGTTGTTGAAGCACGTGTGTCAAACACGCCAAATTTTGGCTTAAATAACCTCAGTTATGTGACGTCACTCGATTACGAACACCTGGAGGTTATAAATAGATGTGACGCGGAAACATCCTCAGGTCAAATTTTTGTCTGAAAGGACGTCCAGTCATGCTTACAGTGCTGTATTGAGGCGCAGCATCTTGTTCTCGCTTTTTCAGGGAACAGGGTTACAGTCAAGTAACCCGAGACGTTCCCTTATCAAAAGCTTCTCTCGATGCTGCGCTCAAAGCGCTATTGGGAACGAGAATACCAACGCCGCCGCACTGGAAGTGTCTGGACCCCCAAAGTTGTGTAGTGTGTGCGCATAAACATTGAAGAGGTCTCAGACATGACTCTGGGATGTCGACTCAAGGACATGCGAGCCCGGAGTAGCATGAACATCCAAACTATAGAATCTAACAAATGTGTGCGGAGAGGACCAACCTGCCGCATCACAAACTTGCTGCAAGGGGACACCTCTTGCCAAAGCCATTGAAGATGCAATCTCCCTGGTTGAATGGGCCCTTACAACTAGAGGCGAAGCTTGACGACGCGCCTCATAGACTAGGGCAATAGCATCCCTCACCCAATGTGACATAGTCTGTCGAGTGGCAGCCGCCCCCCGGTTGCGGCCTCCATAGCATACGAAAAGCTGCTCCGACTTACACCACTGGCTAGTGCGGTGGACGTAAACCTGGAGAGCACGTACTGGACACAGTAAGTGAAGTTTCTCCTGCTCCGATGTCGTGAACGGCGGAGGACAGAAGGCTTCGAGAACGACCGGATTAATGGTCAAGAATGGAACCTTCGGAAGACAACTAGGGTGAGGATGAAAAATAGCTTTTACCAGCCCAGGGGCAAAATCTAGGCAGGATGGCAAGACTGACAGAGCCTGCAAATCCCCAATCCTCTTCAGAGAAGTAATAGCTGTTAGAAAAACCATCTTTAGGGTCAGAAACCTGACAGGAGCTGACTCTAGTGGTTCGAAAGGGGTGTCCACCAAGCCCTCAAGCACTATAGCTAGGTCCCATGAAGGAACTGTCGCTCTAGTGGGCGGCCTCAATCGCTTAGCTCCTCGAATGAAGCGGGCAACTAGAGGGTGTTTCCCCACCGAAACCCCATCAATCAGAGCATGGCAAGCTGAAATGGCAGCCACGTAAGTTCTGAGAGTATTAGGACGTGTGCCTGAGGACAGTTTCTCTTGCAGAAACTCCAGTACTGAAACAATCTGGCAGTGAACTGGGTCTGCATGGTGTGTTATACACCAACTTTCGAAAACGCGCCATTTGATGGCATAAATTCTTCTAGTGGAGGGAGCCCTAGCACTTAGAATAGTCTCTATTACATTGGCTGGAAGGCCAGCATCTCTTAGTTGGTCCCCCTCAGGGGCCAGACGTGAAGGTTCCAGAGCTCTGGCCGGGGATGAAATATTGTCTCCTGTGCCTGAGAGAGAAGGTCCCTCCTCACCGGAATCGCCCACGGCGAGCCGTCGAGGAGAGATATTAGATCTGAGAACCATATTCTGGTCAGCCAACGGGGCGCTATCAGTAAGAGGCGAGATCCCTGTTGACGGACCTTGGCCAGGACTCCCGGGAGCAGAGCAATCGGAGGAAATGCATAAAGACGCAGTCTGGGCCACGCATGGGCCATCGCGTCCAGACCCAGGGGAGCTGGATGAGTCAGAGAGAAGTAGAGGGGACATTGTGCTGTCTCCTGTGAAGCAAAGAGGTCCACATCTGCTTCGTAAAATCTTTCCCAGATTTGACTGACTACTTCGGGGTGGAGTTTCCATTCCCCGTGTATCACAGCTTGTCTGGACAACAAGTCTGCTCCCATATTCATATGCCCGGGAATGTAAATCGCCCTGAGGGACAGGAACTTGTTCTGTGCCCAAAGCAGAATCTGCTGCGCTAGCTCGTTCAAGCGGCGCGACCGCAGTCCGCCCTGACGATTTATGTAAGAGACTACCGCCGTGTTGTCCACCCGCACTAGGACATGGTAACCTCTTAACTGCTGGAGGAAGTATTTCAGGGCCAGAAATACAGCCTTCATTTTGAGGCAATTGATGTGCCATTCGAGAAGATGACCTCTCCAGATCCCTTGGGCTGGACGGCCATCTAAGACCGCTCCCCAACCCGTGAGGGATGCATCTGTCGTTAGCATCTTGTGACGACAACACGGACCTAGAGTGGGACCCAAAGTCAGAAACCGGGGTCTGAACCACATAGATAGGGTATGAAGCCCCCGGCGCGTAACCCTTATTTGCCTCTGGGGATTGGCCCTTGGATGAAATCCCCTGGCTCTGAGCCACAACTGAAACGATCTCATGTGCAGGAGGCCCAAAGGTATCACCGTGGATGCAGGTGCCATGAGACCTATCACTCTCTGAAAATGATGAACTGTGACTTTCTGGCCTAGCTTTATGTTCTTTAGGGTGTTTAGAATGGATTCGACGAGTGCAGGAGACAGCTGTGCCCGCATCGCGGTCGAATCCCGTACGACCCCCAAATACGTTGTCCTCTGAGCAGGAGAGAGAACTCTCTTCTTGGCGTTGAGTCTCAACCCCAGAGATTCGAGATGAGCTAGGATGACATCCCGATGTCGAAGCGCTAGCTCCTGAGACTGATCCAGAATCAGCCAGTCGTCTATGTATTTCAAAATGCGGATGCCCTGGAGTCGTAGAGGATCCAGAGCTGCATCCATGCATTTCGTGTATGTGCGGGGTGACAAGGCTAGGCCGAACGGAAGAACCCGATACTGGTAAGCTTCTTGATTGTCAGCATTTTGAACTTGTATGTTCTGAGGTAGCGGTTTAACCCGCGAAGATCTAAAATCGAACGCAACCCCCCATCTTTCTTGGGAACGAGAAAATACCAGCTGTAATAGCCTGACTGTCTGTCTGGCAGGGGAACACGTTCTATGGCCCCTTTGTCCAGCAGAGTTTGCAATTCCTATGTCAACAAATGCGCTCGTTCCGGTTTCATGGAAGTGGAGACCACGCCGTTGAAACGCGGAGGACGATACGCAAACTGAATCCTGTAGCCTCTCTCTACAGTCTTTTGAACCCAAGGGGAGATATTTTGCAGTAGCTTCCACGCTGCCAGCTTCTCTGAAAGGGGCACTAATTTTGACACTTCGTTTTGTTAGGGGGATGTTAGATGTTCGGCTTCCTGAAACATGGCACGAGGCAACCGAACATTTAACATTACACTGGAAACCGCTGCTCCCTGAAACACCAGTGGCGGCGGAGATTGTACAACGGCCTCCTTAGGGTGCCAGGAAGTAGTCTTTATTCTCTGTTGGAACTTTTCGCGCCCCTCCCGGGGGGGGCACACCCCCGCGATCCTGGGCGCGCAAACCTCAGGACTTTTTCTTGGAGGAGATGATGCTCCTCAGGTCTGGTCTCTTTGAGGCGGACTCTGAAGCGCGGCGAGCCGCACCCCAGTCTCTACGAGGGGGTGCTCGGCTCGCCACACTCTCTTTTTGTGCTTCACGCCTCAAAGGAACCGGACCTGGTCGGGACCGGGTGGCCGACGGTCCCGACTCTTGACCACGGCGGGGAAGAAACCTCACAAACGCCTCCTCATAGCGTTTTGCCTCCCGAAACCTAGTGGCGGTGGTGTTAACGGCATCGCCAAATAGGCCGGAACGTGAGATGGGAGCATCAAGGAGGAAAGCACGGTCCCGCCTGTGCTCAAATCTTTCAGCAGGTCAGCCTGGTATGTAAGCAAAACCGCCATAGTGTGCAAAGCAGCACCAGCCTGACCCGCTGCTTGAAAGGCTTTCCCCACCAGTGAAGATGTTACTCTGCACGGCTTGGTGGGGAGAGTTGCTTTCTTTAATGATGATGAGCTCCCAGGAGAGAGATAGCCCGCGAGCGTCTCTTCAATCTGGGGCATCATCATATAGCCCCGTGCCTTTGCATCAACGATAGTCGAGTAGATCAACGTCGATGGCACAAAAACACGGGACGAATACGGATTGTTCCATGAACGAGTTACCTCGTCATGGAGGTCACTGAAGAAGGGGAGAGACCATCGCTGAGGCCCCTCCCCCCGGCCACCCGACAGATATCTGTCGTCTAACTTTGAGCGTTTGGAGGTCTCTCGCTCCTGCGGCCAGTCTAGATGTAATCGATTGACTGCCCGAGTAACCACCTCGAGTAACTCCTCATAAGCTTTTTCATCACGAGAGGAGCGCTCTGAGGTGGCACTTTCCACCTCCCCAGAAGCAAGAGATGAAGTCTCCTCGGCCCGTTCAGAAGAAGCGCCGAAGCACGCTTGAGAAACGGACGCGAGGGCTTCATGATCCGGCGAGAGCGCGAGAGCAAGGGGCAGGTATGTCTCACGCGCCTCGGCCAGATCGACACGCGATCCCCACAAGCTTCTAAAGAAGGCGAGCCGCGTGCGAAGCACTTTGATCGAGAGGAGATCGCAGTGCTCGCACTCGCCCTCGAGCCCGAGGATCATGTGTTCTTCCCCCAAACACTCAAAGCAGAAAGCATGGAGATCTTCGTCAGAGAGCTGCCTCTGACAAGGAGGTAAACATCTCCTCTCATGATCTGCCATAGTGAGTATTTTTTTTTTAATACAGTATATATATATATATACAGTATATACACACACACAAAACAATGCAGTCCTTGAAGACAAAAAGACCTATTTATAACCTACATCTATTTATAACCTCCAGGTGTTCGTAATCGAGTGACGTCACCTAACCGAGGTTATTTAAGCCAAAGTTTGGCGTGTTTGACACACGTGCTTCAAAAACCGGTCGAACAAAGAACGTTCCCATTAGCGCTTTGAGCATAAGGGAACTGAATGTGTCTAAATGGTCATTTTCCTAATAGTTAGCATGTTATCCTATGTCACAGGGTTGCAAAGTGATGTCTGGGGACCCCTATTGGATGTTTCGGGATTCAAAGAAAATGTAAAAAAAGATTGTCAAAGTCTTTACCATCATATATTACATATCTGATATTTTTTAATGTGTTTGCCAGATTTTATTGCTATATTAATTTCAAAGTGATCACAAATATTTCATTTGAAATTGTTTTATGTTTATGCATTTAGCTAAACTTTTATCTAAAGAACCCATGACCTTGGCTTGCTAGCACCATTCTGTACTGCCTGAGCTACAGCAACTCACATTAAGCAAGTAAATTGGATCAATTTTGATTTCACGTCGACCTAAGAATACTCTTACATATCCACTTGTATGCACTTGAAGGAAGTGCTTTTTGTGGTTTTTAAATTGAAAGCCGACCCCGACAGATCGCTTTCAGCTCCGATGTTAAACTAACAGAGCTAAATCAATTGGTTCAGTCTGTAGTCTTCAGTCAGCACTTGATTAATTGAGTGAGGCATGGAAGGCCAGGATAGGAACAAAAACATTCTGTTAAGGGTGCCCTGAGAAACAGAATTGAAAACCAGCGATCCAGATCGACTAATGAGATGCATTTTACTTATCTTCCTATCCGGGGACTACAGAGGTCAAGTTGTTAAGACTACAATACCCAGATGGAAATTGCCTGGAGTGGACTCAAGGCAGCTGCTGATTGTTTGCAGTTGGCCTTGACCCCGACTCCAGTGCCAGCAGCCTCAGGTGTGTTTGTGTCAGAAGTCACGCACAGGGCAACAGCACGGTATTGAGGTGCCTGTCTTCGTGACCTCTGTGATTGTGATGATTTGAGAAGTTGTCAGGGTTGCAGGCGTCACTCTAAGGTCAGTTAGATGTGCGAACAGTTGCTTTGATATTGTAGTATATGTGCTTTGATAAAAGTTGCTTTTATGCTTAACACTTTGTATAGCTCAGCCACTTTCTTCCTGTTCGCAATCTGCTTTTAACAGATAACGGCAACAACATTAGTGTGCTCCAGTTTCTTGTTTATTAGCTGTTTATGTCTGTATTTTCGTCATGTTGGATTAAACTTGCATATGTGTTTTTGTAGGTCTTTACTAGCTGTTTTTCAGTCACATGGTCTTAAAGAAAGAAATGGCTTAATGCTAGCCTACTTAATCCACAGGATGCCATTATGTACAGTGGCTGAATGCCAGCTGAAGGGAAAGGGGTGGTGAATGCTATCTAATGTGCAGGATTTTCTTTAGATTAACTGTTTGTACATAGGAGTTTAATCCCGCTTTTGATGGGGCAACAGGCGGCGCAGGCTAGTGATATAACACTGAATGTGTATTTATCACAACTGCTTGCAGACCTTCTGCTTTGGTTTTCAAAAACAGGGATTTTTCCAAACAAGCAGTTGATAATGATTGTTAATTGTGGTAAATTATATTCGATGACTGAACTAGGTTTAATGACTAAAAAATGTATTGTACCATACCTTATATTGTGTTAAAATGTTGCACAATACAACTCTGGAAATTTGCTTTTTTTTTTGCTTTTAATTTTTAATTTTCTTTCTTTCTTTTTTTTTTTTTTTTATAATCTTTATGTTCAAAATACAGCTTTGAGCATCTAAGCCTATATTTTTCTTTTCAACTGTGGGATTCAACGCTGCATGGTGGCGGAGCCATGCTGATCAGAATACACATACTACATTTTCATTGCAAGTGTTAAAAAGAGAGGGACGAAAACAAGCTGATGGGCAAGAAAGGTGAAAAGTTATCATGTTTGCCCTCAAAAAAGAATCTACGTGCTCATTTTAGTGAAGACTAAAGATACTTTGCTTCAAACACTGCACTCAGCACTCAGTTTTCCTCATGGTATTGATTATGAAACCAGGCTAAACACTTCCAATTTAAAATCTTTAGATATATATATATATATATATATATATATATATATATATATATATATATATATATATATATATATATATATAGGAGCCCCTATCAAGTATTGAGTACATATACAGTATATATATATATATATATATATATATATAGAGGTGCATCTCAATGAATTAGAATGTCGTGGAAACAGTTGTCCAGAAGACAATCATTGACACCCTCCACAAAGAGGGTAAGTCACAGAAGGTCATTACTGAATGGTTGGCTTATCACAGAGTGCTGTATCAAAGCATATTAAGTGAAAAGTTGACTGGAAGGAAGAAATGGGGTAGGAAAAGGTGCATGAGCAACAGGGATGACCACAAGCTTGAGAACACTGTCAAACAAAGCTGATTCAAACACTTGGGAGAGCTTCACAAGGAGTGGACTGAAGCTGGAGTCAGTGATCAAGAGTCACCACGCTCAGACGTCTTCAGGAAAAGGGCTACCAAGCCACTTCTGAAACAGAAACAATGTCAGAAGCATCTTACCCGGGCTAAGGAGAAAAAAAAAACTGGACTGTTGCTCAGTGGTCCAAAGTTCTCTTTTCAGATAAAAGTAAATTTTGCATTTCATTTGGAAATCAAGGTCCCAGAGTCTGGAGGAAGACTGGAGAGGCACAGAATCCAAGCTGCTTGAAGCCCAGTGTGGAGTTTCCACAGTCAGTGATGAATTGGGCTGCCATTTCATCTGCTGATGTTGGTCCATTGTGTTTTCTGAAGTCCACAGTCAACGCAGCCATCTACCAGGACATTTTAGAGCACTTCATGCTTCCTTCTGCTGACAAGCTTTATGGAGATGCTGATTTCATTTTCCAGCAGGACTTGGCACCTGCCCACACTGCCAAAAACATCAAAAGTTGGTTAAATGACCATGGTGTTGGTGTTTTTGACTGTCCAGCAAACTCACCAGACCTGAACCTCATAGAGAATCTATGGGGTATTGTCAAGAAAAGATGAGAGACACCAGACCCAACAATGGAGATGAGCTGAAGGCCACTGTCAAAGAAACCTGGGCTTCCATACCACCTCTGCAGTGCCACAGACTGATCACCTCCATGCCACGCCGAACTGAGGCAGTAATTAAAGCAAAAGGAGCCCCTATCAAGTATTGAGTACATATACAGTAAATGAACATACTTTCCAGAAGGCCAACAATTCACTAAAAATGTTTTTTTTGTTATTTTTTTTTATTGGTCTTATGAAGTATTCTAATTTGTTGAGATAGTGAATTGGTGGGTTTTGCCAAAATCATCACAATTAAAAGAACCAAAGACTTAAACTACTTCAGTCTGTGTGCATTGAATTTATTTAATACACGAGTTTCACCATTTGAGTTGAATTACTGAAATAAATGAACTTTTCCACGACATTCTAATTCACTGAGATGCACCTGTATGTATATATATATATATATATATATATATATATATATATATATATATATATATATATATATATATATATATGCATGGTCTGAAATTATTTACACAGCGCATTATATATATATATATATATATATATATATATATATATATATACATACACATACACATACATATGTACATACACATAAATACATGAGATGTGAGCTCAAAGTTCAAACATGTTTGTTCCAGTGCATGTTTACATATAAAATCAATTAAAAAGCACCCCAGTGAAACATAAAGACATGTTTGCATTGAAAAATGTGAGGTGCGAGCAAGAAAAAAAAAAAAAAAAAGTATAAAAGGATGGTTTCCATTTATTTTAAAAGGGGACATAACACACAGTTTCTGCCAATTTATGCATCTCTCCAAAAACAGTCGAGCTCCTGGAGGTGTGTCGTGGGCGGAGCTAAAGAGTTACGAGCACGAGAAGCTTTTGTTTAGTTATTGTCTGCAAGCTGTGACATCAACAGAAATAAAACAGGAACAAAAACTTTATTGACTAAATTAACTATCAATGCTACCGTTGACTTTGGTAACCCGATTGAAGCACGTTGCTCTTACTCTCGCTCTGGTTGACATGTGTGCGCTCTTCCGGGAGAAGTGCCCATATAAGGAATTCTGTCTTTATGACATCATGCAGCGCCATACTTGAAAAAAAAAAAATAACTAAATAAAATAAAAACTTTCTGAAACTTATGCAAACCCTGAAGAGGTGTTTTTGGTACAGAAATACTCTATGTCCAACATGAGGTGGTTTTTTTTTTTTTTTTTAATTTGGCCATGAGAATCCAAAATAAGTCAGAATGCATGAAATAGCATTAAACCTCCCCTTTAACTAAATTGCTGATATCAAAAAATGGCCCTTCTGCATACCCTCATCATGTTTACTTCATGTTAGGCACAAACTTTATACTTCAGCATGACCTAGATCTGAATATTACATGTGGAAGTCCCTTGAGAGAAGGATTCAGAGTAATAGCTTTCATTCTATCCCTTCCTCTCTCTTTCTGCTTTTCCTTCCATTTCTTCTTTCACAATCTTCAAATCAGATTACTGATGACATATGCTGCAGCCATTAAGGTCACACACATGGCCTGAGGGCCCGTATGCCACCAGAACAGCCGTCTGGAGAACAAGTACACACACACACACACACACACACACACACACAAGAGAGCACACATCCTCCCATCTGCTTGAGCATGTTCAGTCAATCAGAAAAGCATTACACTCCTTGATTTACATCATACTGCTGAGAGAAAGTATTATGAAGGAAGAAAAGATCAAAAGAATTATATTTTCTGATCGTAAAGTCCTTGTTTTGACTAACAGGACTAAGTTTACTCATAATGCCAGTGGATAAGAGTTTCGAGATTAAGATTTGTGTGGTCTGGCAATTGAATAAGGAGCTTTGTAGCATGACTAGGAAGCTGCCTGGAAGTTTTTACGTTAGTTTGTGTATAATGTGCATAATCTCATGTCGAGTAGTAGATTACCAAAAAATTACTCAAACTGTACATTATTATTCAAAGGTCTGGGGTCTGTAAGATTTTATTTTATTTTATTGTTTAAATAATACTTATTCAACAGGAATGCATTAAACTGATCAAAAGTAACAGTGAAGAGAGGACATTTATAATTTTACAAAAAACTTTTATATTACTCAAAGATTTCTAAAAATATATATAAGTAAATAAATGAAAATTAAATAAAGCAGCACAACAGTTTTTAGCAATGATAGTAAAAAAATGTGTCTTGAGCACCAAATCATATTTTGTATATATACACACACACACACACACACACACACATATATATATATATATATATATATATATATATATACAGATATATATATATATATATATATATATATATACAGATGCATCTCAAAAAAATTTTAATATTGTGAAAAAGTTTTTTTTTTTTCTTGTAACTTATTTCAAAAAGTGAAACTTTCATATATTCTAGATTCATTACATATAAAGTAAAACATTTCAAAAGTTTTTTTTTTTTTTTTTTTGGTTTGTTTGTTTTAATTTTGATGATTAGAAGGTACAGCTCATTGTAGGAAACTTTTTTTCCTCATCGAAGCAGAGACCAGGAGATGTTGGGATATCTTTCAAGCAGAAGTTTCTCTTTATTGAGAACTCGCTGTGCGTCGCTGCAGCCATCCAAGTCTGACTATATCTCAGCACAGTAGAGTTTATACCTTTCAAGAGGGAGGGATACATAGAGGTGGAGACAATCTAAACAAAGCATGCAAATGCACTACAGGAATCAGCCCGTTACCTGAATTTCCCCAGCCCTGATCTCATCAGCATAACAGTGTCATTCAAATGCATAGGTGCTAATCCAATCAGCCTGACAGTATCGCCCATACCTTCATATTATCATAGAGACAAAGGCACAGCTGTGCCTTGAGCTTTAACTTGGGACCCTGCCCAATGGTCAAGAAGTGCATAAAGACAAAAGGTTAATGTCTCAGACACCTGGGCTGCCTGACTTGATCTTCTTAGAATGTCATCATCTTTACCTCAAAATGTAAAACACAATGTACTATTACATTGGAAGCTAGATTTACCATTTTATAAATTTGTAATCCCACTTCATGAAAGTCAAAAATCAAGTCTCAAAATATTAGAATATTTCCTAAGATCAATCAGAAACAAAAAAATAAAAAATGTAAAACAGAAAAGTTCAAGTTATGTAAACTTATGTTTAAAAGTATGTTAATTTATGTACTCAATACTTGGTCGGGGCTCCTTTAGCACAAATTCCAGCATCAGTGAGGTGTGGCATGGAGGCGATCAGCCTGTGGCACTGCTGAGGCACTATTGAGCCTTCAGCTCGTCTGTATTGTTGGATTGACTGTTTCTCATCTTTCTCTTGAAAATATACCATAGATTCCATATGGGGTTCAGGTCAGGCATGTTGGCTGGCCAATCAAGCACAGTAATATCATGGTCAGCAAACCACTTGGAAGTGGTTTTGGCACTGTGGACAGGTGCTAAAGTCCTGCTGGAAAAGGAAACCAGCATCTCCATAAAGCTTGTCAGCAGATGGAAGCATAAAGTGCTCCAAATCTCCTGGTAGATGGCTGCATTGACTTTGGACTCGATAAAACACAATAGACCAACACCAGCAGACGTCACGGCACCCCAAATCATCACTGACTTCGGGAACTTCACACTGGACTTCACGCAGCTTGGATTCTGTGCCTCTCCAGTCTTCCTCCAGACTCCAGACCTTGATTTCCAAATGAAATGCAAAATTTACTTTTATCTGAAAAGAGGACTTTGGACCACTGAGCCACAGTCCAGTTTTTTTTTCTCCTTATCCCAGGTAAGATGCTTCTGACATTGTTTCTGTTTCAGAAGTGGCTTGGTAGCCCTTTTCCTGAAGACGTCTGAGAGTGGTGACTCTTGATTCACTGACTCCAGCTTTGGTCCACTCCTTGTGAAGCTCTCCCAAGTGTTTGAATCGGCTTTGCTTTGACAGTATTCTCAAGCTTGCGGTCATCCCTGTTGCTTGTGCACCTTTTCCTTCCCAATTTCTTCGTTACAGTCAACTTTGCATTTAATATGCTTTGATACAGCACTCTGTGAACAGCCACCCCTTTCAGTAATGACCTTCTGTGAATTACCCTCTTTGTGGAGGGTCTCAATGATTGTCTTATGGACCATTGCCAAGTCAGTAATCTTCCCCATTATTGTGGTTTCAAAGAACAAGAGATACCCGCAATTTATACTGTAGGGATGGTCATTTAATCAAACTCAAATGTAAATATTCTAATATTTCGAGATACTGGATTTTTGACTTCATGAACTGTAAGCTCTAATCATCAAAAAAAAAAAAAAAAATTAAAATGTTTTACTTTACATGTAATGAATCTAGAATATATGACGGTTTCACTTTTTTAAATGTTACAAGAAAAAATTAACTTTTTCACAATATTTGACGATATGTATGTATATATATATATATATATATATATATATATATATATATATATATATATACATATGCAGCCGTGGTAAGCATAAGAGACTTCTTTAAAAAAAGTTTAAAAAAATCATACCAAGTCCGACCCCAAAATTTTGAACTGTAGTGTACATTTGATAAGCGAGGAAGAACAAATTGCAATGTGAAATGCACAAATACATTGAATGTTTAGGAGGCAACACAGTCAGGTGCTCATAATGTAAAAAAAAAAATCCTTTAGTACCTGTAAATAACATATTCTGCTGTGCACTGAGTTAATTTATCAAAGGAGACTAATGTCAGACTCAAAAGCACAACCTGATATAACAACCTTGCAGGAGAGTTTATTTATTTATTTATTTATTTATTTTCCCAGTCTAGACCTATAAGGCGCAACAATGAACCCTCAACAAAACATGTAGTCAGTGGAGCAAACCGCCCCTGAACCCCATTCATAATAGAGCTATTTTAGCAGGTGATGTTGTTATTTTGGAGGCTTTCAATTCTTCCTGTCTAAGCCTTTTCTGCAACTTTCCTTTCACGGCCAAAATAAAGGAATTCAAAAAAGCAAGGACGAGCATCACAGCATGAGACTGAGGTGTGCTCCCTATTCTTTCCTCAGACGTGTAGTTTCACTAGGAAAAAAGGTGAAGTGTTCTTTTATTCGATTACAGTTTTTCATTGCTCTGACTTTCCAGAATCCCAGCCAGCCGTCTGCCTATTAAAGTAGTACGACATGAATTTCTCACCTCCTGTAATGTGGTTGTCTCTCAGCCTTCTGATCAACGAATTTATGTGCTAATGCGAAAAGGGAAATGAAGAAATGCTGCACTCACAATCTTATAATATAGCTTATTGTGGCTGATTGAAATGATATATTGTCAGTCAACCTGAAACAAAAATGAATCACATCCCCTGATGTTTATGGTGTGAAATGCAAGATTATATGTTTTCAGTGCATTTCTCTTCTAAGGCTTTTGTGAATGCTGCCTCTTTCCCAAATCTACTGTGGACTTTGGAAACCCAGGTGTTATGAAGCAATTGCCAATTTCCTTTTATAAACTGAAAAATTAATGTATGTTGCATGTAAAACAGCAAAACTAATGGCCTTGACATTGTACAATCTGTCACAGAAAAAAAAGGGAAACATCAAAATGACAAAATGGTCGTTGATGCCGGATGCCCTGTATCCCGTGTTAGGGAGACCTGGAAGGTCTGGCAGTCTTGGCAGCAACAACAGGAAAGGATTGTTTGCATAGGTTATAATTATGCCACATTTCCTAAACAGACACTTCTCTGTCACAAGGTTAATAGTTGCAAATTGCATGGAAGCAGAGAATGGTGATCATTATCATGTGTGATATGTGCGTGTATGTGTGCATTGCAGACAGACTGACTGGAAAAGCATGCCTGTCTGAGCACATTATACCTCAATACACGAGTGTGAGAGACAAATGAAGTAAAAATCACTGCATGCCATTGTTAAAAAAAAAAAAAAAAAAAAAAAAATCAATATATATATATATATATATATACAGGTGCATCTCAATGTATTAGAATGTCGTGGAAAAGTTCATTTATTTCACTAACTCAACTCAAATTGTGAAACTTGTGTATTAAATAAATTCAATGCACACAGACTGAAGTAGTTTAAGTCTTTGGTTCTTTTAATTGTGATGATTTTGGCTCACATTTAACAAAACCCATCAATTCACTATCTCAACAAATTAGAATATGGTGACATGCCAATCAGCTAATAAACTCAAAACACCTGCAAAGGTTTCCTGAACCTTCAAAATGGTTACACAATAGCCTATACAATCATGAGGAAGACTGCTGGATCTGACAGTTGTCCAGAAGACAATCATTGACACCCTCCACAAAGAAGGTAAGTCACAGAAAGTCATTACTGAATGGTTGGCTGTTCACAGAATGCTGTATCAAAGCATATTAAGTGAAAAGTTGACTGGAAGGAAGAAATGGGGTAGGAAAAGGTGCATGAGCAACAGGGATGACCACAAGCTTGAGAACACTGTCAAACAAAGCTGATTCAAACACTTGGGAGAGCTTCACAAGGAGTGGACTGAAGCTGGAGTCAGTGATCAAGAGTCACCACACTCAGACGTCTTCAGGAAAAGGGCTACCAAGCCACTTCTGAAACAGAAACAATGTCAGAAGCATCTTACCTGGGCTAAGGAGAAGAAAACTGGACTGTTGCTCAGTGTTCCAAAGTCCTCTTTCCAGATAAAAGTAAATTTTGCATTTCATTTGGAAATCAAGGTCCCAAAGACTGGAGAGGCACAGAATCCAAGCTGCTTGAAGCCCAGTGTGAAGTTTCCACAGTCAGTGATGAATTGGGCTGCCATTTCATCTGCTGGTGTTGGTCCATTGTGTTTTCTGAAGTCCACAATCAACGCAGCCATCTACACAGCAAATTTAAAAGAGTGAGTTTAACTCCCTCAGAGTTAAAATTAACACTTACCCAGAGTATATATGGGAATCACTGCTAAAGTGTTAAATTAACACTTTTGAAAGAGGTAACATTTTTAACTCTCTGACAGTGTTAACTAACAAACTCTTAAAATGTAAAATATTAACATTAGAATTAATAATGAGAACACCAAAGATGGTGTTGAAAGTTAACACTTATGGATTAACTGGTCAACACTGCACCAGTGTTCAGGTGAAAATATTAAAAAATAAACTCACAAAACAATACACGTTTACATTTATTTTATTGAAACATTGTAAATCTTTTTCCCTGCACCAAAATGTCTTCACACTCAATGTTTTCAATACATGTAAAGAACATGTTCTTACAACAATTAAACATCATAATGTAGAAGCAAATCAGTGCAAAGACACACACACACACACACAAAAAAATAAATAAAAATAAAATAAAAAACATTCTTATTTGGTCCATATGTACTCTTAATGTCATAAAGTTTATAATGCTGACAATTTAGGAGGTTAAACAACAGCATTCCATTCATTACAATAAAAGCTGAATGGATGTTAATGCTCACTAATCAAAGTCTGTGCTGGTGTTTGGACCTCCTTGGAGAGAATAGTCTCATTCTTTTTTTCAGCACGATGAGATGCGTTTCTCTGCAGTTTTCAGCCAAGCAAGATATCCACTCCTATTTGCAGCATCACAAAACTGCCCTTGTAAAATTGAAAAATAAATAAATATAAATACAAAACCAAAACAGGATCATTTCACATCCATTTATCAAAACTATTATCAGGTGAAATGTCAGAGACAAGTATGAATTGCAATACAAGAAGTTCACTTACAACTTATTATGTACACTATAAACACTTTAAAAGAGACAGACATCTAGATGTTTGTGAAAGATGTTTTCTCTGTTTTGGAGGGATGATCATTTTTAAATTATACCCTATTTATTGCACACTGAAAAAAAATGACTCATTGATTTTTTATTTTTATTTTTTATTTTTTTTTAAGGTAAGTGGTTGCAATCAATTTATTTTAGCTACATTTAAATAAACAAATTTAGTTGAAAGTTAGTCAACTAAATTTGTTTATTTAAATAAACAAAAAAAAAAAGTAAATTCAATGAATCATTTTTTTTTTTTTTCAGTGCATCAAAATTTGTAAATACTAACTATAGCCTAGTTAGGGGTGGATAATTTTATCAGTTGTTTATTATTCATGCAACAATATATTACTGTTATAGTAATAACCATTGCTGTACAGCTGATAACTTTGTCTAGTGCTCTTATGAATGTTTATAACATGATTTGTGAAAATTTAACTACTATACTGAATGACATAGCATAGTCTTCTCCGTGGCTAGTGTTTGCGTTCATTTCATTATGTAACTTGATATGTGTACTAGTGTTAAATACTGTTTTTGACAACGTTGATAACGTTTCTGACAGATAATGCAATGATAAGTACTGTCAGTTTGAGTTCCGGCGATGCAGTGTTGCCAGATATTGCTATTAAAAATGAAAAATAGCCTAAATAAAAATAAACCGAAACTATATCAAATCTTTTGCCAATAAGATAGGATAAAGATATTTCTGACCCTAAACTACAACTTCCTACATTATTAACTTTCTAAATTGTCAAATTAAGTGGAAAATGCAAGTCTAAAAACGCTTATAATAGCTGGATCTGGCAACATGAAGGCTGTGCCCGCGTCCTCACTCATCACTGTTCTCTCAAGTTCACTCCGCCAGCGTCTCGCAGAGAGCATTTTCATTCCACGGATACTAAAATTCTTGCAAACTGTCTAAACTGAAGTATACATGTCATGCAGACATTCATATGAGGATTTTAACAGCAAATTAGTCAATCAGAGAACAAATTTTATTTTTGAACATGAAATATTAACCGAGGTCTGGACTTCGGTGGCCTCAAAGCTGGCTACAGGCCTGGATGTGACATGTTTAACACTAAACGTCATTGTGATGCATATCTTGTGACGTGACGTGGGACTCTTCAATGCATTTAATTAAATGCAAGTGCAAATAAGATTTGTGAGCTGTAGTGGAGGGTGAGATTTTCTTTTCCTCACACGACAGTCTGAGTTATTTTGTGTCTTCAAAAGATTTAAAGTATTAGTTCACTTTCATAATAAAAATTCCTTGATAATTTACTCACCCCCATGTCATCCAAGACGTTCATGTCTTTCTTTCTTCAGTTGAAAAGAAATAAAGGTTTTTTAGGAAAACATTCCAGGATTTTTCACCATATAGTGGACTTCAACAGGGACCAATGGGTTGAAGGTCCAAAGTGCAGTTTCAATGCAGCTTCAAAGGGCTTTACACGATCCCAGCTGAGGAATAAGGATCTTATCTAGTGAAACAATCAGTAATTTTCTAAAAAAAAAATTAAATATAAATATATATATATATATATATATATATATATATATATATATATATATATATATATATATATATATATATAATTTTATTTTTTTTATTTTTTTTTTTTACATATATACTTTTTAACCACAAATGCTTGTCTTGCAGGTTTGGATGAACATGAGGATGAATAAATGTTCAAATTTTTATTTTTGTTTGACCTATTCCTTTAATGTGTGTGACGCAAAAACTAGCTTCCTGAAATACCACAGACACCACAGTACCTGCGATACTGCCAATCACCATAGTGACAGGAGAACAACCAGCATTACTCTCACATTTATTTTGAGGTGTGCACCAAAATAATAGGCAGCTTTTCCAACATCTGCTTAACCCTGGCTAAGGACAGGGCTCAGCTTTTGGAGCAATTGTTTGAGGATGAGAACGAGAGAGACATTACGCAAGATTGATGCTTGTCACTGTGCATATCTTTGTTTTAGCCTCTTCCGTGTATGTGTATGTGTTTCTGTGTTTGTGTATATAAGAAGGGAAAACAATTGTGTGTGACTATGTGCGTCGCCCATGTCAGCAGTAATGAGGGATATTGTTTGCTGCCGTCTGTCACCTAATTAGAGTGACAAGGCCACCAGGGAGAGCCTTACAGAGAGGCAATGAGGAGGAACAGCGTGGGAACATGATAAACATAGACAAAATGGCAAAACCGCAGGGCCACAGCTCACCTGCTATACCCAGCTCATTCCTCCCAATTCCCCACTCTAAGCAGACGGAGACGGCCCGGAGACGACAGCCAGTGACAGAACTGCAGCCATCAGCATCCATCTGACCACCACGACCACTGCTAATGAATCAACAACCAGAAAGGCATCTGCAAACACTTGTTAAATGAGGCCACAAGATATCATAACCTTCAGACATGGTAATAGTATACTGGTAATGGGTTTTGGGTGTATCAGCAATTGCCACCACTTCTGCTGTGTTTAATTTGTGTAATGTCGCACACAGCGTATCTTCTCGACAAAAGTACAAGCCGTTCTGAAGCAAACCATCACTATAGAGTCTCCAAGACGTGGCATCCCTCAAATCCAACCCAAGTCCATGAGAAATTTGCGGGCTATTAAGCACAAATCCATACTTATTACCTTTAAACCCCAGTGACAAAGAGACCATCCGATCTTAGCTGAAGGAAAGGAGAGTGTCATCTAACATCATAACACTGCATTATGTTCAGCTCGGTTTTATTGATTCTCATCATAGGTGCTTTTCTTCATTCATTTAATGGCTCTCCGTGGGAGGGCTTCATCATAATCAGCTTCTGATTAGAGAATCAATCACACAATGGCACTGACTACAGCGTTCTGGAGGTACTTTGTATAATAGGTTTGGAGGAGCCACCCCGGGCCGTGCGGCGGAGATTTATTCGGCTGTAAAGCGTGAGTGACGGCATCGCCGTGACTGAGCGATGCTCTTGTCCCTGTATTGTAAACACAGACATCTCAAACGGCTCAGAATGACAGAGTCGGCCCCCGGGGAGAGGGAGGAATACGACACGTCCCTTTAATCTCTAGTGGTGTCAAACTGCCTGCCTCTTCAAGAAACCATAATCCCATGCTTAGCGGGAGCCCTAAACGCACATTTCAAACACCTGTGTTCAGACAATAAACCAAAAGGTGTAGAGAAATGTGAATTTATGCAGAGGAGATAAACATCACACTTTCATGATGTGTCAAGATGAAGTCTGGGGAATGAAATGAAGTGAAATATCTGGTCCTTTACCTTTTATTCTCTCTGCACCGCCTACAATATCTCCAACATCGTTCAAGTACCAATCAGGGAGCTGCTCAGCGATATCATTCAATGGCCCCACTTCATCCTGTTTGTTTTTCCTCCTCCCTTTTTTGTCGTTCTCCCTATCACTTAGGCACAAACTAAGGGAATGCTCCTTCTCGGCAGCCCCGGCTACTCTCGGTAAACCGAAGTAGTCTAAATCCTAAATAATAATAATAAAATACGGTATGACAGGATGTCATAACACAAGCGTGTCTGAAAGGGATGGTAACTGACATTCATTTCCAATTCCTTTTGGCTGCCCTGACAGAGCATTTCTCTGGAAGACAAAAGAAGAATGGCCTCCGCCTGCCACTTTAAAGATATTACATGGGCCCACTCACATCAATCTCTCTCTCATACATCTGAAGCCTCCCTTCTGAGCCCCTCCTCCCTACTTTAAGCCCGGCTCACACTGTGCGATTTTGGCCACGATTTGGTCGTCTGGGACAAATTTTGAAAATCCTAAAATATTCCTATAATCCTAGGCTAAAATCTGTAGTCTTTGATCGCTGGTTTGATATGTTCACCGACAGCCGATTAATGGCTGTTGCGATCAAATTTCACCTCCGACGAAATTCTGGCAGTGTCAGAAGATTTGGCGCACAGTCCTGCAGTGTGACTACCCCTATGATGAATGTCAAACTGTCTCTGTTTTTCAAGACAAGCTATGAGCAGAATTAATGCTAGAAAATTATTCTATCAGCCATGAACTCCAGCGGTCCCATCCGCCGCTCACGGAATTCATCTGATATTTTGCCTTTTCTATATAAACACTGGTTGTGCCGCTGTTTTCATGTGGGTGTGTAGAGCTGCATACACTATTCTTCTTAAATACACCGGTATTGCCGCCGTTCATATACTTTTCATGATTTCGGTCCCTCGTGCAATGCAGTTCACAGTCACTGGAAATGTATGGGTTGATAATGTAAAACTCCAGACAAGTTTTCTTGCGCGCACCCTTTTTTAACTCGTCTCGACTCGACTCAGACTGTCGTACAGTCTGACATTAATGACAACTGAGATCCCATAGTGTGACATAATCATCATGTTCGTACAGTCTGAAAGTACAATCCTAAAGGACTTTTAAAAAAAATCGCACAATGTTATCCCAGCTTTAGTCAGAGTTTCTCATTTCTCATGCCTGGCTTCTGTTTGGTGCACTCCCCTGTGTTTCCTGCTGTCTCGCTTTACTTCTCTCATGAGGCATGGGAGTAGATGCTTTTTCATACATTCAGGGCTAATATCTGAAAATGCAAGACAGGTGCTGTAGGCTTATGTGTGCAAGTGTCTCCAGGACCTTCTTCTAGAGAAGGTGTGCTTTTGTACTTTTCGCTGTGTACTTTTGGACTTATGCACATTTGGTTTCTGGAATTCTGGACTGGAAATGCAAACACTCTTGGTTCAAATCCAGGGGTTGGGTGACCTTGATCTTAAATGTGTCTACTGCCATTTTAGCAGTGTGTCCTCGTCCAAGGTACTTTGCCCCAGGTTGCTCCCTATGCTAACTGGCCAAATCTGGCCCATCAGTCATTTTTAAATGGCCCTCCTCTGATAGACCAGATACGGCACTCAATTTTTTTTTGGATTGGAGTGAGCAGGATAGTTAGCCAAAAATGAAAATTCTATTACAATGTACTCGCCCTAATTTCATTCCAAACCTGTATGACTGACTATGTATAGCCAAAAAAAGAGAAACTTTTTGTTTAAATACATATTTTATGTTTCACAGAAGAAAGAAAGTCATTCAGGTTTAAAATTATATGAAGCTGCATAAATAATGACAGAATTTTCATTTTTGGGTGATCTGTCACTTTAAGTATTTTCTGGTCATAGTTTCAATTGCACTAGTTTCATGAATGTGAAGCAATGATCTGGTCCATCTGCTCATATATTAAATGTTACGAGCCAGCATGTTACTAGCAATGTAATGGTGAGATCTGATAATTATTCAAAAAAATGTTTGGCCTCCCTTAAGCCGTCATGTTGTAATTTCATGGAAGAAAGAAACAGGCAGGATGAAAGAAATAGGGCAAAGGAAAGAAAAAAAAGTGAAAAAAGAAGAAAAAATGTGAAAAACAGAATGGGGTGAAAAAGAAAAGTCAAACAAGGCAAAGAGAAGAGGATGAAAGAAAGGGCAAAAGAAAAACAAGAATAGCAAAATAAACAAAGGAGACAAGAGGGAAAATGAGGAAAGAAAGTAAAAAAGAAAGGAAATGGGAAAGGATAGAGACAAAAACAAGTAAAAGTGAAGAAAAGGAGAATGGGAGGAAAAAAAAGTAAAGAAAGAAAGAAACAGACAAAAGGAAGGAAAACCAGCAAAATGATGTGACCATTTTAAGGCCTAAGCCAATTACAGTGTGACAAATTAGCACCATCCTATGAGTTAATTCTGTGTACAAGTGATACTCCAAACTAAACCACGTCACCACATCAAGGAACCATTCGGCATGCTCCACTTTTATTTATGGCAGCTTTTCACAGCTGTACTTCACAGGAGCTTTTCTTAATGATATTTTTGCTTTCTATTGTGTGAATTCATGTTTAGCATTCACAGGTGTGTTCATGTAATCTTAAAATCTGTGCTAGCATAGCCATGCTTCTGGGCGCAGTGCTACTACTACGTGAGGGGCTCAGGCAGAGTGTAAATTGGATCCAGAACCCTTAATAGAAACCATCTCGGAGCTCGGCTCCACGAGCGACATGATCAGTAGAATATCAAACAGAATATGGTGGGTGCGATATTGAGGTGGCCATGTGTGAACAATGACACATGATTTCCTTTGGCGTGATTCCTGCGTAGTGCTGAGTCGCTGCAAGTCCACTGTGCTTTGATTGACTTGGATGGAAGAGGAAGCTATCAATAATTAAGTGTAGCTGAGGGTGAGCGAGATGTGACACATCACGGTTTATTCTGCTCAGGCACGAAACACCCAGGAATGCAATACTGATCTGACTGGCCGATAATCCAACATGCATATGTGAAAAGTTTGAGGCCTACATCAGTTGCATCTGCAAGAGTTCTTAGGTTCCCACTATAGGCTCCAGTCGCTATTGCTTCGCTTTCTTTTCTTTGCAAAGTAGACGCATGTGACATTCTCCATGCAACCAATTACATGAATCCAACCTTGAGTTAAGTTGCAACCAATGGCTACATACCAGACCTCAGCTCTTATTCAAATGCAATACGCTTTTCTCTCGCCCTCTCTTTCTTTCTTTCTTGCATTCTTTCTCCATCAACTACCCGCAGAAGACAGCTCTTAACATTTTGTAGCTGAATTAAAGTTTAAAGTCAGCATCATGCAAATAAATGGGCCTTTGTTGACCTTGGTCATGAAGGTCTTTCTTAAATAAGCATACACACCTTGCTTTAGCTATGCCTGTCTTTTCATATGAGTCAAATGACCTGATAAATGAAAATCCTTGATGGCCATTGTGTGTGTCTGTGTGTGTGCGTGGATTGTGTGTAGTGAGTCACCACTTGCCAATGATTGAAGATAACTTGGCTGACAGATGTAGCTTTCTTAACCTGTTCTTTTCTGGTTTCTTTTGAAGTGGTGGAAGACTGCTGAGGAGCATGGAAAGAGAAAAAGACTGTGTTTGTGCATGATCGAAAGAATGTTTATGAGAATGTAGTGAATGTCATTTATCCCTTGGAGACCCAGTGTAACAGAATTAAGTTTGTTTGAAGCAATTAATAAATAACTAATTTTCACTAAATATGGGTAAACAGTATATGTAACAGTAGCTGACACTATGAAATTCATTCTAAATATACAGTCAATGTAACTATGCATAATTTGCAAAGTAAGAAAAAATCTACCCAATCAGCTGACAGTTTTTAAACACTTTGGAACACATTTATTTATTTACAGTAGGGGATTGACAACTTTTATTTACTTAAAAAAAAGTTTAGTGATACGGGAACAAGACTTACATGCCCTGAAATTTTGAATGTACATGATTTTGAATGTACATGAGTCTCATGAATTTGAATTTATTTTTCCAAAATGCAACACTGAGCATTAAAGGTCCACTGAAGTGCTTTGAAACTCGCAGCATTATTCTATGTGTTGACGTCATTTCAAGTGAAACAGGGAGACAGGGCAGGACATATTAAGCAGCCCCGCCCCTTTTTTTTAATAGCCAATAGTGTTTTGTTTATTTCACAGCTTGGACTATCACTAAAATATAGCATTCTGTGTAGAACTCAAATGGGTCCGATATAATTTGAGGTCTGTGGCAACTCGCGTATATGATCTGCTCTGTGTTATCGTGTCTCTGGACCAGAGCAGACCGTGTGCGCTGCAGCAGTTTGTGTGAAACAGCACGAAACCAGACTTCTTTTGCCCAAATGGAAATTTACACTGTGAATCATTCCCTATCCCCTATATAGTGCACTGCGTGCCATTTACTGTACAGAAAATACAAATTTTGTGAACAACTGACTGATTTCAACCGCGGCTTCAGCGTCTGTTTATAGTGTAGGGGGCAGGACTTTTCAGATTCTAGAGAGCATTTGATTGGACAGAAAGTTTGATGAGAAGCTGAAGTACGAGGTGACGTCAAAACAATGGTTGATCCATTTTGGCGGAAGTGACGAATGCATGCTTTAAATGCTTATCTTCTACAGTAATTGTGAATTTTGTCACTGTTTTGGAGCACACTGGCTTATAGATAACCTTAAGACTAACATATTGATACTAAAACCCAAAAAACTTTCATTTTGATTTCACTGGGATAAACTGATTTGATTTCACAAGCTTCAAACTTTTTTCCTTTTTTTATGCAATGGAGAATTGGGTCCTGCTTTATATTAAGTGGCCTTAACTACTATGTACTTATATCAAAAATAAGTACAATGTACTTATTGTGCTCATATTGTATTGCAAAACACTTTTGCTGCTATTGAGGTGGGATACGAGTAAGGTTAGGGACAGGTTTGATGGTATGGGTAGGTTTAAGGGTGGGTTAAGGTTAAGGGATGGGTCAAAAATGTAATTATAAATGTAATTACAGAAATTAATAACAGATGTAATTACATGCAGGTATTTTTAAAATATAAGTACAATGTAAATACATGTATTTACACAATAAGTGCATAGTAGTTAAGGCCACTTAATATAAAGTGGGACTGAGAATTGTTTTAGATATACAGGGAAAAAAAAAATATATCAGTCATGAATATCAGTACTTGGGTCTCTGAGGGTTAAACTTGCAAGGACACTTCTATAAGAAGTTTGTTTAATTTTGCATAGTGGTGTATGAGTGAAATAGAATGTTTAATTTTACTTTGCATGATTATGAGAACATTGCAGAACAATAGATTTTGTAGACTTAAATTAAGTGTGTTTATGCTAATATTTTCTTGATATCGAGCATGTTGTAATATAGCATAAGTGTTATAGAGTGATGTATTACACAGATATCTGTATGGTAATGTAGTCTGATGTTTATTTATGATGTAATTTAGTGCAGATATTTGAGTGACTCGGTTATTGTTTCGTTTTCACAAATGAAACCTGTTAAATTGCAATATTAAGTTTTTCTGGCAGTACTCCTTTTGCTATTCACAAAAGCATGCATCTCTAGATGTTCCATTAAAATGTCGACTAGTTTCTTGAGATGGAGAGAACCCCTTTTATTTTAACATCTCATTGTTTTAGCAATAGGGGACATTTGTTAGCCCCTTCCAAACAAATTTACGGCAAGATCATTTTCTGTAAGTTGCCTGAGATCCAATTTGATAGCCGTTTGTTAATTTATCATTATTATGTTTAGAGCAGTCTAATAGGACAAAGCAGATTTTGGCCTATTAGTATTTCAAATCAGTGCGTATTTTTGAAAAGCTTGACAGCCTCCAATTAAAGGCCTTATTGTCAACAGGGACATCTCTATCTACTGAAACTCTCTCCAGGTTTTAATAACACAATCTGGTCTGTGAGTCCTCTGTTCCGTCATATTAATGTGTGTCATTTGTCACCATGGCATGAGCAGACGGCAGTTTGTCTGTTGAACACATGTGAGTATTATAAAAGGGCACCACACAACTGTTATTAGGATATGAGAGAGATGAAATGTGCCATATATATTATTGGACAACGGACAGTTATTTCTCTGAAGCGAGTCAATGAGAACTATCTCTGCTCACTGAGTATATAAAATGCATGTAGCAAGAAATGTTCTGTCTTTACGGTAATGATTTGATTTTTACCACAAGGAACTACAAACCTTTAGTTTCATTCAGGTAATTTTCTCTCAGGATGGCCATTGATGAACCGATCCAGTCTGAGGATTTCTACTGTCAGTGATATATATATATATATATATATATATATATATATATATATATATATATATATATATATATATAGATAGATAGATAGATAGATATATAGATATATAGATAGATATATGTATTAATTATATATTTTTCTTAAAAAATATGTAATGTTTTATTATATTATAAATATAATATTTGTTAAAATGTTAAAAATAATATATGCAGAATATATTATAGATATTTTATGCGTTATACAAAAACATTTTGATTTCTGTCATTCTATTGTACATACCATCATACAGCACAGCCCTACTCATTATTAAAGTTGCGACGTAATATAAGTAGATGTACATTTTCCAGTGTTTTAGATATGTGAATACAACCATGATCAGTTGTTAGTATTCTGTTTGTTAAAATATTGTGTCATTGTGTGATCAAAGTGGGAAGGAATTGAGCACAACTACTTTAGTCAGCTTTCGGCATCCTGCTAACAAGTAAAGAAGCAAACACATAGTTGAGTGAGGTAGAGAACTTGTAGAGAGCGGGTAAAGCAAGTGCAGGTGAGAAGCTGTGTGATTTAAAGTCTTTTAAAAGCACAGATGAGGCTAATGCCATTTTGTGCCCTTTTTGTTCAAAAGCGATGCTAGGTGTTAAAACAAGGTGTTTTTGGGTGCTAAACGAAGTGGAAACACTGTCTCACCAAAATGATGGAAGAGAGGAGTGCTAGTGCAAACATGCACACACAAACTGCAAGCAGACTCCAGAAAAAGCAGCAGAAGAAAGCATCTTGAGCGGAAGTACGATGAGAAGCGCAGATGCACATTCTCTGACTGCAGCATAATGAGGTACTGCGGGGCGTCGATTTCACTTACAGCACTCGAGATGTCAGGAATTAAAAATGCATGTCCTCTTAACGAGGAAACAGTTCTAATTAAGTGAGAGTAATTCTGCGTTATTTCTCTGAAATAGAGACATGAATACTTAATGATTGGCGTAGTAGTGTTTAATACCTCATGTTAGCTGCCATATGTCTTACAGGTGCTTTCTAATGTTTTTGCTCATGTGCTGAAAGGAAAAAAAAAAAAAAAGATTCAGAAATAATATAACGCATAGTGTGGGAAACTCCCAAGTGTTTGTGCTAAAAACAGCATGTTATTGCTGACATATAGTGTGTTTTTTAAACAGAATTGGAAAAAAAAAAAATTTTGGAGTACATGTAAACATAGTCACTAACAGTCTTCAGCGCAAACACACTGCTTTTCCATTTAAACGAGGCTCATTATGGAATGTGCCAGATTTACAGTAAATGTGGTATTACTGAGCTCAGCAGGCAGGAGGTAAATGAAAGTTTATTTAAAGGAGACATTTTTGATCATTGAAGCAGAATTTGTAGCCCATTGTAATGTGGGCCATATGCAAATTTATTAGATGCTTGACAGATATTCACATGTATAGTAATTAACTATAAGATACCATTTATTAAATGTTTTAAAATGTTTTTTCCTTTACTAAAAAGGAAAAAAAAAGAATAAACATGCTTGATACATGAAACAACATTTTGCATGAAAAATGATTTTTATCATTTACTCTTTTCTTGTTTTTTTTTTCTTTCTCAGGTTTGCATGTTAATGTGGCCTTGCATGTATTTAATACTATCGCCTTGCACATGGAAAATGCATTCAGATTGATAAAGCAACAGCCCCAATTTTGCCAGCATGTTGCACCATTATCACATTTGCATAATTCCTTTAGTAAATTATTGGTTGCTAAACCAATGCAGACATCTGGAAAAATCTCCTGCTACCTTCAATGCTGTCATCATGACATATGAACGCTGTCAGGTTTGTGACTCCCATAGCACTCACTCCATGTATGAACAGGTTTAAATGTCAGGAACTTCTCACTGTCAGATAACTACGAATCTGGGATAAGTGGAGAAATGTCATCAGATTTAAATCCAAATCCAGGTGCTTGTACATGAATTTTGGCAGATATTAATGAGATCTTTAGATAGACTTGTCTAGACCGACTGTGTCCCAAAGGAGTTTTACATCCAAGCACAGGAGGGTGTTCATTTAATTGCATCAGTCTCACAAGCTAAGATCTGCTTGATCCTTAACTCCACATACTGTTTGTTTGTTTAATTATTTATTTAAATTAATAATTTATCAATTAATCTTTTTGTTGATTGATTGATTAGGTTTAGGAAACTTAGTTGCTTTTTATATTGATCCAAAATGGAATTATATTCCTCTGTGCTTATAGTAACTCAAAAAGAGATGCCAGAGTTTATTATGTTTTTGTCGTATTGGATTTACCATCAAAACATTTTCACTAAAAATCAAACAAACCAAACTCTGGTGATTTGGGTCTGCACCAAAAGTTTTGTGGGAAATAACCCTGAAGCTTGAGCCCTCATGGCTAGGGTTGCCAACTTCAAAAAAGGAAAATAAGGGACAATTGTGATTTTTATAGGAAAATAAGGGACAGAATTAGGGACACTCAACGTATTTGCACTGTACCACAAGTATGGGTCATTCTGTATCAAATCAACCAAATTTCAGAAACTTCCCCGGCTCAAATTTTTGAATGCAACAATAATTTTTCTGAAGAAAGATAAACATGTATAGTGATGAAAAACAAAATATGAAATGTCATGGATGTATATTTACTGAGTAATCCACTAATTTATAGAGGGGGGTCAAAATGACAGTTTTCACCTGGGATTCAGAGCCAAATTACAGTAGGGTAAAAATGACTTTAGAAAGATGGCAGCATCATGATGTTATTTTTACACAGAGATTGGTACATCTGATAGTAAAATTTGTTAACTTTAGAAGTCTTTGTTGCATTATGTGGCAATGGTGACAGATTAAAAAAAAAAAAAAAGAGAAAAAGCACTTCAGTTGTTTTTCTACTGTAATTCAATAAGTACTAAATATATCTTAAAGCTCTTTTAGGTATTGGGTCCTAACAAAGTTTCCTTTTAGCGTCTTTAGTTTTAAGGCTCTATATGGTTCATATATGGTTTCCTATCTTGGCTTTGGCTTTGGCTTTCTTCTTTATTTATGTATTTCTTTCACAAAAAATAAATAAATAAATAAATAAACAAATAAATAAATAAGTAATAATAATTATATATATATATATATATACACATACTATATATATATATATATATATATATATATATATATATATATATATACACATACTATATATATATATATATATATATATATATACACATATACACATATATATATATATATATATATATATATATATATATATATATATATATATATATATATACACATACTATATATATATATATATATATATATATATATACACATATACACACATATATATATATATATATATATATATATATATATATATATATATATATATATATATATATATATATATATATATAGTATGTATAGTATATATATATATATATATATATATATATATATATATATATATATATATATATATATATATATATATATATATATATATTTGAGCCGGGGACCTCTGGTTGAGTTGACACAGAATGACCCATATATATATATATATATATATATATATATATATATATATATATATATATAAAGTGTATAAAAGATTTCATAAATAACCACATTGTTTGCTTAACCTGTTTATGTACAATTATTCTAAAAAGAATATTAATGTCGTACAAAAAATAAATAAATAAATAAATAAATAAAAATAAAATAAAAAGTCATAAGTTACACACAAACCATAGGCCTAAGCAAATTGTACCATTATAGAATTGTGACAGCACAGGTGGTGTAGTAATTTAGGAGGTGGATATACTGTGAAATTGCATACAATATATATTACATACATACAAATTTTGAAAGAATAACAACTGAACATCTATGAAACGTCAGTCAATAAATTATTATTATTTTTTTTTTAGCCTAATTAAAGAAAACTTAGAGAGTGTTGGTTACTTTTGGTGCTTGAATCTGTGCTTCAATAATGAGGTACAAGTTAAAAGAATACGCTAGAAGGTAACATTTTAAAAATGTCTTTTTTTCTCTCTATTTAACAACATTAACTTACAATATACTGAAAGTCGTCTTCCGGTAGATTACATGTTTTCCTGCCTTGCTGGATGGTGGGCTCATGGTCAATAATCACGTTGTTTGCTTTCACCCAAACTAACTTGGGGAAATTAAAATGCGGACGTTGAAGTTAGCGGTAGTCCTGCTCGCTCTGAAGTGAGAGCGACTTGCAGGGAACAGAGGATTCTACAAGGTCTTAAAGCACTCCTAGAATGTCTACGTTCGCAAATAAAATAATAATTTGTCCAAAAAGAATGATTAATTAGCAATTTAGAATATGTTATTCGTATGGTCTAATTGCCATATGGGACATGCCTGCAAATATGGGACAAACTGTTTTCCATACAGCTTTCATACGGAACGCTTCTTTGATGCCTGAAATACGGGACTATTCCATATTATACGGCGTGGTTGGCAACCATATTTATGGCTCCTTTCTACCAAATCTGTTTACCTTCAGAATGACCCACAAAGATTTCATGTGAATTTATACATTATGTTAAATGAAGAAAAGGCTTTATCTTAAGTTGTGTGTCTGTTGTGGGAGTTAATGTCATATAGTCAACACATAGTGCGAACTCTGACAGAATGTTATAAAAATAGACTGATGTAAACTGCCAGCATTCAGTTCTTCAAAAACACACTGACAAATTAACTGCCAATTAGTGTTAGCAGCAAAAGAGTGAAAAGCTGCACTCTTTGACATCTTTTTCACATATTCAATTTCACTTATTCTTTGTCTAGGTTCCTTTTTTTTTCTGTGGCATTTTTGGCACATTAATCACCATGGAGGTGAACAACCAGTTTCTTTTCTTTCTTTCTTTCTTCCTTAAGAAAACTGAGTCGACTGTGTTTGAGTAAATTTAGATCATGAATTTGAATGATATCCTTTTTTCTTTCAGTGACTTTTAATGCGCTTACTTTGATGTACTTGTGAGCTTGATTGAACATATCATTTTAGTAGAACTAAATCATTAACTGCAATTATTAAAATAAATATGTGTGTGAATTTTGATAATTCATACAGTGATGGTTGCTTTAGCTAGATCATAGCTTTGTGGAAATTGTCGCAAAGCCTTCTGTGACAAGATGAAGAAAGTAACTGGTTGGGGATCACAAGCAAAACACAAGAGACAAAATGTTGTGAACACAAAGTTATAGCAATACTCGAAGCATTAATATGGGCCTAATGAATTTAATCACTGAAGTGTAACTTGTACATATTGCTTGATAGGTTTGTTCTGAAAACATTTCCATTATAAATGTACATCTAAATCAGATGAAAATCTACTAACCAAACATACAGTTCAAAACAAGCTGAGAGAGGGGTTGTGTAGGCCTGGCAGCAGAAGCAGGGTTCTGAAAACATCTGTTTAGTCTCTCTGGCTGTGTAAGTTTGGCACTAACCCATCTCAGTGTGATTCATTTAAATGTAGCAGAGGGCTTCAGAATGGGTCATCTCTGTACTCACTCAGTGTGTGCGTGAGTGTGTGAGTGGGATGCCTTACATTCCCCATCATAATGTGGCATTCACATGGGCATACTGCACAGAGAGGGTGAAAGAGCAGGGATGGCAATATATATTACAACACATGGTGTGATGTTTTTCATAGATATGGCATTGAATCTTTAATATTATATGCCTTCACCACTCCAGACATAGTTTCCAGATGCACTCATTCAGGAGCTTGAGTTGAGCTATTGATTTGCACACTTTTAGATAAGCTAATGGCTGCTCTTTAAACTCACACCATGATCTCAGAACTTGTGAGAGCTCATAGATTAATTTGGCGTGCTTCACTAAATCTATCTAGCCATCTATTTATCCATCCGTCTATCGTTCTGCCTGTCTCTCTATCTCTGTTGTTTCGTCTTTCTGTCTGTTGTCTATCTAATCATTTTTTGTACAGGAAAAGGGTGCACTGGGTTTATAACATAAAACAAGAGCATTAATGTGAATTTTATTTATTTTATCTAGATTATTTTGGTTCCATAATGTCTGCCTGCCTGTTTGGAATAATGTTTTTAATGTTGTTGAAATTATTAAAATATAGAAGAACTGTTTTCTTTTTCAATATATATTAATTTATTATGTAATTTAATCCTGTGATGGCAAAGTTGAATTCTCAGCAGTCGTTACTCCTGTCTTGTCACAAAACGGTTGCAAATAAAGATGATGGATCTAGGTGCAGCTATACAGTTTACACAAACTCTAAACTGGAAACAGGAACAGAAGTAACACATAATGAAAACTGACAATGAACAGAACAAAACACAGAGCTTAAATACACTGAGACAAACCAATGAACTAAATGAACATCAGGTGCAAACACTAATCAAATCAATGAGTAACAAGGGAACAAACTGAAAACTAGGTCACAAAACAAAAACATGTGCCAACCACCCAAAACCAAAACACACAGATGAACAACCCCATCTTATGGCAATTCGTACATATTTTACGAGGTGGCTAATTGGTACAATTTCATATGACCTTGTATGAATTCATACGTTTTGTGAAAAAAAAAAACATATTTTACGAGGTGGCAAAATCATAAAAATTCGTACGAAAGGCCACTCCTACCCCCGCCCCTAAACCTACCCCTCACAGAAATCGTACAAAATTGCACGAGTGAGGTTGTACAAATTTGTACGAATTAGCCACCTTGTAAAATACGTATGAATTGGTCATGAGATAGTGTTGGAAAAACCCAGACAAGTCTTCATTGTCACACGATCCTTCGGAAATCATTCTGATATGCTGATTTGCTGCTGCAATATTTTCTTTTATCATCAATGTTGTAAAGTTTTTGCTGCTTAAAATTTTTAAGCTGAAAATTCAGCTTTGTCATCACAGGAATAAATTACAATTACATTTTATTTTATTTTTTTCAGTATTACTATTGTTTTACTGTGTCTTTAATCAAATACATGCAGCCTTATTTAGTGTAAGAGACTTAATTCAAAAACATTTAGAAAATCTATTCACACTGTTGACTGGTAGTGTATGTAGTCTACACATTTTTTTTTAATTATTATTATTATTATTATTATTATTATTTACCACACAGATGTAACTATATTCTATCATATCTGCACATTTTGTTAATTTATGTCTGCAAATTCAATTTAAACCTAAAGAGATAAAAATATGCTGTCTTTGTATCCTGTGTAGCTGAAAACTGCTGACATAAAGGGATCAGATAATGATATAGATGTATTTATATATACAATGTCTAAAATATTCTTAATTGTGAGATTGGAAGAACACTTTCAAAAGCATAAATGACCACACACCACTTTGGAAATCACAATTCTACAGTATTTATGAGTTCTTCTATAAATGTCAGTATTTTGCTACTATGTATTCAGAACATTTAGTAAAACAGATGAAAATGATGTGAGAAAACTGCAGTTTGAATAAAATGATGAGAGTGCATTGGCCTGCCCTCTCTCAGATGAGCTTGCTGGGCTTGTTGCTCCTCTCTGAAGGTCAGAAGTCAATTGCAGTAATGTGCTTGCAGCAGCCCACAAGCCTCCATTATCAGGACTAATGTGTGGCTGCATTATTCGCCCACACCCTGTGTGGCTTGGGCTGTGCTCCCTTCCCATCAACCTCAGTGCACAGGACCCTACAGTCTCATTAGAGACAGCTTCAGCCGTCAACAAAAGTGCCCATCTAAAAATACATAACAGCATTTATGTTCTATATTTCTTAACAGCTTCGATACAAACAGTACATGCATTATGGATTTAGAGTGTTGTATTTCATATTAGTCCACTGTGGCATGTGCTCACCGCTGTAAAGGCTAGAGACCATATGTTTTGTGTACAGAACAATTTCACATCATTTGCTACAACAAAGTGTTGCTTCACTCATTCACTAATGAAGCCAACAGCGTGCTTGTCCAAATCAAATTCCCATTCTGATTAAAGACAACATGGAATCAAAATGGACCCTGTATACTTTGAGTAAAGACCTCTGTGTTATTATTATTATTATTATTATTATTATTATTATTATTATTATTATTATTATTATCCGTTTATTTATGCATGCGATACCAAATATCATATATAATTCTGACTTATATTGTAATGTTATGTGTATTATGCGTGCCAAGACTGCATTTATTTGATCAAAACTACAGTAATATTATGAAATATTATTACAATTTAAAATAACTTTTCTGTTTTTATATTTTTAGTCATAATTTATTCCTGTGATGAAAAAGCTGATTTTCAGCAGACATTTATCCAGGTCTTTAGTGTCACATGATCTTCCATGAATCATTCTAAGGTGTTTATTTGGTGCTCAAGAAACATTTCTTATTATTATCAAATTTGAAAACAGTTCACTCTTGTGAGTGCTTGATAAGTTTAATGTATCCTTGCTGAAAAAATTATATTTTTCATATAATATTAATATATTAAAATGTTCATAACATAACATAACATAACATGTCTCTTGCTTGCTGAGAAAAATTCTGGAAATAAAATGGGTTGTGATTTAATTTCAAGTTGACTTTGAACTCAGTAGGCTTGTTTTGTCTTGATGAATAGAAGGTTCCCCTTCAGGAACTCAAGCTGCGTGTAACGCTTTGGGAACACCTTTAGCGTGACCACGCTCTGAATCACGTGTGTAATCAGACCAATGGATGGGCGAGATGTCACGGGTGGGGTGACGTAGCGACCAGAGAGCTTAAAAGCACATGCGGTAAATACAGCGGCAGCTTCTGTCATTCAGCAAATCGCTCTGTGTGTGTCAGTCTTATTTATTGTTGTCTGTCCCAGTAAAAGCATAAGCCATGTCAAGGGCGAAAGACAAACATATAAGGGCGGCTAGAATGTCCTGATGCCTTGGCCCAGGATTTTTGAGGGCAGGCCCCTCTGGGGAAGAGCGGTGTACACCTCATCATACGGTGCCCGTCTCTCCTCAGTGCCCTCAGGGGATCGGTCTGTCAACCCTGCCACCTACGGTGCTTCAGGGCACAGCGGTCTCCAGCGAGTGCTTCTCTCAGCTTTGCCCGGAAACGTAGTGGTTCTGGGAGGCTCGCTACCTCCAAGGAGGTCTCCAGATCAGTTATATCGGCTGTTCCCTGCCAGTCCTCCACTTCAGAACACCGAGCTAGCTGCTCTAAGTACACCAGAGGCCAGTCTCGAGAGACTGGTTCCCTTAGTAGGTCATCTGGCAGTATGAGAGCACCTACCAAATGTATCTTATTTGATCCTGCCCCGAGCAGGCTCTGGTTTTTTCAGTCTGAGTCTTCCGAGAAGATGACGGGTCTGAGGACTTGGCTCAGGACTTCTGAGGGCAGGCCCTTCAGGGAAGAGCGGTGTACACCTCATCATACGGTGCCCATCTCTCCTCAGTGCCCTCAGGAGATCAGTCTGCCAACCCTGTCACCCACGGTGCTTCAGGGCACAGCGGTCTCCAGCAAGTGCTTCTCTCAGTCTCTTCTGCCCGGAAACGTAGCAGAACTGAAAGTTCCTCCTTCGGCCTTGCACTCTCACCCTGCACTTTCACAAAGTGTGTGGATGCTGCTCTGACTCCTCTGCGACTCCAGGGCATCCACATACTGAACTATATAGATGATTGGTTGATATTAGCTCAATCGGAGCAGGTGGCGGTTCGGCATCGAGATGTCGTTCTCGCACGCATGAAAGAGCTGGGGTTAAGACTAAAAGCCAAGAAAAGTGTGCTTTCTCCACTACAGAAAACCACTTATCTGGGCATGGTATGGAATACGACCACGATGCAGGCACAGCTGTCTACTGCTCGGAACGGTCGATCCTCACTGCAGTTGCGAGAGTCAGAGAAGGCTGGTCACTTATTGTCAAATAGTTTCAGAAACTTTTGGGTCTGATGGCAGCTGCGTACAACGTCATACCTTTTGGCCTGCTGTACATGAGACCCCTACAGTGGTGGCTCAAAACCAAGGGGTTTTGCCCAAGGGGAAATCCACTTCGCATGATCAAGGTCACGCGGCGATGCTTTCGTGCCTTTGACATGCGGAGAAAACCTTGGTTCTTGTCACAGGAGCCGGTGTTGGGAGTTCCTTGTCATCGCGTAATGTTAATGACAGATGCGTTCCTCACCGATTGGGGTATAGTCATGAGTGGCCACCCTGCCAGCGGTCTGTGGAGCGGCCGCCATCTCATGTGGCACATCAACTGCCTGGAGATGATGGTTGTTTTTCTAGCATTGAAGTACTTCCTCCCGGACCTAGGAGGCCACCGTGTGTTGGGTGCACCAACAACACAGCGGTGGTTTCTTATATCAACCACCAGGAAGGTCTGTGTTCACGCCCCCTTTACAGGCTGGTGCACCAGACCCTTGTCTGGGCCCTCTTTTTGATCACTGCAAGCGTTGTTAGGTCTCCTCTCGCTACGAAGAGTTTTCGAGGCCTCCGCTCGCCAGAGCTCCGCTTGGACAGCATTTGTGAGTGGTAGGCTTTAGGTGAACCTCCTTACAAGATGTCCGGTGTGTGGAGTGTAGTTAGGCCTCCTCTTGGTTTAGAGAGTTGTCATCCTGAGGCCTCCGATCCAAGAGCTCGACCATTTCTGTGAGTGTCGTCAGATCTTCTCTCGCTACAGAGAGTTATTGAGGCCTCCGCTCGCTGGAGCCCCTGGGGGATGGAGCTCATCTGGAAACAGACTTGGCCGAGGCTTCATCTGTACTCCTGCCCAGATCGCACGGCTCCCGAGAGTTCTGGAGAGAGTGCGCCAGACGGGTAGCCCTGGTCTGGCCGGGCTGAGTACGCTTCTCAGACCTGATTTCCCTTCTCGATGGCTCTCCATGGGAGATTTCCATCAGGAGGGATCTCCTCTCTCAGGCGGGGCCTTCCCCCCGCCCGGAGTTTTGGAACTGTGGATGTGGCCAGCACAGCTCATAAGTTCCGGTCTCTCAACTGAGGTTGCTGAGACCATTCTCCAGTCCAGAGCTCCCTCCACGAGGAAACTGTACTCCTTGAAGTAAACCTTCACTTCTTGATGCGGCAACCGCCAGCTCGACCCAGTTAACTGCCCAGTTGGTTCAGTGCTGGAGTTCTTGCAGGTACGGTTCTTCATGGCGGCCCTAGCTGCTTTCCATGCCCCTCTCAGTAGTCGGTCTTTCAGGAAAGACCCACTTGTTACATATTTCCTCCATGGTGCGCTGAGGCCTCCGGCCAGGAGAAATTTATGCTAAGTGGTGAATCAGAATGCTGTCCATAGCCTTGAGTCCTCTGATCTCCCCTCTCCCTTGGGGGTCAAGACTCACTCCACCCGAAGCATGGCGGCCTCTGGGCCTTCCTGTCTGGTGCCTCTATGCGGGACATTTGTAACGCTGTGGGTTGGTCCACACCGCTCACGTTTGTGAGGTTCTATGTCCTCAATATGCATGCCACTCCCAGCTCCTCTGTTCTCTCGCCTTAGCTGTGCTCTTCCTCACTAGGCAGGGATTTGAAAGTCTGGCAGCGTGGGCATTCTCGTTCCCAAAGCATTCGACGCAGCTCAAGTTCCTGAAGGGGAACGCCTCAAGGTTACGTATGTAACCCTAGTTCCCCGAGGGAACAAGACGCTGCGTCTCCTGCCATGCATCCGGCATCCCTGCGAGCGCTTCCCTCATTCTACCAGAAGCTGCCGCTGTATTCACCGCACGTGCTTTTAAGCTCTCAGGTCTCTACGTCACCCCGCCCGTGACGTCTCGCCCATCCATTGGTCTGATTATACACATGATTCAGAGCATGGTCACGCTGAAGGTGTTCCCAAAGCGTTCGACGCAGCATCTCGTTCCCTCGGGAAACTAGGGTTACATACGTAACCTTGAGGCATTTTCATCTCTAAACATGCCACTTTAGCAGATATATTCACCCTTATAGCATAAAATACAACATTATGCATGTTTGCAGCTGTTTGTTCCCTTGACTACACTAAATTACCGTATTTCACACACACAAGACAATGTGTTTTACATTTTGTAGCCTAACCATTCCAAAGCATGTTAAATTGAGGAAATTTATAAAAATCTGCAATGAGCAAAACTTTGCTTTTATTTTAATGCTTCCAAGAGTGAGCAAGATTAGAGGTCCAAAAAAAAAAAAAAAAAGGATTAAAAAAAGAAACAGAAACAGGAAGAATCTTGCAGTCAGTGGAATGACCTACTGTTCAAGCTTCACTAGACAAGCGTCTATATGATTGATTTTGACAAGGCCTTGTGTTTCCAGTGGGTGCTTTATACTGTTAAGCTATGATTGTTGTTTAAAATCTGCTGTCTCCACTCGTAACAACAAATCAGTTTTTTGTGTTCAGATAAGAAAATGACTTAGGCAGGTAATTCATTCATTTCTGGTAGGAGGTCAGCATGATTTTTCCCCTCCTATTGTTTCAATTCACAGCATCATTAGTCACACTGTTATGATTGGCACTTCTGAGCAGTAAGGAGAGCCTTGTGGTTCCTCTGAAACTGTTTATCAACACCTATAGTTTTCAATTATGCTAAAGAGATCCCCACTTTCCTGAGCTGTAATTGAAACACATTTGGGATTGCTTGTTGGAACATAGCTTCGCCACCAGCAGAGTTCACAGTTGAAGCCAAGAGAGGAGTTAACAAGCAATCTGGACTGTTTTTTTTTTTTGTTTTTTTTTCAGTATTATCGAGCTTTTCGGACAAAAAGATAAGGTTCTTACCATGAGAGGATGTGTTATGAATTTAGAACAATTAAAATAAATTACTAAAATGTGCTCACTGAAGATTTGAAAAGTTTTCTATTGTATATAAAGCATTTCTGAAAGAAGAAGAAAAAAAAAAAAAGGACAGTGATAATGAAGACCCAGGCTAGTTTTCACACTCTCTTTATTTCAGTGATTATTTGTCAAGGTAAATTTGTATCTGAAAATCTATTTCTGTATAGGTGGGTACATACTGTATCTTAAAGTCTTGGCTGCTAAAAAGATACTGCACATTTCCACAGGTTTTCCTTGGGGAAAATATACAGATTGTGGGATAGGTTGCATTAAACGTAATAGTCAGAGAATGCACATTATCTGCTTTAGATCTACTGATGGTCTGCTTTGACAGCGAGAAAGCTGACTTTTACCCTCAATGTCAAAATACTGACATGATTCAGTACTAGTGGTTTTTCTAAAAGGCAGCAGTCAGAAGTCCGTTTTAAAGGTCAGTTAATGAGCTTTTTCAGTCAGGTGCTGTGCACTCATTTCACGAAGCAGATTTCAATGAGATGGGAACCTCCCTTGAGAATGATGATAAGAGTGACTTGAAATAGCCAGCACCATGATTTCATCTAGGTCCACATAAAGTTAGTGAAGCATGAAACCATTCACAGTAAAACTTGGTCGGTCTATATTTCATGCTGCCTCATGCTGTTACGGACTGGTCTGACCACTCCTTAATGGTCATTTGAAAAATGTCAGCCTTTCATTGAACATTACACTAAATATCCTCACGTACTACAACAGAATGACTCTTAAAAACGAATCCTATAAGTCGAGCTTAATGAAGAGTTATTGATTCCCCCATATGTGAGGTTCAATTCATTGTTGTGACATGAAAAGGTCTAACTTTCTCTCTGAGCATTTTATTCCCCATGAGGAGCACATGAGGGTTCACCTTACAGCACAGCCATTTAAAGAGGAAATTGGGTGTTGTAGTTTAAAGCAGAAAAAAAATCTCTTCTGCTATCTGTAGACATAGACAATCCTGATGATATATTACCTCTAGTGCAGAAGAGGACAAGTCACATTAAGAAGTGTCAGTGATGAGATCCAGTATCACAGCTGGCTCTGAAATTTGGTTAGGTTGCACTAAACCAAAGCCTGAAGTGCTCTACAGTTACAGTGATCTTGGGGATTGTATTTCTTTTGTTCTGGTACGTTGCTGCAATGGGCAGTTTTTTGAGTTGGTCTGTACATTTACGTCCGCTGCTGAGGGTTGCTCGGTCTTTCACTCTCCGGCTCTTTTAGAGATGCACGGATTCGTACAGATACCAAAAAGACCATAATTATTTATTGGCATAATATGTTATTGGCAACAAGTAAATACATTGAAATGAAGCACTGAAACCTAAAGTCTAAAACCTAAACTGTGTAGATATATGTAATATAGCTAACCATACATGCACTAAACTCTGACTATTTATTTTCAGCTATTTATTTATGGATTTCAGTAGGCAGACATGAAATTTGTCACTGTCCCTCAGCAATTAGCAGAAACTATCCGTGTTTCTTTTATTTATTTATTTATTTTTTTCCACATATAGAACAGAAGCTCTTTTTCCTATAAATGCATCAGGGTGAAAAAAAGAATTCACATATAATGCACTGAAAAGTAAGCGTCGCTTGAAGGTGGGTGGAATATTCATCGTTAATTAGTTTACTACACAAATCTTCTTTTCAGTCACTGTCCTGGCCTTGAGAAAAAGCACACACACCTGTTCCAATTTGTTTTGTTTTTCCAAGCCAGTTTCAATAATTGCTTTCCTGATTATTGGAATGATCTGGCGCAGGCTGAAGTTTCAAAACTTTGTTATTGTGCTTCATAGATCTCTTCGTTATTACGTTGTTTGGAATTCACAGCTACAGTCCCATAACCTGACTACAAGCCACATCCTCTTGTTGAAAGGCGTTAGAGATTTTTCAATAGTTTCTAAGCACTTTGCTGTGGTTTTCAAGTGATTCTGTTTCATTGATCCTTCCAAAGCAACTGCACTTGTGGGAAGATCGCCTACTGTTAGGTTCCTCTGGGCATTTGTTGAGTTTCTCAAGTTTGTTCTAACCATTTCAAACTGTCTTCTTTGACCAGTAGTGGTCATTAATATTTATCGACTCTGGTTTAAGAGCAAAATGTAGGTAAGAGACTGAATGGCATATGACTAGCTTGCTCTATTCAAATTGTTCAGACTTTAAAAGCATCATGCATTTATGTAACCTTTCTAAAGGCTAAGGATTTAACTGGAAATATTTGACTTCAAGAGTTGGAGAAATATTGCTGACCTTCAGAAAAGCCAGAATGGAGTCTAAGGTCACTGTAAAATGACGCTTTCGTTTATAGACATTTCAGAGGGTAGAAGGGGTATGATTAAGCAGTTGAAGACAGATGGGATCTATCTTTCGCCAATAAAACCTTCATCTCTTATCAGATGGGGAGAGAGGCATGTTATAAAGAGCTTCTAAAATCAATTTACTTTTATAGTGACAGAGCATCATGTGAGAATGAAAGATAAAAGCAGACTGAAACTAAACAAAAAGCAGAAACAATGCTGATTGATAATATTAATTAAAATATGGTGATAGTCAAAACAGTAGAAGCTTCATTCATATGTCAAATTGTGATTCATAAAACTGAAGCAGATCAAAAAAACTTAGCCTTGAGGAATGCCTGTAACCATAGTGATAATGATAGTAAATATTAAGACATTTTTTTAAAGGATTTAATTTTTAATCTGAACTAATGAGAGTCGCACCTGCTGTTTGCATCCTCTCAGAAATGTGGCCGAAAACTCTAGCTTGCTGCAGTTTTTTTTTTTTCCCCCTTCTCTGCCCAAACACTTTATCTCACTCTCCAACCATGCAATAGTCCAATTTGCTGCTAATTTTCATAACCTGAAAGAAGTTAAAAGTTCTAATATTAGTGACTAATGCTGATTTACGTTTATGCACTTGGCAGGCACTTTTATCCAAAACACCTTTGCTTTCAATATATTAATTTTATCAGTTCATACATTCATATAACTTTGGGAATCAAACTAAGTCATGCTCTACTATTCTGTTCATAATTTGCTACAACAAATTATTTTTTTGAAGTTGTAAATAAAACAATTATTGGAGTATGTTTTACAAGAAAATACTATTTCAGTCTTTATACCTCAGAATTTCATGTTTAATTCATTGTGTTACTTGCTGTAATTATTTGTGAAATGTATTGTTTCTGAGTGAAAAATTGTTTCAAAGTAATTTCTACTTTTGTGTGTGTGAGTGTGTGTCATTCTCAAATTTCAGTCTGGACTATTATAAATTTAAGGGAGTCATTTTGGTTATAGATTCAGTTGTCATTCTCTTTTAAAGCTGAACTGCGTAAGAGAGTATTTAGCACACAAACAAGACCAAGAAACCAAATTGTCATGCTGTGTGGACATGTACAATACCGTCTTTGCCACAGTAGTGATTCATATTCAACATTTGAAGACATATCATTTATAGATTGCTCCTCTGGCTCTTTTTTGACCCCACCTTCCTCCTTTCTGTGCCGTGTCATTAGCACCAGCTCTGGGGCGGCGAAGAGCACATTTATTTCTTCATATGGTGTAATGTGTCACCCCCTTTTCCCCCTCCTTTTTCAATTCACTGAAATTTAGATTTCCACATCAAGGGAGCTGTGGCAGTGATGGAATCAAAGGCTCGCCTGTGGCTTTGAACCCTCCTGATGAAGAGATGAAAAGGGCCAGGTTGCTGGAGCTCCTAGCGCTCACCACTCCAGTTCCTGTCTGGCCAGGTTTGCCTGGATGAAAGCCACCTCTCTCCTTCTCTCCTATCTCCCTTTCTCTCTTTCCATGTCTGTTAGTCGCTATCTCGGTGTCTTTCAAACAGAGTCTTACTCTCAATTGCTACATTTCATCTCTCTTGGTGTCCCTTTTGTCCTCTTGGGCTCATGTCTTCCCTGTGTTTGTTTTTTGCTTCGTTTTTCCTAGAGACATCACTCTACTTTTCACCCTTCTTCCGTGGATACTTTATACTACACCAGTTTTGAAGAGGGATGGATGATGAACAGATAGATAAGTAGACAGGCAGACTAATAAATTCTAACAATATTTGAATTTTCACTAAAGATATGTGTAAAACCTTCAGGTATTTTTTTGCATGTCATTTGCTTGAAACATTAAATAGCATTATATCAAACCATATCAGTTATCAAATGATATTACTTTGATTTATGTATCTTTGAGTTGATATAGAATATGTAACTATGCAGACTCATTTCCCCAATTTTTTATATTTAGTTTACCTTTTCCACCATCTAACGCTTATGTAGTTACATTAAAAACAAATAATTTAATAACTGTAAATCTCAAAATGAAAGTCCATTTATCATATTGTACATTTATAGTATTTTGAAATTCACCTGTGGCATTTTAAATGACTGTTTTAAATTTTTAGTGTTTTATTTAGTGTTATTTAGACAAAATGGTATATTTTTTATATCAGTCATTAATTGGTTATTTATTATAGACATTCATTTTAACACTGGTACATCCTTTAATATGAGCATGAAAATCAGTATAATATTGGTCTTTGGCAACCCGGTTCTCTAGATCCTGGCATTGCTATTATTGGTTATTGAAAAATGCAGTTGGTTTCAATATTAGATATTAAAATTTAGAAATTGCAGCATGTTGTCTTAGATTTGTATTTTTATAAATTTTATTGTCACTTCTTGTTTATTGTTGTAATAATTTGTGTTTAATTACTTTTTTAATTATGACATATTTAAAGTCATGTCATTTGAGAAATAACTGATTTCTACTTCTGTTGCATTATTTTAATAATCAAACCTGCAAGTGCACACTTTTTAAGGCAAGGTGAACCTTGATAGAGAAGAAGGTGCCCTTGACTATCCATTTGTACTGAACGTTTTATAAAAAGTTTTGGCTGAATGGCAACTTTATTCATTTATTCAGATTTTTTATTTTTTTATTTTATTTATTTATTTATTTTTTCTCTTTTGTTGGTTTAGTCAGGGGAGCTCCTTTATTTAGGTAATATATTCTTACAGATGGTCTGCCTCCTGTGTGCTCAAAGCATCTTTCAGAATTAAGATCAGATTTCTTCCTGTTCCATATTAGCTTCAATAATAACAAAAAATGATCCTCAGTCAGTACTGTTACTGTGCTAGTTCTCATAAAATTTGCCCCTGGCCTCAATCAGTGCCAAGTTAACTAGCACTTTTATCAGACTGAAAAGCAGCTTTTGGATCATATGCTTTAGTATTGATTTTCCCCACAAAGCTTTAATTTGCAATAGATTTCCGTAACACAATCGCAGGAAGAAGCTATTACAGTTATTGTACATACAAGCACACTAGCCGCCAATCAATACCAGAAGAAAATATCTAATTAATTAAATATAATTGATGTTAAGGGCATTACTAAATGTCTATTTAAGAACTGTTCACTAGTTATAGATCTCCTCCTTTTAATTGCACTTTCAAACTGTACTCTTGTACTCTTATGTTCCCTCACACGATTAGCTCAGCAGCATTTATTCCTCCTTTTCCTTCGCTCTTTCTCCACAACATCCCTTAGAAGCTTTTGAACTTCTCTGATGGACAGTGGGAAAGAACAGAAATGAGGGCCACGCTGACCCACAGCTGATGCCTGGCAGGAAAGAACATTGGAAGGAATATCAAGATACTAATCCTCCGCTGCTTCAGGAGGTCGGGTCGCTCTCGGCAGTGGGCAGAGCTCAAATGCAAACCCAGGAGCATTTCCCAGCCTGCCATTCGAAGGTTCACGAGGTTTGTGAATGTTTGCATGTGTGTGTGGGTAGGCTCTGTAATGGGTGAACGAGGTGGCACGCTATCTGCTTAAAAAGTGTGCGGTGGATCCATAACGAGAGCCAAGGAGACAATCGGCGCTTGGTTACATCGTTACGGGTCACTGCAAAAATCTCCAGAGAAAATATTAATTCAATCGCGCACAAAACAAGCAAGCGAGGAAAATATCAGGTCTCCAGAAGGTTAGGCAAGACCTGAATCAAGCAAGAGAGAGAGCTAAAAGTGAAGCAGGCAAGCTAACAATCTTCACGCTGCGAGTTGCACTTATTGTTAGGATCGTTTCAATTTCCCAGCTCAGTACCTGTAAGCACACGCGAGACTGATACGTGTTGGTTTCTAGTCATTATTTCTGGCCAAGGTCAGTGTTCTTGCCGGTGTACTTGGCAAGAGGATAAACAAATACATGGTGTTTCAATGACCCCTTTAACACGTCTCCAAAGTCTCATGTGGCTCTGAAAAGTCAAAATCGGTTTAGGTGCATAAAATGATGGAACGGGTTCAGGTCCAATGTGGATTTCTCGAAGAAAAAGGCCACGGATAGCTTAGGAAACAATGTGTGCTTTTCATCTTTCAGTCACAGCAGAAAACACGGCAGCGCTGTCTGAAAAGCGTCTCGGCCCTCGGTGAAGAATGCAGATCAGTGGCACTGGAAATAAATAAATAAATAATTCAGCAGAAGCACTGAGCCAATCTTAAATCAAGCCCGCATCGCTCACCTGTTCAGTCTCACATTTTATTTCTGTTTCATTGCTTCTGCTCTGCTGCGTGGTCTTCACTCACACCTGAGTATGAAAAAATCCTGTTGTTTGTCATTCTGACAGATTTCTCTTATGCGGCACAGGATGCACCAGACAAAGAGAGATTGGGTGTTGGAAGACACTGAAGAATGGAAGGCAAGGGAGTGCCCAAGCGCCCAGGAGGGATCACTCACAGTGGGATTAGACATTCAGACGCAGCTGGGTATCGCTGTCTGGATGGGTCTCTTTCATCAAATAGATGGCTCTCTATTGTGAGTGTTGCACTAGTGGGAATTTGCTCTTAAGTATGGAGTGAGAAAGGTCCAAGGGACTGGGAGGACACATGCATTGAATGGCAAAGAGCCAAGGGAAGCGAAAAAAGAGACAGTGGTTACTGTGGAGGGCATTGCTTTAAAAATACATAAGCTGGGAATAGGGAAGTGCCTTAAACCCTTACAACTGATTACTGGTGCCTGGGGCAGCTCAGACTAAATTTTTAAGAAAATAGAACAAAAAATAATAATAATTCAGTTTTTGACACTTTAGTTTCAATTGTAACAATAGTGCAGTTAATCTACATATATTATATTTAGGGCTGTCGATTGAGTTTAAAAAAAATAAATCTGCGATTAATCACATAATCGTATTCATATTTGTAATCAACTATATTTTCAAATTGAACCTTCAAATTATGAAGGATGTGGAAATGTGGAAACAACATAAAGAGCATTTTAAATATCTGAAATTTTAAATGTTTGTTTAGTTGCCTCTTTTTACTAAGTGTTATTTAAGAGTGATAATACTTATCACTGATACCGATACTGATACTGATGCCTTGATTAAATGCCCCACCACCCATTTCTGAGGCTAAATGAGTGATTATAGCCTTTTAACAATACATTAAATAACTTTTAATTGAACTGAACTTATTGCTATAAGCTTAATTAATTGTTTAATCAAAATTTAATTAAGTGCCATTTTTAAGTGTATAAGTTTTCAAAGTTATTGTAAGTTTTAATATTTATAACTTACAATACTGTTATGCTTACAATATTCACATAACCCATTAAAATAAATGTCACATTTAGCTGTATTCTATATTTAACCCGTATTCTATATTTTACCCAAAGTCCACAAAGATCTAAAAAATCCTCCTGGACGACCTATAGTGGCAGGCATCAATAGTTTGACAGAGCCACTTTCTAATTTTGTGGACTTTTTTTTCTGAGGCCTTTAGTGACATCTCTTCCCAGCAATCTTAGAGACACCAGTGACGTTCTTCAATGCCTGTCAGTCATAAAAAATCTAGATGAAGACACTATACTTGCTACAATGGATGTGACTTCTCTATCCACTAACATTCCCCACACTGAGGGTATTTTGGCATTTAAATATTTTCTTGATCTACGCAGTGATGATGAAGGTCTGCCGACTAATTTTAGTGTTGACATGGCTGAATTGGTTTTGACAAATAATTATTTTCTTTTTGAGAACAAATTCTATCTAAATTCTAAATTGAGGGCACAGCAATGGGTGCCACTATGGCCCCTGACTATGCAAACCTATATCTTAGTTATCTTGAGGATCAATATATTTTTAATAACAACCCGTTTATCAATAACCTGGTATTGTTTAAAAGATATATTGATGACTGTTTCATCATTTACAAAGGTTCTGCTAGTGATTTTGAAACTTTTGCCCTATATATGAATTGCCTTAGGTCATCCATTAAGTTCACCTATCACGTGGGGACAACAGACATTAATTTTTTGGACACAAACATCTCTGTTATCAATGGCCAACTTGTATGTTCTTTTTATAGAAAGGAAACTGCAAAAAATAGTCTTTTACATGCAAGGAGTGCTCATCCCATGTCCCTGAAACGTGGTTTACCGTACAGTCAGTTTATGAGACTTTTTCGCATCTGTTCTAACAAGGATGATTTTGAAGCTAAAGCCCAGAATTTATATAGTGATTTCTGATCTCGGGGATATCCAGTCAAGTGGCTCGATACTGCTTTAGACAAAATTAGATCTCTGCCAGAAGATACCAATTTGATCCCTAAAAAGAAAAAGTTTTCTTGTGTATTTAAATCTACTTTTAGTCCATTGAGGCCAGAAATCAAAAAGGCTATCAACAATCATTGGCATATCATACAGAGTGATTGTGATTTGTCAGGTCTGTTCACTGATCCACCTCGCTTTGTTCACCCCAGGCCTCCAAACCAACGGGATAAATTGGTGCATGCAGATACTTACATCCCCACTCCTGGGACCCTCTCTGATGCCCACGGGAATTTTCCGTGTAAGGATTGTGTTGCCTGTTCTCATTATTTAAAAAGCAAATCATTTACACATCCACAAACGGGTAAAATTTATAAAATTAAACAATTGATCACATGCAAACTAACACATACATTATTATGTGTTTTTGTCCTTTATTGTATGTTGGTAAAACAAAACGTGCATTGCGCACTAGAACTGTTGAACATATGAGTGCCATCAGGAGACAAGATCACACTTCTCTGGTTTTTCGTCATTTTGAGTCTGCAAAACATTCGTTGTCTGATTTCAAATTCCTGGGCATTGAGAGGGTTCTCCTGCATAGGAGAGGTGGTAACCGAGATAGAAAGTTGTTACAAAGAGAGGCCTTTTGGATTTTTGGGTTGAAAACATTAACACCGACTGGATTAAATGAAGAGATGGATCTTGCATGTTTTTTTGTAAAGGGAAATTGTTGGCATGACAATTATCCCTCACTGATTAAGATCAGCTGTTAACAATTTGCAGTTGTGCTTATATAAGCATGTTGTTGCCTTTTTGTCTTATGAGCACTGAAGAAAGCATGGGCTGAAATGTTTGCTGTTTGGTCTGTTTTTAAGACACTTTGCATATGGAAAATAAAAAAACTATATTTTTGATAGACCTTTATTGATCTGATTTATTGGAACTTCTTCAGTGTGCGGACAATTTCAGCTACCCATTGGATTAAAACTTTCTTCTTTTAGTTCTACACAACTGAGAACTCATTGTTCTTTTTGAGCGCACACAACTCCTGATTGATCTCTCCCCACTGTAAAATGTATTTTACAATCTCAATAAAACATCAGTATCACAAGTATTAATGCTTTAGGAATTGGTGCATTAATTTTAATGCATTAAACAGCAAATATCTAAGAAATTAATGTTTCATATTTTCACAGCCCTAAAAAAAAATATATATATATATATATATATATATATGTGTGTGTGTGTGTGTGTGTTGTGTTGTATGTTATGTTATGTTATGTGTTATGTTATATGTTATGTTATGTTATGTTATGTTATGTGTTATGTTATGTTATATACGGTCACAGCAAATATTTTTATTGCATTTTATGCTTTGTTGAATTGCTGATAGTTAGTAAATCAGACACACTATGAAAAAAAAAATGTTTGCTAAAGTGATTGAGTTTGATTATTGGCTGCACATTCAGAGACAATTTAGATTGCATTGTTATTCACTTCACTTGTATTTGTGTAGGAGAAATAGAGAGAAAACAGATCCAGCAAAAAGAAGATTGGCATCAGTTATTATGTGCCTTGTGGCCTCCAATCAAAACATTCAGTGTCCATTCAGATCCTTTTTGTAAATAACTGTAACACTAATTCATCCATGTATCCATCCATATAGCTAGTCTTTTTTTTTTTTTTTTTTTTTTTCAACAGAACATTTACTAAAGATGTTTTCAACAAACCACCTCACATTCGAAAGGGGAGACAGAAAACAAAATTACAGGTTCCTTAGGTTCTTTATCTCAAGGCTGCAGGAAAGCATTTTAAAGTGTGGCATATTATTTGAGAGTTTACTGTCAGTAGATTGTGTGATTCCTCGCTGGTTTTGCAAGCTGTTTCCTCTGATGAAGAATAGGTTGAGGAATGGAAGTGACACTGTTTGTTTTTCTGAAACTAAAGCCATGACAGGATGTAGTTAATTGCATTTGAGTATCCTTTGCTTTGAGAAAGAAACATCATCCAATGGATTGCCATCTTATATGCCCAGTAGTTAAAATAAAATACAATAAAAAATCTGATTTTCTGAGAACAGAAAGGGACAACATATTGCTTGCTATGATTTTAGGGAATAACAGTATTATTTCAGCAGAGAGAATAGGGATTTTTATCTTCATATGAGTCACACCAAAGCAAAAAGTAATCTCTGTGAACCCATTACTGTATAATGACAACACCGGAAAAGCGTATAAGCTCAGTCAGACATCACACATGTATCTATGAATGTTGATATGGACTCTTGTTCTATGAATTTTTGCAGTAGGATCATGTGTTCAAAGTTAAGCCTTCTTGCATTTGACCTCCTCCAATCCTTTTACTGTTCATGGATTTGGTTTATTTGCTTTATTTCCTTTTCAGAAGGTGCACAGCATATTGTTACCATATTGGTTATCTGACAATATTTCTTAGTTTGTATCGTTCATTATTGGGTATTTAATTGTTCGTGTTCATTCCGTGCTACCTTTGCCCTCATCTAATGCTCTCTTAAAAATAATCTTTAAAAATATAATTTAATAACAGTTAAATGTAAACTTTAGGAAATCTCAAAAAGAATATCCATACTGTACAAATGTATCCATACTGTACAAATCTAATTATTGGTTTATCAGTATCAACGAGAGTTATAATATCGGTGTTTTTTTGCTCAGAATCCATAAGCACCTGAAGAAACATCAAGTCTTCATAGAGAAACGTTTATGGGAGGAAAAACTACCAAACGTTAACAATTTATGACTGCTGTGTTGATATAAAATTTATTTGCATTTCTAAAGGTAAATTCGCACATAAGGAATCTAATTTTTTTTTTTTTTTTTTTTACAAATGGCCGATAAATCTCTATAATCTGGTCTCCCAACTGGTGCTCGTCTGGGGGTGTGTGTGTGTGGATAAGGGTGAGGTCAGCCAGCACGCATGGGATTTACAGGCTGAGAGATCAGCCAAAGGAGAATTTGAGAGGCAGAGAGCAGTGAGCCATCGATTTCTCACATACACACCATCACCAACAACCAGCACCACTGTGTTTCTCCTTGCTGCCATAGCAACAGCTCTGTTGACTCGTGTTGCTCATGGGAGAGAACTGGCCAGAGGAGAGAGGAAAGCTTCTCACTCACACTGACTTTAACACACACTCAATCACTTACTCACTATTGCTCTCCAGGCGCATGTATGTGGTCTTATGCAACTTTGCTGATGCACAATTCAAACACTAACATATTAAGCCTAAATTGCAGGTCTTCTTATTAAATATCACACTATGCAATTCACTAAGTGCTATTGCAATAAAGGAAGTCCTTTGTCAATTATGGCCAATAAAATAAATTGATAAATGTTATAGCTGAATTTTAATATGGAACTTTAATTATAAATCACCTATTCAGAATTGAATATTTTTACATGCAACAAGTGAATGTAACCATCAGGGATGTTATAGTTAAGTAAACCTGAAGCTAAAATTAAAAAAAAAAAAAAACAAAAAAAAAAACACAACACTAAAGAAATTGTTACTTGAAATAAACATTAACAAAAATGATATATGCTACAAAGAAACTACAAAAAAAAAAAAAAAAAAAAAAAAAAAAAAAAGTAAAACTTTACAATTAATTTACAAAACAAGCACACACACATGCACAAACATACACATATATACATATATATATATATATATACACACAGTGGGTACGGAAAGTATTCAGACCCCCATAAATTTTTCACTTTGTTATATTGCAGCCATTTGCTAAAATCATTTGAGTTATTTTTTTTTTTCCTTATTAATGTACACACAGCAGCCCATATTGACAGAAAAACACAGAATTGTTGACATTTTTTCAGATTTATTGAAAAAGAAAAACTGAAATATCACATGGTCCTAAGTATTCAGACCCTTTGCTCAGTATTTAGTAGAAGCACCCTTTTGATCTAATACAGCCATGAGTCTTTTTGGGAAAGATGCAACAAGTTTTTCACACCTGGATTTGGGGATCCTCTGCCATTCCTCCTTGCAGATCCTCTCCAGTTCTGTCAGGTTGGATGGTAAACGTTGGTGGACAGCCATTTTTAGGTCTCTCCAGAGATGCTCAATTGGGTTTAAGTCAGGGCTCTGGCTGGGCCATTCAAGAACAGTCACGGAGTTGTTGTGAAGCCACTCCTTCGTTATTTTAGCTGTGTGCTTAGGGTCATTGTCTTGTTGGAAGGTAAACCTTTGACCCAGTCTGAGGTCCTGAGCACTCTGGAGAAGGTTTTCGTCCAGGATATCCCTGTACTTGGCCGCATTCATCTTTCCCTCGATTGCAACCAGTCGTCCTGTCCCTGCAGCTGAAAAACACCCCCACAGCATGATGCTGCCACCACCATGCTTCACTGTTGGGACTGTATTGGACAGGTGATGAGCAGTCCCTGGTTTTCTCCACACATTCCGCTTAGAATTAAGTCCAAAAAGTTCTATCTTGGTCTCATCAGACCAGAGAATCTTATTTCTCACCATCTTGGAGTCCTTCAGGTGTTTTTTAGCAAACTCCATGCGGGCTTTCATGTGTCTTGCACTGAGGAGAGGCTTCCGTCGGGCCACTCTGCCATAAAGCCCCGACTGGTGGAGGGCTGCAGTGATGGTTGACTTTCTACAACTTTCTCCCATCTCCCGACTGCATCTCTGGAGCTTAACCACAGTGATCTTTGGGTTCTTCTTTACCTCTCTCACCAAGGCTCTTCTCCTCCGATAGCTCAGTTTGGCCGGACGGCCAGCTCTAGGAAGGGCTCTGGTCGTCCCAAACGTCTTCCATTTAAGGATTATGGAGGCCACTGTGCTCTTAGGAACCTTAAGTGCAGCAGAATTTTTTTTTTTTGTAACCTTGGCCAGATCTGTGCCTTACCACAATTCTGTCTCTGAGCTCTTCAGGCAGTTCCTTTGACCTCATGATTCTCATTTGCTCTGACATGCACTGTCAGCTGTAAGGTCTCATATAGACAGGTGTGTGGCTTTCCTAATCAAGTCCAATCAGTATAATCAAACACGGCTGGACTCAAATGAAGGTGTAGAACCATCTCAAGGATGATCAGAAGAAATGGACAGCACCTGAGTTAAATATATGAGTGTCACAGCAAAGGGTCTGAATACTTAGGACCATGTGATATTTCAGTTTTTCTTTTTTAATAAATCTGCAAAAATGTCAACAATTCTTTGTTTTTCTGTCAATATGGGGTGCTGTGTGTACATTAATGAGGAAAAAAAATTAACTTAAATGATTTTAGCAAATGGCTGCAATATAACAAAGAGTGAAAAATTTAAGGGGGTCTGAATACTTTCCGTACCCACTGTGTGTATATATATATATATATATATATATATATATATATATATATATATATATATATATATATGATAAACTTATACTTCAGCTAACAAAAAAAAAAAAAAAAAAACTACAAAAAATTACTAAAACTTTAAAATTAATTAAAAAAAACAAAATTTAAAAAAAAAAATAAAAGTTAAAATTAAAACTGATTCAAAATATTAATAACAATGATAATATCTCAATGACTAAAATACGACTCAACGACTAAAATAACACTGGTAGGCATCACAACATTACAACATACAATATTAAAAATTGGTAGTCATTTTGAGATTTGCAAAATATAACATTTAACAGCATTATTAACCCATAACTTTAAAAAAATAAATAAATAAAGTGATTATTAATTCTGGCAGATACTGATGTGCCAATAATTACAGTCGATAACCGATAATTGGCCAAGATTAAAATTCTATAATACTTTAAATACTTTATAATATTTTAACCCCCGGTTTCACAGACAAGGCTTAAGCCTAGTCCTAGACTAAAATGTAAATCTGAGCTTTTTCAACTGAAAGAAACTTGCACTGACTGATCTTAAAACGTGTCAGTGCCATTGTTTCGTCTTAAGATGCACACCAGTCATGTTTTTTTTCTAAGGCATGCTTATAAAAATTACTTAAATGTCCTAATTGAACTATGGCTTAATCCTGGTTTAGGCTAAGCCCCGTCTATGAAACCAGCAGTAAATCAATCAGATTAAGTTAGGAGCTATATCTTCTTTTTGATTGGTTGATCAGGGATCAATCAGTGACCAGGAATTGCTCATATTATGAAAACATAAAATTGTATTGGTTTAAACAAACAATCATGTGATGTCCATTTCAATGGACGCAGGGTCCGAAGGGGTTAAATAACACTTAAAAAATAAATAAATAATTAATTAAAAAAAAAACAAAAAAAAAAAAACACATAATTAATTTTATATGGTAAAGTGATTTTAGGTAATATAACATTATAATGTGCTTTAAACTTTGAAATAAATAAATATATTTGTAAAATTAAATTTAGGCAATACAACATAATGCACAGTATGGAAAAATGAATATTCATTTTGAGATTCGATAAAGATTACATTTAACAGTGTTATATTATTTTAAATTATGAATGTTTTTTAAAGATGAACTTTAAATGAGCATTAGATGTAAAAATTGGGGAAATTAGCATGTACAATTAAATAATCTAGTATCTGCCGGTACTGAAAAATGTAAAGGTTGTCTGATAGCTGATATGGTACTGATATGTTGTGCATCTCAACAATAAAGATTTCTATTTACATAAAAAGCATCAAGATACATCAGCCCACACATTTCATCCATTTCTCTATAGCTCAGTCACACATTGAGTCTAGATACAGCTACTGTATTTACAGCAGAGCAGATGTATTGCTTCCTGCACCGCATGGTGACCGGCATTAGGTTTTACTGTGCACAGCATGCTTTTGGTTTTATGTTGGAAGATGAAGTGCTTGTTTGGTTTTTATTTCAGACGAGATAAGTCGGTGTGATCCATCTTTGCTGGAGGTTGGACTCCGAGTGTGTTTGGTCCCTACAGTGGGAAAGAGCGTGTGTAATAACCTCTTAAAGCCCCATACACTCCCCCACATACTTTGTGTAGAGGGTGATGGATACTAGCATTAAATCCATGCAGCGACTCCATGCCGTTCTCTCTCTCTCTCTCTCTCTCTCTCTCACTCTCTCTCTCTCTCTCTCTCTCTCTCTCTCTCTCTCTCTCTCTCTCTCTCTTTCTCCCTCTCGCTCTCCCACACACATGCACTGCACACATTTCCCGTTCACATTCATCTACATTCTGTGCACTCTCTATCTCGAGCCTGCTGCTTTTGCCAATGTCATCAGTCACATTACAGTGGAACAAAATGCTGGGGGAAAAAAAAAAAAATCAAATATTTTTACTGTAAGTATCACCAAGGCACCGGAACAAGCTTTTTTGCCTAATCTAATGTGGCCGTGCAGGGAGTAAGCAAATGAGCCATGCTTCATTATGCAACATTTATCTGCCCACAAAGTGTGTATGTGAATGTTTTTGATATTATTTAATCACATACTCACCTTTAAAAGGATAGTGTATTATTTACTCAACTTCCTAAACCTGTCTGACTTCATTTCTTTTGTGGAAAAGAAGATATTTTGTCCATACAATGAAAGTCAGTGGGGTCCAATCTTGTTTGAAACCAATGTTCTTTCATGCTAGCACTTTTGGTGTGCACCCAGATTCGTTTTGCATCAGAGTTTGACTCTTTTTGGATAATGTGAACGCACACTTGCCAATTGTACTGGAGTCTGTTAAAAAAGGACGATCTGGGGTAGAGTTTACACGGACTAAGGTACGGTTTGTTTCTAATGTGAACACAACCATACTAAATTAGGGAAGTGACGTATCAATTGATCAAAACTGTTTGTGTTTTCTCACTGTCCTGACTAGCTTGACTGATGCACTGCAAGCAGAGAGAATGTGTATCTCATTTTCATTCGCCTTGAGCAGAAATTGACTCCCATGTTCTTTTGAACGTTTGCATTACATTTGTGACAAATAGACTCATGTGCCATGTTGTGGTGGTCAAAATCCAAAGTACAAATGGTTATTCATCCATTTTGCCGTCAACTCTGGTGTAGTCGTTACTCATTACAGGGATAGATATCTGCCACTCTAATGACGAAAACGTATCATGATTCAGATCCAAAAAACACTGTGTGAACACATTCTAGATGGGCGAAGCCAGATCAGTTGAATTCTGGTTCAGATCAGGCAACTGAACCAAGTGAAAAAGCACTCTAAATTTTTTTTTTGTCTTCCCTAGAAGAAAATAAGTCAAACATGTTTGAAGGGTGAATATATGATAACAGAATTTTCATTTTTTTGGGTGAGCTATCCCTTTGAGGACTATTTGGTTAGGCAAATGTTAGCATGCAAACTAAACAACAACCATTCAGTATTCTGGAAATGAAGCACAATTCATTCTCTTTCCATTTCTATCTACATTAGACAGAAAATCAGACCAGAAAAAGTCATTTGAGCAGATTTATTGCAATGCATATGTTCAATTTATCATCCCAATCCACAGTAGCTGGCCGCCACATGGAGTAAGTGTAGTTTTCAGAGATGTTTTTTGCAATGTTTGCTTGGGTATGATGAATGGTGGAAATACATGGTGCTGTGAGTATTTTCAGGGCGGTGTTTGGTGTGAAGAGTTACCTTTTTATCCTGTTCTCTCATTCCTCTCGAGTTCTGCAACACTTGCAGCCACTGGTGTGTGTCTATCACTTCTCTGCACACCCGCAAAGCATCTATGCTAGCCCAGCTGGGCCACTGGCCATTTCTAACTAGGGAAGAGGGACATCTGGGAACTCTCACACAACACATGCTAACATAAACTCACACAAACATGCGTGAAGACAGACAAATACACTGGCAGAATGTATTAGGATTTAATACTTAAAATTAATTTATTTTCCATTATATATTATAAAATACATATTGTTAAAAAAGAAGCTCAGTTTGAACACTTTGTGCATGTCATACATTAGTAAAATGTAAACTTGTGGGAAACTGGTGGCATCCACTAAAAGTAATCAACAGTAAGATTTTTTATGTTTTTTAAAGATGTTTTTAATGTTTTTTTAGGGTTTTCTTGAATAGAAATACATGCTGTTCTTCTGAACTTTATATTCATCAAAGAAACCTGAAAAAATTATACTCCGCTGTTTTCAACATAATAATAATAATAATAATAATAATAATAATAATAATAATAATAAATCAGAATATTAGAATGATCCATTTATTTAATCCAAAGTACTGCAAAAACAGTAAAATTTTGAAATATTTTTACTATTTAACATAACTGTTTTCAATTTGAATATATTTTAAAATGTAATTTATTCCGTTGATCAAAGCTGAATTTTCAGCAGCCATTACTCCAGTCTTCATTGCCACATGATCCTTCAAAAATCATTCTGATATGTCGATTTGCTGCTCAAGAAACATATATTATTTTTATTTATTCTGCTTATTTTTCTAGAAACTCTGCTGCATTTTTGTTAGGGTTTTCTTGAATAGAAAGTTCAAAAGAAAAGCATTTATTTGAAACAGGAATATTTCGTAACATTTTGTCTTTACTGCCACTGTTGATGAATTTAATACCTCCTTGCTGAATAAAAGTATTCATTTCTTTCTTTAAAAACAAAATTGTATTGACGCTAAACATTTGAACGGTAGTATATATATATTCCTCTTCTTGTTTATCACTACCATTTTGCTGTTCACAAATGCATGGTGTGCCATTAGCCAGTGCATAAACATGACAGCCATTGGAATTTAAGTACCTACAGGCCACTTATATGCAAATAAGACACATGGAAACATTGGTAGTATATCTCTACGACGGTTTCACCATGTTTACTGCTGATCAGGAATGAGATCATGCAGTTAGGATTGCACAGACGCGTTTGTGTGAAGCTCTTAGGCAGCAACATCAGGGGAGGAATTACTGTCTACATGAATGGATGAAAGATGTTTTACACACGCCGTACGGAGAGTGATTTCACTACGGGCCTCAATCTGGATGGATCACAACAGAAATGCATTTTCAGTATGCTTGCATGTGTTCCAGCTATGAATGAATGTTATCTGGAGAGCAGGAGTGAAAGTCAGAGAGAGCGTGAAAATTAGACTGGCACATATGAACAGAATCGATCATAGATAAAAGGCGTTTGTTTGTCCTAGTTTACAAGGATAAGGCTGACAGGCAGCACATATAAATCAAAGTGAATAAGGGCACATGTCAAACAAACAGAGTGAAGAGCGACAGTCACCAATCTACGCCTCACCCGCTCACTACTGTTTGCACAGTAGTGTCTGTCTACCTCCCTGGCCAGGCTCAACACAATTAAAGCACTTTTCACATGCCAATTAATGTTCATTTGCATACTCAATTGCACCTTTTTTGCATCCTGTCCTTTCAACGTTGTGTGAAAGTCAGCGGTTGCCATGGAGACTAACCCGATGTAAGGTACATTTGTTAATGTTTGTTTTGCTTGAGTAAATGCCGTTATTTTATTGGGGTAAGACCGTTTGAGTGGCTACTTTCCAAAACGCATTGCAAATTGATAAAAAGTAATCTAAAATTCACCTTCATCGCTTCACTCAAAGTAAAAACAGGGATGGTGTCTCGAACGTTCACTAATTAAATATGTATCTTGTTTTCCCACCTTACCTGCCTACATCACACTTTCATCAGCGTATTAGCAGGTACAAGAGAAAATGAATGTCATATTTAACCCTGCAGTTATGATTTACAGACTCTCTGCAGAAAGGTCAAGACCTTTCAAACACTTCTTAATTAGACATCGTCTTTTCCCATTAATAATGCTTACATGGGCAAACTTCAAATGACTTGCTTAGATGAGGAAACCCATATTTAAATCATTATTTAAGTCGTTAAACACACCCCCTGACATAACAAAAACTCCACCATAGCCGAGAATGATCATAGCATTTCATAAATCAATTACGCTGTCATAGACACTGTTTTCATATAATATAAAACTTTCACTGCAAGCTTTGAACTTTATAGTTGGGAAACTGATGATTGCAACTAAGAATATAGAGCTTCTTGCATGCAATTCATTTTAGGGTTCCATGGGCTGCAATAGGGTGTTATTGTTACGAATCCTGTGCCTGCCCTTCTGCTCACTCTCCACAAGAGGTCGTTCTGTTATCATATTGACTCTCACACTGCACAGACTGTTACACTTACACTGGACTTCAGTCCCCACAATCCATTGCACTCATTACACTCAGCTGCAGCCAATCACACACCTTACATAAACCATGGACTTCCTCTCTCTCACTGCCGAATATTGTCTAGCACTTATCGCTCACCTAGTGATAGCTACTCTACGGAGCCAGTTCCCAGTTCTTAGTTCAGAGTCTAGTCTAGCCTAGCCTTGTCTTGTATTTTTCCTGTTTCCTGATCCTTGCCTCGTTTATCTTGTCTCGTCTGTCAGCAACCTGCCCTGGATTTATCGTCTGTTTGGATTAACCCTTGTCTTGCCGTTTCGGACTCTGTTCGCGCCTTGCCTGGATTACTGCTCACGTTTTGGATTACCTCTCTTGTCAAGCCCCTTTGGATATTGTTCGCTGTCGCACATGGGTCCGCACGGCTCTCGTCTCGTCGGCTCCATAACAGAATCCTCGGCCACACGAGGATCCAGCGGCTTTTCTAAAGGACTCTGGCCAAGTATGGACACAGCAAGGATGCTATTAGCTCTCGAGCAGGGCACACGATCGCTCGAGAGCTATATTTATGAATATTTGGAGATTGTTAATTATTCTGATTTGCCTGACTGTGATCTACCAGAGTCTCGTTATGTCTCTGCTGATCTTCCAGAATCACGTCACGTCTCTGCTGATCATCCAGAGTTAGGTCACGGTCTGTCTGCCACACCCAGATATTCCAGGTCAGTTCTCTTGTATCGTAGTCTGGTATCCAGTGTGAGGGATGCACCACTGGTGTCTGCACGTGCAGCTGGTATCCCCAAACCAGCTCACTTTAACCCTCCTGTTCCTGCTCCAATTCCCCTGTCCGAAGTGCTTCCCCTGATGGGAATCGCTTTATGTTGCATTTGGGCTGCGTACACCACTGCAGAACTGCCCAAGGTGGCGGCACCCGCTGCAGCTTCTCCAGAGGTGGCTGCACACGCTGCAGAACCTCCAGAAGCGGCGGGGCTCACCTCAGTCCCTTGTATGGTGGTGGCGCCCAGCAATGTCCTCTCAGCCTGTCGAGTTGCGGTCGAGGAGACGTTACCGCTGGAGAAATTCCAGAGGTGGCAGCGACCGCTGAAGAACCTCCGGAGGTGTCAGTGGTGTCCACTCACCAACTCTCGCCCTGTCCTGTCACGGCTAAGAAGGCCGACTGTGAACTCTCGCCCTGTCCTGTCACGACTAGGGAGGCCGTCTGTGAACTCTCGCCCTGTCTTGTCACGGCTATGGAGGTCACTAATGAACAGCCTATTCATCCTGTGTCAGTCAATGAGTTGACTTCTGAACTATCTGTCTGTCCCATTTCTGCCAATGAATCTGATTATGAACTGTCTACCTGTCTGGTTTCAGTTAACAACCTGGATTTTGAACCTTGTGTCAGTCCAGTTTCAGTCAGTAAGCTTAATGTTGAACCTTCTGTCTATCCAGCTTCAAACACTGAACGTTCTGCCAATCCAGTGTCAATCAATGCATCCAATTGCGAATTGTCTGTTGGTTCAAATTTTGCAGTCAAATCTGAGTATGAATTTTCTGTCTGTCCAGATTCAGTCACTGAAATGTCTACCAGCCAAGCTTCAGTTAAGACAACTAATAATGAACTATCTACTACAGCCTCTGTCAATGCCCTTGATTGTGAACTATCTGCCAATCCCATTCCAATCAATGCATTTAATTATGAACTGTCGGTCTGTCTCACTTCATTCACTGATCTGTCTGCCCGTTCAGCTGCCACCTGTGAAACTATTTATGAACTTTTTGTGTTCCCTGCCTCGTCCTTTGGGGCCATGAATGCTCTGTCTGTCTCATGTGTCTCAGTGTTCCCTAGGTCCCAGTCTCTGCCATGGTCTTCAGGTCCGTCTGCTCCGTCTGCTCCGCTCTGGTGGTCTTCTGCTCTGCCTGTTCCATCTGCTCCGCCGTATTGGTCGTCTGATCAGCCCTGGTGGGCTCCTGATTCGTTTGCTCCACTCTGGTGGGCTACAGTCCCGTATGCTCCGCCCTGGTGGGCTCCTGCTCCATCTGCTCCGCCCTGGTGGGCTCCTGCTTCATCTGCTCCGCTCTGGTGGGCTCCTGCTTTGTCTGCTCCGCCCTGGTGAGCTCCTGCTTCGTCTGCTCCGCCCTGGTGGGATCCTGCTTTGTCTGCTCCACCCTGGAGGGCTCTAGTTCCGTCTGCTCCACCCTGGATCTCTGCTTCGCCAGCATCACCCTGGTTCTCTGCTCTGCCATGGTTCCCCACCTCGCCAGTTCTGCCTGGGTGCCCTGCTCTGCCGGCCCTGACTCAGTCGTTGGTTTTTCCACTTCCACGTGGACCTGGGCCTCCGTCCCTCCCCCTGTTCTGCCTCCACTCCACCGCCCTCCTGGATTTTACGGAGGTAGGAGCGTCTGGAAGCCGCTCCTGGGGGGAGGGGGGCTATGTTACGAATCCTGTGCCTGCCCTTCTGCTCACTCTCCACAAGAGGTCGCTCTGTTATCATATTGACTCTCACACTGCACAGACTGTTACACTTACACTGGACTTCAGTCCCCACAATCCATTGCACTCATTACACTCAGCTGCAGCCAATCACACACCTTATATAAACCATGGACTTCCTCTCTCTCACTGCCAAGTATTGTTTAGAACTTATCGCTCACCTAGTGATAGCTACTCTACGGAGCCAGTTCCCAGTTCTTAGTTCAGAGTCTAGTCTAGCCTTATCTTGTATTTTTCATGTTTCCTGATCCTTACCTGGTTTATCTCGTCTCATCTGTCAGCAGCCTGCCCTGGATTTATCGTCTGTTTGGAATAACCCTTGTCTTGCCGTTTCGGACTCTGTTCGCGCCTTGCCTGGATTATTGCTCACGTTTTCGGATTACCTCTCTTGTCAAGCCCCTTTGGATATTGTTCGCTGTCGACTGACTCATGCCCGTTTTGGATGACTCTTTGCCCTGCCTGTGATATACCTGTTTGCCATTGTTTGAACCATGCCTGTCATGACCATATCTTTAAATAAAAGCTCGCACATGGGTCTGCACGTCTCCCGTCTCGTCGGCTCCGTAACAGTTATGGAGATTTGTGAAAAATGCTCAGAAAAAAAATAATAAAAAGCATTTTTAGCACCGCCAGAGTTGACTAAATATGTTTTACAGGTTGAAAAAAATAATTAACTACATTTTAATAAATAGTAAATATTTTATTCTAGTATTTTAAGTCTTCAATTTTATTTAATATATAGATGTGATTGTATAAATATATGTTTGATTTCTGGAGGATCATGTAACACTGAAGACTGGAGAAATGGCTGCTAAAAATTCAGCCTTGGAATCACAGGAATAAATTACATTTTAAAATGTTTTTTATTGTTTTTAGTTTTGAATATATGCATCCTTGGTGAGCATCAGGCAATTTAAACAAGCACAATCATTAAAAAAAAAAAAAAAAAAAAAAAAAAAAATTCAGTATGACCTCAAATGTATTTAGATGTCTAAAAATATATACATTTCATTGCATTGGACAACAAAATCTCCACAGATGTGGTTTCTGCAAATATATGATAGAAGACTTTTCCCCCTCATAACTAACTTCACTTTTCTGAGCCATTTTTGCAATTATTTTTAACAAAAAAGAAAAAAAAGAAGACGACTTTTAGTGGATGAAATAGTTTCCCTCAACATCTAATAAGCAGAACGTGTCCAAAAAAGACTTTATTTTGAACAATATATCGATTTTCACAATTCAAAAAACAAAAAACATTCATTTATTTCCCTGTTTTTATATTTCAGGAAGGGTGCCTGTCACATTCCCTCCTATTTAATGGTATGAAGTTTGAAAACCGCTGATGTGGATAATAATCTTTCCATCTACATCCTATATCCTACACCCATCCATGGCAACAGCCATGTTCCTCTCAGCATTTTTCCCACCCCCACCTGACTCAGTCCATAACTGTGAGTTTCACCACAGCTAATCTTATGTAGCATGTTTATGTATGTTTCCATATGCTTCAATCTGACAAAACTTGGGGGCATATGAGATTGTAGGAGTGAAAAGTTCTTCTCAACTCAATTTCTGACTGTTTACAGGACCTTGCCATATTCAGGAAAACCTAAAAAGTCCAACCTCAGGAGCTGGTTTGATATTTCATCACAAGCTGTGTCCAATTATCCAGAGGGAGTGATATTTGAGTGAGTATGTATAAATATCCCATTGTGGATATACAGTAGAGCACAGCACACTCTGTTCTGTCACCTGTGCCACTGTGAACTCATAACTGGATCTCTCTCTTTCTCTCTCTGATTCAATCTCTAAAACCGTTGAGCAAAGGTCCAGCGTATTCATCTTTAAATCCTTCCACCTCCATGATTTTCCCTCGTATCTCTGTTCCTCTATTTCTCTTTTATGTATTCATCTCTTTCAGTTCACAGCTCTGTCTCTACTGTGGTTTGCCAGGGCCATTGTCACAAGGGCTTCCTCTCTCTCCTTTCCCGGTTTCCCTTTACACATCTAGCTGGCTTTCTTCCTTCATCTCTCCCCTCGGTTTCTCTCCGTCGCTTCTCTTTTATCCCAGGGTTTCTCTGTTCTTTATTAGTCCTGGCCATCTCTAGGCGCGAGATCAGTGATGTACCTAATAGCCTAATTAGGAGAATAAAACAGCACTCTACCAATACAATGGAAATGTCAGACCGCAAGCTATAATTTGACTTCCGAGTCGCTGAAAGGGCGCAGTGAATTTACCCTGGCGACGGGCATCGGCTCAGCTGGGCCTTTCTCTCTCACCTTTATCTAAATGTCAGTCAGGAATCAGCGGAGAGGCGGGCGGCCATGCCGAGATGGAGGATACGGGTGGTTGGTTCCCACATTCACCGACTAAAGGGGTTTTGTTGATGAGCGAGCAGGGTTTCGCTCAAAAAAAAAAACGAATCAAATTACACCCATAGAGCGTCCTCTAAGATGAACTCTCTCACTGATTAAACACAGGTCACCATTCTCTTGAAAACTTTCTGGAGGATCGCTCAAGTGAGCCCAGGGTGCTTTTTGATCGTTTGAGTGCTTTGTAACTTTGACCGCTCCGAGTGTCATGGGCTTGTGAATAACTGAATTAATAGAAGTGTTCACGGTAGACGTGTCGTGGTCTGACCTGCTCGGTGCCTATGAAAATAAGTGCTCACCTGCATTACCCATGGCCTTTGACTAGCTAAATGTCCAGGTCGTTTTTTGGCATCACGGATGAATAAATGTTGGCAAATGGCCAAACAACAACAAAAAAAAAGTGACTGAAGCAGTAAGCAACTTGATGAAAGACAAGACTATATGTGAAAACAGCTCTTTCGTGTGCACAAGACTGCATGCTTTCCCTTAGGAGTCAACAGGCTTTGACAGTAGAGAGTCCTGTCCAAGACACTGATTTGCGATTGACCATTCGCTAAGCACCACCCTTCTTGGTTACTGTTGCTAACTCAGACAAGCTCAGCACATTCCTTTAAGGGAGTGAACTGAAGTTTTCAGTCAATGTAATTTTCCGTAAAAACTGGTAAATATCGAAATTGATGTTACTCTGATGTGAGTTAGAATGAATTGTGACATTGCAAAGCATTGTTATGCAGTAACGTAATTCAAATCTGTGAAGACCGTAAATCAGAGTTTATGCAAACGCTTGAAAAGAGAAAAAGCCTCATTTGAAAGTGATTATTGATAACACTAGTGTAGATGAACACAACTGTTCACCAATAGTTTGTGCAGAACATTTACTGTACTGTGAATTGTTTTGTTACTTTCAACACTACAATGACCTAAATGAATACAAAAATGAAATGATATCAATGGTAACTCATCTTAAAGCAAATGTAGATGTTTTATTGATATTATACATGTTCATTTAAAAATGACAATGACATACTCAAACCGTTTAGACGTTTGGGGTCAGTAAGGTTTTATTTATTAATTTTTTTTTTTTTTTTTTTTTTAAGAAATGAATGCCTTTTTACTCTGCATGGATGCATTAAATTAATCAAAAGTGACAGAAAAGACTTACAACAGAATTTTATTTCAAATAACTTCAATTCATTTGCTATTTCTGTATATATATATATATATATGTGTGTGTGTGTATATATATATATGTATATATATATATATATATATATATATATATATATATTAATGCACATGAATTTTAACTTGCATCTTTTTTTCATAATTTGCATAACATTTAGTTAACAAGCACACAGATCTTCATTAAACTTGTTAAAAAAGCTTGACAGAGAAAATGGCAGATGACAACAGTTGCTCAGGTAGGATTGGTTAGTAGCATTTTAAAGCAGGATTTACTATTATGGAAAATTAAGTGTAAACTGACAGAATATTGAAAGAAGAGGTAATAAAGTCAATTTTCATATGTGTCGAGCAAGGAATCTGTAGGTAATATGATAACACATGTATATACGAATTCACAATATAACAAAATATATATCTTAAGAAATTGTCTGAAAGATTATCAATATGTGATGACAAGAATGAAATTACTTACTGCAAGTGACAATAACAGAACAATTACATGCATAATGAGCTATTGAAGAACTACAAATGCAATCATCATATTCAGAAACTGATATTACTGGTTGTCAGCTCAAACTTGAAGTGGCAAACTGCTAGCTTTAATTTAGCAGACTTTAAAGCATCTCTTACTAGATTGCGGACACATACTTCCACTTCTGCAGTACTTGTGGACTGAATGCACCTCATTGCATCTCAGTAATCTCAGTTTGTTTGAGTGACCCAACTGGGTGTAGACATTTGCATTGTCCAAACAATGAAAGACGAGCGGAGTGTTTGAAAAGTGTTTGGAAACAGTCATTATTTGTGTCATGTTTGCTTGAAAGAAGGCAAAGCACGTAGTTTCAGTGCCATTAGCGGCACCAGACACACTTCACCTTCAGTAAGATCTTTCCAGCACGCATAATTATAGCTGTGGAATACGGCCGTCCCTCTCAGCTGGCTCACAACGGCACACACCAAAGTGAGGTGTCCACTTCTTTGACACAACATGAACATATTTATATAAACACTTGTGAGAGAACACACAAAGATATACATTATCATTAGATGAGCCTGCCTGTGTCCATGCATTCATGTGTGTTTGCAAATTAAATGTTAATGTGTGTGGGAGCGTGTGTGTTTGTTGAGAGAGAGATTAACATGTTGAATTATTCATCCTCTTGTTGGAGTTAATAACAGTGGCGTATCAGGGGGATCGGGTCTGATGGTTGTTTGTCCTATGATAAGCTGACAGAGCTCTTATCTCATGGGCCAGTGCTAAATTAGGCTGTTTTTTTCCTGATTCAAATCTCTAATGCCTGCTTTGCCTTCTCCCCCATACCAAAGAGTCAAAGCTCACCGTGGACCGGAATCAAAATTAGGCTGAAATTGAAGTCAAAGGGCAAAAATGCATGCGTGCGGCTGTGCAGTACATCAATATGAGTCAGCAAGGTGTGTAGCTGAAAACTTGTGTGCAGCAGTGTGTGTGTATGTGCGCATTGTGTGTGCCCATCTCGATTTTTCTGACAGTAAGCAGGTACACCGTCTCATTAGTACGGATTACTCAAAGCACTTCCTGCTGCCTGTGGCATCATCCACAAGTGTGACTCCTGTGCATCTGCATTTTACCTCCTTCCTTTTTTCTCTGTCAGTGCATGTGTGTTTGTTTGTCCTGTCACTTTCAGACCACATACGTCTCTGACCACAATGCTAGACCCTTAATTCCGAAATCTGCCATGCTTCAAAGTGACATGCATTAATTACAGACTTCTAAACACCTGAAAAGCAAAAAGACGGTAGGCCTCACGTTCCTCTAAAATTACTGTCTAGACAAGGAAATGCCCAACTTCATTGTGAAACAGTCTCATTGAATGACAAAGCACTCATTTTCATGCTATTAATGGTGGCAAATAATCTTCTCGTTCCTGGTTATACAGAGAGGAAACAATCCTTTTTTTAATGGAAAAGTGTGAGGCTTCCATTCTCTGAGCTCAGCTGTGCTGGTGAACTAATTTCAGAGTGCTGTACCTGTAATTCGTCTGAGGAAATGAGGAAAGTCAAGTCTCTGAATTTAAATAATCTACATCTTGAGACAAAAGGACCAATCCGCGCTTTGCAAATGAACAGTCCATCAGCCAGTTTATAACACTCAGAGTTGAGTCGCATTGAAGGGGGACTGAATCATGTGGCTTTGAAGAGAGACTGAATCATATCATGACCCAATACCCCCCCCCCATTCCATATATATAGCCACTCCACTACTTTTTAAATATTCTTCAGTTTTCACAGCCTTTAGTTTAAGATGAAGTGACCAAGGCTTGAAAGTTTGACTCACTAATTGCTAACCTCTGACTCTGGGTTAGCAGAAAGTTTTGTACTGAATAAACTGAACAAAATGTCAAATGTCTCTATACTGCTTTGAGTCGGTATTAGCTATACTGCAGATAGTGTGTACTGGGGCACAGGTCTAACAACGTATGCCTTTAATACACTTTTTAAGAATATTAATTTTACATTACATAAGACCAGGGAGTGTTGCGACTCTGGGTCTTTTTGTAACACCAAGACTTTAACCAGTTAGAAATTAGATACAGGAGTGTCATCACTATCATATATGGCCACCATTTTTGTCTGAAATTATAATGGATTTACAGAACAAAAACAATATTTTGATGGCTAAATATTTTGAACAAATAAACTGTGCTACCACAATACATTCATAAACAAAATTTAAAATACACACGATTTCTAGTGTTACAACCCATTCTGTTGTGGGTGGGATGTAACAGTTCTTTGTACTTAACATTCCATTGAAATAATATCTCTAAACTAATATTTGAAGCATAGCCTATACATCTGAGTTACAGATGTTACAACAAAATTTGCTACCCTACTAAGTTTGATATACACTTGAATTTCATAATCTGAAGTTGTATGTTTTTAGTAATGTTTAATCATTGCCATTATTATAAAATAAATAAATAAATAAATAAATAAAAAGATAGTGAATATGAGAATTGCTTTTGTCACCTTTAAACCGTATTAACCCACTAAACAATTCTAAACAGTCTATTTCAGGTTCCTGCATTTCAGCGTCTATGTAAATAGAAACTTGCATCGATGATGTAACCAGATGGTGAAATTGCTTAGCTGTCTGTGAAAGAAAGAAAAGGTACAATGGTAAGCGCACTTAGTTCAATGTATCTCCTGTCCACCGTGTATACAGTTACCTGTATTAGTTTGGCTCACAGTGGGTGTAATAATTATTCCTCCCGTGACCTCTAGATGCCGCTAAGAGCACAATGAACATTTCCTGCCGCGCTCTGCTACAGTGGCGTTTATGGATCTGGGAGTTTTCCTCCCCTCTCTCTTCTACTTAGTGCTCTCATGACAGCGTGATAAACTACATAATATCATTTCACATGGTGTGTTGATGCAGATGATCCCTTTTAAATAAAGCAGAGAATGATTGAAAACCGCGCTGAGTCGAGACATTTCGCCGTAAATGACTCAGTCGTGCTTGCTGTCGCAACTCTCATGCGTGACGACTGTGTTTGAGTTTCGGGCGAAAGGATAATGTCCTTTAATGGTACATTGACAGCGGTAACGTATGTTTCTTAATAAGAAGCATATTTTAAAGGTAGACGTTATGTTAATATATTTTTATTTCTTCATGAAAATGTCTTTCAGATAAGGGGTATGTATGAGGAAGCTAACACCTGCACAGGGATGCGCGCGCAGCGTCACACGGGTTGAAAAGAGGACGGAAATAATGGTTTATTCGATTGTGTGGTCGTGAGACGCATCCCGAAGTTATTCTGCATGCAAAGTTTAGGAGGTATCCCTCTTGATAGTGTTGCCAGATCACAGAAGAGAAACAGGCAAGTACAAGTGACATCCCTCACCAAAATGAGTGGGTCGAATTAAATCATTAAATCAAACCTTGCATAATATACAATTTAAACCAGTGCTTAAATCCCAGTGGTTCATCAGCGGTCTATAACTTGTTGATTGTTGATGAAGCACCCATTCTGTTTATACTATAAATACCTCGCCTTACTACATCCATGTTGTCATTGTCCTTTGACCCGTATGTTTTTGACCTAGTGTGTACTAACGACAGCCGCAAACACAATTCACTTTTAGTGTTGTTAAACAAGTACAATTTAACCTTGTGGAACAACTTTCTTGGTGGTACTAACGCTTAAAAACAGCTGTGATTTGAGTATTGTTCACTATTTCAAGAATAGGCTTTTTTGGACATCATGCTAATTTGCATACTTAAGTAGGGAAGTATATGGATATGGAAACTATGTAAAGCAAGACTCAAACTGTATACTTGGTCACACTTTAGCCAAACCGCTACTGTGTTCTGGAGCCCCATATTGCAAGTGCGCATATATAGAAAGCTCTCCATGACAAAACAAGCATATTCGATTATAATAAGCGGATATGGCAACTTTGGCACTTGGTTATGTTTGGGTAAATACGAATGAGGTTTTGTTGTGGAGTCCACAGAAGCACGTCTCACAAAGCTCCGCCCTCGACGATTCAAAATGATGTTCTTGTATGAGGGACTGAGAGAGAGAGAGAGAGAGAGAGAGAGAGAGAGAGAGAGAGAGAGAGAGAGAGAGAGAGAGAGAGAGAGAGAGAGAGCGCGCGCGCAATCGGTCGGAAATCACTTCACTCTCACATAGGCTATCCACAGTACACTCGCGCGCGGTGAGCTGCAGCAAGAGCGCGAGCCCCGGCGTCTTCAGTAACACTGAATGGTGAACTGATGATGAGAGCACGCGCACTGGACACTACCGGACATAGCCTTGGAAGATTTTTCTTTTTTCACTTTTGTGCACAGACAGTTGTTGACTAAAGGTTGAAGTTTTGGAGGATGTTGTCGTGTGGAGTTGGAGGTTTCGGGATGCTGTGAGCCCGGTCCGGAGTAGCGCTGGTTCGGGGTTTCCTTTCGTGCGCAAGGAGAGGACACTTCTCTCTGATGTGCGTAACCACCATCAGCCAAGTTGCGCGCTCTTATTTTCTGACGTGACACTTTTCGCTACAGTTCTAGCGGACCCTTCGTGTTAAAAAGAGGGATTTTAAGGAAAACCGAGAGAACTGACAGCGGAAAAGGGTGCCGGGTTTTTTTGTTTTTGTTTTTTTTTTTTTGTTTTGTTTTGTTTTGTTTTTTTTTTGTTTGTTTTTTTTTAATCGACAGGATTGCAGTGGGGCTGAATTTTGGATATCCAAAGCGCTTGATTTGTGGCGTGCAAAAGGAACGCGGCTCTCGGTCCGACTCCATCGGTCAAGACTACAACTGAGGGGAGTAACTACCCGTTAAGGTATATGAGATTGTTTGCTATTGATATTTATAAATTTGCACATTTGTTCGTTTTACCAATTCATGCGGTCTCCTGAGGATATGCTATGAGCTATTTAGAGATACTTTTAGAGAGGTAGCCTGTGTTTGTGTGCAAATCATAATCACGACAGAAATGTATCACTCTACATAGTACGAGGTTACGTGGTTGTTTGATTTCTCATTATAATAAACGCTGAGCAAATAACTGAAGTGCTGCACGCCTCAGTTTAAATATCCCGAATTTATCGATATCTTAAGTTAACATCGCCCTCGATTGTCCTCAGAGCTGATTAGCTCACATGTGAAATGTTTTCCCTACACTACTGATATTGATTTTTCTACAAGAAACCGAGCGCTCGAGTGGATCGCCAATCTACGCTTGCTATTGCATTTCCACATATAGAAAATAAGCCCTTGACCCAATGGATCCACAGAGATATAACATCTTCATCCAGCTCAAGTGCTGGTCAGTGTATCTTCGCGTAGATTTTAATCGATTCCTCACTCTAATATGAAACATTCAACTCTTTCCAGTGCGAGAGAGAACGAGCGCATTATAGATGAAAAAACCTCTGACAGGAACTGCGCTTATTGCATGTAAACTTGTTCGACGCTTGTAAGCACTGTTTATAGTATACATAATAATGACTTTGTATATATTTAGTGAGCTTTTATAGGTAAACACTTATCTTATTTGGTTACTACTCGCTCCCACAACACCTGTTGCTCTCGTTTTTGCGCATTTCTCACATAGCCATACTTTTCCATCTCAGTGCGTTTAAAAATTCCGCGGTTCATTTTACCCACAGAATGTCGGCTTGTCAACATTTCACGAGAAGCACTGGTATATTTCTTTAGTACTCAGTCACCAGTAATCTTTACTGAACAATCGAAAACATTGCCTGTCATAACAGCGGAATCCGGTCTTTCTGGCCGCTCCCGTCGACGGGTTGCTTTTAAACCTGTTCGTCTGGTCCGGCTGAGAGAAACAGGTGTGAAAACACGGCAAGACTTGAGCTTTATTCCGCCCAGCTGTGATCGGACATCTCGATTCTTTCTGTGGTTCATTTGCAGGCAAAGCGTTCAGCCGGATGTAAAATTGTACAGAAGCCCGCAATGGCTTGCAAATGAACTGGTCTAACTCGGAGCGCATTCATCCGCAGGTAAAAGTCATTTCCCTTCCGCTTTCGTCGAGATCGTGTTCTGTAGGCATCAGCACAGTAGATTATTGATTTGTGGATCTTATAAACAAGTTATCTTATCCCCCCCTCCGTTTCTTTAATGTGATGAAACTATTTTCGTCGCTCAATCTAGACAGTTACAGGTGAATGCGATTTGAATTTATGGGGGGATGGGGCGGCTGACCACCTAGAAGGAATTGTACTTTCAAAGGAAGTCAAAACCAAAGTTTTGTGGTCTTCATATATGTTCTACGTGTAACGTTCCAGTTACATTTTAAGTAACCACAAAGGTTACAAGTTAGTCAGGGCGGCTCGTGTTTTCACCCAGGCGCTCGCGAACAGAAATCGCGTTGTCTGAGGAGGAAACCATAGCAACAGCAGACCGCTGAGCCTTTCGGACGGTACGTTGACAAAACATAAATGCTATCATGTTTTATCCGTTTATTATAGATTTACGTTTCAATATATATAACAAGAACTTTAGTGTTTTGCTTAAGACCCCATTAGTTTTGTTATAGTTGACGTTTGGACGTATGTGCTCTGTCAGCCTCAACTAATTGCGTCTTCTGTAGAAATTAATTTTACAAAGTTTAAAAACATCGAATAGTTCGCACATTTTGGGCAGTTGATCGTGATACAACGTGTCTCCTCTTTATAACCAGCCCTTAGTAAACTTGATGTGCGTAAACGCTTCACACTGAGTATGAGAGTCCAGCGAAACGGGAGGAAATGAGACTCCTCAGCGCACACAGAGAGAGAAACATGTTTCGCCTGAATGAACCGAAACTCCAACGTTGTAGAAACCAGAGCCTATGCTTGTACATTTAAGCTATAGAGATGTTTCTTTGAGTTTAAAATGTGCCTCACTTATTTCAAGTAACCTCCTGTAAATGTTTTGCAAATTAGGCTACATGTAGATTTGACTGTAAATGAAGGGAAGCTCGACAAAGTGGCAGTGAAGTAGTCAACAGTATACACAATACAGTTCCCAATTGAACGGACTCAAAAGTTACAAGTTAAATGCTTGAAGGAGCTTCTAGTCTTTACTGTCATATTTTTTTTTTTTTTTTATTAATATATCCGTTATGAATAATTGAGATTAGTTCAATTAGCATTTTATACAATTATTGTATATTTACAGTTTCCAGCTAAAAAACTAAAACATGTTTCAGCGTTTCTGTGCTTATGGGTCAGTTTTGCTGTGCAGAATATGAATTTATTTCAGTTTCATCACTTGAAAGAAAACATCTAGAATCCTTCAACTATGCATACAGACAATTAATATACTGTACGTTTATATTGTTCATGAAAAATAATTGTCTGTTGGTCAAAACGGCTAAATTACAAGCTATCACCCAGTTGAGCTTTACTGTCCTTCATTATTTTCCCATTTGACATAGTTTCAAAAGAAATACGTATACATTAAGTAAAAATAGTATGCCTATTTTGCTCATTTTATTACAGCCTCGTCTGTTTAACACATAATATCAGCAGCAGTCCTTCCGTCTTTGTCTATCAGTGTGTGTGTTTAGCTGTGTGTAATGGTGTGTGAGAGTTTGTGTTCCAGCCTTGTGGCTGGCCAGCTCTCTCTGTGTTTCAGCCTGGTAGACAGCAGCGGGGCAGCAGTTCATCTCGTCTGAAAGCGGGCGCAGACTAATCTGGCCCCACAGTGGCTGAATGAAATAATTAAAGAAAATCCTCTGTGTCTCGCACTTGGCTAGGGAGGGGGGCCTTGGACCACCCATCCTGAATGGGTCACTGAACGCCGTGGAGCTGGTGGCCCGTAGAGCCTAGATGGCTGCAGCCGAGGACAAAAGCTCACGTGAACTCTACTCATTGGCTGTTGGCGCTGGCATCAAAGCCTTGACGCACTCAGTATTTAGTATGTGGTTGGTTAGTGTTTATCGTCTGCTGAACTACTTCATTTTATCTCATTTGTGTGGTTTCAGGAGGATTCATTTGCGTGGTCTCCATGAGAATGCGAATGCGTTTTATTCACAGGTCACTACACACTTTTTCGATCTCCTTGCTGATTGATCGGCAACATTATTCAATTGGAGAGTCGATCGGCTTACCCCGTGTAACAGTAAACAAATAAATCTTCAGCTTTTATGCTATATTTTTCGAATACGCACTTCAGGTGCGCACTAAAATGTCAGATGAGCCGGATGAGTTAACCATTAACCTAGGACAGATGCTGCACTCACACTTCCTTCTGAGTCAATCATTCTCCTGGCTTCAGACAAGAGCTGACTCCTGAGCCCTCATAAATGTTCCAGCTTTAATTTAATTTTTTAATTATCACATTGAAACCAGGATGGCGAGGGGTTAGAACAATCATTGACTAAGTGCTTTACCATGACGCAGTGTCACCGGTCATATTCCCATGGGGTTTTTTTGCTGGCAGAGGAAGGGTGAGCGTTGGTACAATGATGAATTCCTCGTTACAAGTCTCTAAAGAGGAAAGAAGGAGAGCGAGACGGTGAGAGTGAGGGAGAGAGAAAATCATACAGCAATTTTAAAGCATGTCAGCGGGGGAGGCTTTAGAATAGTAATTAGCCCGTTAAATCTGTTAACCTCCCCCTGCGCAACAACACAATGGCCTTCTCGACAGTATATATATATGAGTGCGTCTCTGAGAGGGCACGGGAGGGCATAAAAGAATGGTGTGCATATGAAAGAGAAAGACAGAGAGATGTAGGAGGTGTTGTTACAAGAGACCAGGTGTGAAATGAACATAATGTGGTTTTTGCGGACAGGAAATGAGAGGGGAACCGCGTTCCCCCGAAGCCTGATGCAAAAATTCTGGCCAAATGTACTGTGAATAATCCGTAAAGAGCCGACAGTTAGAATCCATAGGGGCAACGCCGATTCACGGCTTCCTTTGCGCTCACAGCTATTGGTTATATTAATGACATCCAGCTTATACACAGCAGTACAAGATGAATTAGGCTACACAGCCTGAGAGCCGAGTATAAATTCTCACAGGATTATGACAGTAGTCATAAATACCGCACTCTGGCGACGCCTGTCTCCCTGCGAGGAGATCTTAGCTGCGGCTCGACGATGGCACATTTGAAGATGTTATTAGAGAGGTGGACAGTGCGTGTTGATTTAGGGCCTGTCATAAATCACCTCTCTGACCATGTAATGATGACGATCAAAGCTCGGAGGTGAAGAAAACCCCCACCGATGACCTATTGTCATTGTAATGGCTAGGCTTTTTGTGTACCTGTGTGAAGGCTAAGTGCTAACTCTCTGCAACTGAAAAGAAAGCCGTCTGCTAGGTAGCAGTGCTTGATTTGACTCTGTTAGGGCCTCCTGTCTTGTAAATGTTGCTGTCGTTAAGTCACGCCACTCATATGCACTTACGCATTTCCATTACAAAGGAGAGTTCTTAGCCAAAAGCTCAAGCCGTTGCCACCCTTAAATTTCGTGTACTCAAACACGTTCAGTTGTTTTCCTTTTTTTCATGACCTTCATGTTTTTCTCTAAGATTTTCCATTTGCCCGAGCCTGTGCTCACAAACACTCACTGACATTCCTTTGCTGTGGTTGTTTTTAGATCTTGTGTGTAACTTTTACACACCCACAGATGTACGGCGCATACATATGTGCGCACACGCGCGTTCACATTCAGAGAAGAGTGTGGGAAAGGATGTCTACAGCCCACATTAGGGTTCCCAGCATACAGTGACCCTTAACATAGACTCTTTACGCTGTGCCCTGGAGAGCGAATGTCGTGAGAGCTTCCTAAACCCTTCATTGCAACAAACAGATTCACACGCTTTTCATGTTGGGAGAATGTTTCTGAGCTTTGTTGACTTTTCCAGCACACAACGAAGATGGGATGTTTTGTTTTAGTTTATATATAGATCTTGTCCTTTTTATTTAAACAAATAGCATTTTAATGCCTTTTTTCAGCCCAGTTAATCCTTGACTCAGTGCTTTTGAGGTCCCTGCCCAGCTTTTTCATGTTGACCTTTTTTCATCAACACACGGTACAAAATTCAACACACACCTTCAGCAGAGACTCTGACACATCACTGTGAAATGCCAACTCCATAAGATGGTCGTTTGAAACCACAATGAGAGATACGTTGTTTTAAAGGTGAGGTACTTTTCACCTCTCCAGCCTCCTTTGCAGTCTGCGCTGTTTAATTAGCCGCATGAAAGTGTGCCAGAGTCGTCTGTCTCGACAGATTCAGAATTAGACTGTGAAATTAGTAAGAAACGAGTCAAGCTCTCATCATATGTGTGATCAGGGTCACACATCCCACCCTTCATTTCAGCCTCATTAGTGCATTGTTCTCCCTACAGTGTCGTTGCCTTGTGGCTGCAGTTGTGCGAGTGTTTTTTTTTTTAGTCACTGGTGTCTAATGTGAGTATATTAAAACTGCCTTTAAGGGAGTGTATAGGGGAGCATGTGCTTGTTGCAGTTACCTTAGCCATTTTTGTTCCTCTAACCACACATTCTTAGTAATGTGTTTGTGAAAGGCTCGCTATGTCATAAATCTGCTAATGGAAAAATATTGAATGGTACATGCACTAAACTACTACAACCAATCAATACTGATGAGTGTATGGAAGAAGCCACTTCCTATTAGTCACCAAATGGCTGCTCCAATATGCTGACAGTCATTTTTCTTTGTATATTTGTGGTTTTTAACAAAGTTACACAATTATATATTTCAACCTCATGGAAGGTGACATTTAAATTTTGATTCTGGTATTCACAGGCAGAATGTAACTGGTGACAGCGCTCTCACATCCCCCATTGGTTCACCGCTGGGTAGAGTTGAGGTGTCTGTCTCCTCTGGACAGTAATCTAGACGCCTTGCCTCATTAGCCATGGGGAGCATGGTGGGATAACATTCCACATATGTTACAGGGGTCTGCAATTACCACAGCGGGAAACATCAAAGTAACATGACCTTAAATGTGATGGATTAAACACAATCTGATTTATTTATTTTATTGTTCTTTTTCATGTTCTTTTGCTGTACCTCATGCTGAGGTTGTTAATCTTTGGTGAAGTGGCAGGAGGGGGTTGTTGTCAAGACGCCCTCTATAGCCCGTCTCTCACCTCCCCGTGGTTGTGTGATGTTGCAGCAAATTGGGAGCCATTTGCTGTGAATAGCTATCAGTTGAAGTGGCCATTGGAAAATTAGAAAACCATACTCTTCTACTTTGTGTTCAATAACTTTTTTTTGCCCCCCCCAGTTTTCACTGTGTTTTTGGATTAAATTTTATTACAGTATAAATTACAGCTTTTAGAAAAAAGGGATATTTGACCTAAGGTAACTAAAATAACTAACAATTAATAAAATGAAGAACAGCTTTATTTCTATAAGCTTAGAGTAACGTTGGCCAAAAATAAATTTAATTGTACTGCCCTTAGATTTTTTTTTTTTTTTTAGATATATAAATGTTGTTTGGTTTTGGCTGAAATAATGCATAAGGCTCTGGGAGATTCTTGTTGGTTTATTTTGATGTATTTCACACTTTTGTTGACCCTGGGCATGATTCTGGAAATGAGAGCTGAGACAGTTTATCAATAGCTTGGAAAAGGTAGATCAAGCAGAGTAACAGCATGATTTGAATGGACATCACTTGTCTGCTAGCTTCCTTCTCTCATAGGCCCAGTCAGCCAATGCATCTCTCAGGAATACGGGCATATGTTGTCTTTATGAATTAGACATGACATGAAGTTTGCAGAATGAAGGTCAAACACAAGTAACTGTTTGTGACACATTTACTGCCTCTAAAAGGGAGAGGTTTACAACACATGAAGGGGCGATCAATCATAAATCCCAGGGAATCAGTACCATAAAACTCTGTGGCTGCCATCGCTTTACAGGCTTCTTGGCACTGTCAGAGACTTTGAAGGATTGTGTCTGAAGAATGAATGTTTCTCTAATCTTATTTGTTTGTTTGCTTGATCTTTTGCAGCAAAAGACTGATGATGTGCCAGAGTGCCAATGCAATGTGGTCACGGTGGAGTGCCATGCTAGTGTGGATTTTCCTTATCCTCTGTTGCTCTGCAAATGTAGTCAGCACCATCATCTACCAGGTGACTGAGGAGCAGCCGCCGAACACACTGATTGGCAGCCTGGCATCTGACCAGGGCCTGCCAGACACCGGTCACCTTTACAAGCTTGAGGTGGGCGCTCCTTACCTCCGTGTCGATGGCAAAACAGGGGATATCTACACCACGGAGACCCCGATTGATCGAGAGACTCTCAAGGACTGTCGCAACCTTTTCGAGGGCGATCCTTGTTTCCTAGAATTTGAGGTGTCTATTACAGACCTGATGAAAGGCACAGGACCTCGGCTCATCGAAGGCCGCATCGAGATCTTGGATGAGAACGACAACACTCCACAGTTCTCTTCACCCGTCTTGACATTGTCGATCCCGGAGAACACGCACGTGGGTGCGCTTTTCGCAATACCTGTGGCCACTGACAAGGATTCTGGAAGCAATGGCATCGCCGATTACGCGCTAACAACCGGCCCTGAAGCTGTAAACCTTTTCAGCCTGCAGGTGGCGCAAGACTCAGATGAGAAATTGCCACAACTCATTGTATTGGGAAACCTGGATAGAGAGCAGCGAGATTCATATGATCTCAACATAAAAGTGGTCGATGGTGGCTCTCCACCCCGCCAGAGTAGCGCCCTGCTCAGGATCACCATTACAGATGCCAATGACAACGTGCCCAAATTTGAAAAGTCACACTACGAGGGTGAGCTCCCAGAAAACAGCCCAGTGGGTCATTCTGTTCTACAAGTAAGTAATCTATTTAAGTCACACTTAATAGCATGATGCTAAGGTTATGTCATATACTGGAAAGTTATATATACGTTGAATGCACTGTATTTCACGATGCATGAAAGTGCCTGCTGAATTCACAAATTATTCTTATAGTTATTATTATATTTTAATTTAATACTTTTATGCAGTGACTATTTATGTATATTTAATGTTTATTATAAAGATATATCAATATAAATTTTTAATGAATTAGCTCTGATTAACAGGAGTAAATTTGATTCAAATTCAGTGCATTAAATAAGCATTATTAGACTTCCCTCTCTTATAAGGTCATGACACAAGTGTCTTAATAAACTCACCTGTAAGCAAGTATATGTTATGCTAAACCTTTAGTTGGCCAATTAGTAACAGAGAAGCTGATTTGACATCTTGGCAATAGAAGTGCACTCAAGCCCCACATACAGATCCTGACAAGCACTTGTAAATGGAAGTCTCAGTTATCCCTATGGGCTTTAGCCTCGGTTCCCACACAACAGGGTTAAAGCGGAAGAAATGGGAAAGCCAAATCATATTTTCACAGGCAATCGATTGATCCCTCATGGTCCCTTTAAACACAAGCTTTACAAAACAGGAGAGAGGTATTGACTGGCAGTGCGAATTACATGTTGAATTGTTGTGGAAACGAATGCACTGCTAAGATTAGGATAGCCGTGAAGGCTGGAAGATTTCTAAGATCAATCTGAGGCAAGTGTCCAGGCAAAAATTTTTATTAATGACTGCTAATCTCTGTCAACAATTAATCCATGCAACCAAGTTGTATTCAAAGAGCATGTCGGAAGACTTTATTTTCCTCTCAGTCCTCATAAGCATCCTTTGAAGCCAAAGTAAATAAGCAGTAGTGGTATTAAAACAGCTTTAATTTTGTGATTTCAGAGGGTTGTAAATGTTGATGGAGTGTTTCAGCTTGTTCAGAGAAATGCTCTTCAAATACATGAAATGAAATGAATTCCCAGTTTGCATGGAGGATGAAACTGAGTGACTCATATAGAGCAATAATAACTTAAGCACCATGAATAATCTTATGACTGCTTGAGATTAAGACTGTTCGTTGTAATACATGGACTGAAACACCATTCATGTTTCATACACAGCTAAGGACGGAAAGAGGAGAGGATGTAGCAGGAACAAGGAAATCTTGATTGTTTGAAAGCTTTAATCAAGCCACACTTCGATTTAGAGCTGTTTAAAATTATTCTCAGGTTCACGATAGACCAGAAAAATTTTAAGAAATCTGTGCCAAGACTGAGTAACTTAAATGATGTCTCAAATTAACTTCATCTAGCAAACTACAGCTAATTTTGGAGAATTTAACTTGACACAAAACACAACCCAATCATATATAACCCCTCTGAGTAAGTGCATTTCTAATTTCTCTTCTTATATATTGAAAACTGAATAATAATCAATTCCCAATGCATTATGGTATTACTAATTAGTGAAAACACAAGCTGTTTTCTGGAATCAAACGAGGTGTGCTTTATTTTAAATTACAGGCAAATTCAGTTAATTTATTAATTAGTCTGATGTAGCTCTTGGATGAGCTTAGGGTATTTTTTTAAGTGTTGTAAAGCATATTTTTGGCATGCTAATTCATTGCTACTTGCAATGATCTTTATCCAATTATCCAGTAGTCCTGACCAAGCATTTTAACTTCTGTATTGACATTGACGTACAAACCTGTGATTACATAATCTATTTTGTAAATGAATGTTTCAGTGCTTTGCTTAGTTTTATTTTGTGTTGTGTTGATTTAGGTGAAGGCCAATGACTCTGACATGGGACCCAATGGAGAGGTGACCTACAGCCTCCACCAGGCATCACCAACTGTCCAAAGGCTCCTTGGCATTGACCGCAACACAGGAACCATTTTCGTCAAAGGCTTGGTGGATCGTGAAGATATCAGCATGCTCAAGTTCTACGTCCAAGCTAAAGACAATGGTCCACAACCGAAGAGCTCCAAAGCGCTTGTGACTATTACAGTGAAGGACCAGAATGACAATGCACCCTCCATCAGGATCCGGGGCATTGGCCTTGTGACGCATGAAGATGGTGTCGCTAACATATCGGAGGACATGCCTGTAGGGACAGCTGTGGCTCTGGTCGAGGTATCAGATCGTGATGAAGGTGAAAATGCAGTTGTGACCTGTGTGGTCGCAGGGGATGTCCCATTCCAGCTGCGTTCAGCTAGCGAAACAGGCAATGACCGCAAGAGGAAATACTTCCTCCAGACAACCATGCTGCTGGACTACGAGCGGATCAAAGACTACAGGATTGAAATTGTGGCAGTGGACTCTGGCAACCCTGCACTATCCAGCACAAATTCCCTGAAGGTGCAAGTGACAGACATGAATGACAACTCCCCGGTCTTCTCTCCCTCTTTGTACGAGGTAGAATTTGCTGAGGAGAACCAGCCAGGTGACAAGGTTCTGGATGTGGTAGCCACGGATGCCGACAGCGGGACTAATGCGGAGCTGACATACAGTATCACTGGTGGATCAGTCCCCGAGGGGCTCTTTGAAATTAACCCTAACACAGGAGAAGTGCGTGTCATGAGCCAGTTGGACCGTGAACAATTACATCACTATCAATTTCTAGTCGCAGCAGCTGATAAAGGTGTACCAAGCTTGAGAGGAACTGCCACTGTTGTTGTTAAGGTGCTCGACAGGAACGACAATGACCCTAAATTTATGCTCAATGGTTACAGCTTTTCAGTCCAAGAAAACATGCCACCCCTTAGCCCTGTTGGAATGGTAACAGTCAACGATCACGACGAGGGCGACAACGCTCGTGTTCAACTCTCTGTAGAACCAGACAATGGCAAGTTTATGATTCAAAATGGAACGTACACCATACTTTCGACTATTTCCTTCGACAGGGAAAAGGAGAGCACCTACAGTTTCCGACTTAAAGCTGTTGACGGAGGTGATCCACCACGTTCCTCCTACGTTGGCATTACCATTAATGTTCTTGATGAGAACGACAATGCTCCATACGTCACCAAGCCTTCAAACTCTTCATACAAGTTCTTGGATCCCCGCACCAGCCCAGAAACCCACGTAGAACTTGTTGAGGCGGAGGACATGGACATCGGTTTAAATTCGGAGCTGGAGTTCAATATTGTAGGGGGCAACCCGCATGGCTTGTTCCGCATTTCTTCAGCAGGTGAGATTACGTTGGCTAAAGAGTTCACATCCAAACACATTGGTCTCCACCGTCTTGTAGTAAAAGTTAAGGACAAAGGCACGCCGGCACGCCATACGACTGCACTGGTTCACATCTATGTCAATGAGACTATGGGCAATGTCTCCCATGTCGAAGGACTTGTTGGACATAGTCTTTATACGCCACTTGAAATGGACATTGCAGGAGATCCCGATTATTCTCGAGACCAGCAAAGTAACATTATTTTTGCAGTATTGGGTGGCTTTTGTGTGGTCGTTCTAATCATTGCAGTGGCTATGATCATCAGGCATGTCGTACTAAAGGAGAATAAAAGTGGCTACCAGGCAGGCAAGAAGGAGACCAAAGACCTCTATGCCCCCAAACCAGGACCTAAGAGCAACAAGAACAAGAAGGCAAAGAAAAGCAAAGCTCCAAAGCCTGCCAACCCATCTGAAGAGGATGAGGGGGGGAGTCTTCAGAAAGGCCTAAAGTTCAACCTCATGAATGATAGCGTCAACGATAGCCCTAGGATTCACCTGCCGCTCAACTACCCCCCTGGGAGCCCAGACCTGGGGCGACACTATCGGTCTAATTCTCCCCTGCCATCCATTCAGCTCCAACCTCAGTCACCTTCTGCCTCAAAGAAACACCAGGCAGTGCAGGACCTGCCGGCCACCAACACCTTTGTAGGAACCGGGGACAACAACTCAACAGGCTCAGACCAGTATTCGGATTACAGCTACAAGGCCAACTCTTCAAAATATAGCACCAAACAGGTAGGAGACGACTTCGAAAGCATGGCAGGGTACCACAGCACAGGGTACCAAAGCCCAGGGTACCCCAGCCCTGGGTACCACAGCACAGGGTATCACAGCAACGGGTATCACAGCAACATGGTGTGGACTAAGGGCATGTATGAGGGGCTGGAACTGAATGAATGTCAAACCAAAGCTGCACTGATCACAAACCCCATGCACATCATTTGATTGAAAGAAGTTTGTTTTATTTGTCAACCTTTTTTTTTTTTGCAATTCTGTAGGATCATTTATGCTCTGAAGGAAAAAAAAAAGACTTAATTTAATTACTACTCATTTACATGAAGGAGAGAATCCTACACAGACTTATTTCCCTTTTGATTTTCTTTGAGAGGGTCATTTTCAGTTGGACAGTGTTTATTGCTGCCCCTCAAAAGATGAAAAGAACTGCTTTCAAAATCCTTTGAAGCACATTTGTGATATAATAACCTTCAGACCAGAGAGATGTGCCTTATGTTTTGAGTTTTGCTCTGAAAGACAGCAAATAATAGCCATTATTGTTTTGATATCTTTTGTTAGGCTTCTTTAGGTAATTGCACAATTGTTAATGTGTCAAAATGATTCTAAAAAGCATTTTTTTCTTTTGACTAAAGAAAACTGTGCGCTGAGTAAGGTAAAATACACAGGAAGGTCGGACAAGTAAGATGAACAGATTTGAACGTTTCCATGGCACATTTTGTCGGGCATTAAAAAATGTCTTTAATTATTTGGACCCTGTTTAGTTGGAGTTGAAGTAGGTTATTTTTACAGATTAATGGCAGGTAATTCCCCTGTTCTTTCGCAAGCATCACTGATTGCGCATGCAAAGAGTGCCTTCTTTTTGTTATGTACACAACTAAGTGGAATGGCTTAATGTAGATTAATAATCAGCTACAGACGTCAGAGTGTGCCATCGAACATTGTTGAATTATTAACTGCAGGAATTTCTTCCAGGCTGTGAATAATGTCACATTCACTGTTAATAGAAAGCTACTTGACATTAAAACTCAATCACTTTTCTCTAGTACTTTTCTCTAGTACTGAACAAGAAAACCAAAAATGAGTACCATTTTTCTTGGACTGTATTAGAAAACCTTTGGAGACAATCATTGAAAAAGGTTTTTTGTTATGCAAGTTGTATATTGTGAATGTTAATAACCAGCTATATGTGCTGTTGCATGTGTGTGTGTGTGTGTGTGTTCATCCCTTGTGATGTTTGTTTTGTTCTGTTGTTGAATGCCGATGAACAACCTAAATAGGTTTATATAGAAGAATTTGCTTAATTCGTTCTTAACACACCAAACTTTTTCATACCAGATGTACAAATAGAACCAACCAGATAGACCTTCGATCTCAGCTGCTTTGATAGTGGCTCCATCCTCCATTTTGTACATTTGAATTCTGGTTCTGAGTGAGATGTGTTTATATTTAAAGCAATAATCACGTTTGTTGTTATGCTGGAAAGATGCAATGTTGAAAGGATGTTCTGCAGGAGCAGCTAGTTTGCACAAAATGCAGCACATGCATACAAGTTGAATACAACCCTTTGTGCTCTGTGTGGAGTGTGTATCATCTATGGAACTGTACTTAAAGCTGCAGACATCCCCATTTCTGTTTAATTTCTGTTATGTGTTCTTTTGTTTCTGTTGATTTGCAATTTGTATTTTGTATTTTTTACAAGTAAAGCAAGTTGGCTTTCAATAAAACTTTTGTGAAGGTGTTACATTGTGGATTTAATGTTAAACAGAAACAGTGCATTGAAATTACTCACCAGGGGACATGAATTCTTAAGGTACAGTATTTCATTTCCATATTCCCATATTTATTTATGACATTGCCCTTTCTATACATCACATTTTACCAGTAAACATCCACTTTTTATTTACTAACGTACAGCATAAAAATGTCTACTTCAAAAACTATTTGAAATTCTCTCAGCAGTGAGCACAGGTCGATGTGCTTGCATTACCGCAGCTATTATTTTAAGCTCCCCAAGTTGATAGCTAGACAAATGGATTGATTTTGCTTTACTATTCAGCAAGTTTAGTTTTATAGTATTTATGCAATAAGTCAGTTTTATGTGATCCATGTCTTAACACAATTATTATGACACATTTACAGCATTGCTCCTCTGGGATCGAGCCAAACACTGAGTCACTGAGCTTTACAAATGCATTCATTTTTTTTTTTTTTTTTTTTTTTTTTTATATTTCATGTGTGTTTTTGTTTTTCTCATTCATGCTGCACATCACAGGAACAAAATCATGTTCTAAGAGGATTTGAGCAGTGCAGACTTGGCGTATCCGAATGACCCTAGAGGAAAGTGAGGTGTTTTGTACAGGTCCTGTCAATCAAAGCCCTTTTTTGGGTCCCATCTTTAGATTTGAGGAATAGGATCAAAGGATGGTTGTCAGAGGTCTTGTTAGGTTTTGTGTACTATTCGATTGACTCCTTGTATGCTGGCAGCTAATCTGGGCCCCAAAAAAGACACACACACACACACACACATCACACACACATGCAGCCTTTCCTGCCACTGCCGACCATTTAAATTCTAGCAGCGTCTGCGCTTCTTAAAAGCTGTCGATTTTGCCCTCACTTTGCACCGTCACCATGGCAACGGACTGACCAGTGTGTGTTGTATGCTGACTCACAGACTGCTCTGAGTGCAGGTGGGGGGAGACAGAGAGAAAGAGAAACTGGGAGGGATCATAGAGGGATGAATAGAAAGAGGGCACGAGAAAGAGGAAAAAAGATAAAGGTGGTCGAAAAAAAAAACCAAATCTGTCATTTCAACCATTCTTCCATGTACTCAGTTCATGGTGCTTCATGCTAATGGAAGAAACAGGCCATTCATTCATTCATCTGGTCACATTCCCTCTTGTCATTGGTTAGTGCTATCCACTTTATCATTTGTTTTTCATGAAAATCCACTTGTATTGAATATTAGAGTCTACTGTACCTTAAGTTTCTCATTGTCCCTGTGATTTTCTCTCAACAACAGAAAGGGGATAATGCAGCATTAAACCAGTTTTTATATGTATATGCATAGCATTTCATTACTGTACATTGTTCGGTATGGAATATCATACAAAATATAGCATCACAGTATTAACAAGGCAGCAAAGTTATCATGCATATTTTTAAACTTTAGCCTACCTTTATAAGAGTTTTAGCTTAGCATGCTTGTCTAGCCTCTACTCGTTTCTCCTGGTTGTAGAAACTTCAGTCGGAGCGTGATTGCAAATTAGTGAATGTCATTTTGAGTGGATGTCGGTTTGATGTCGTTCCTTTTGTTTCCATGGTTTAGGAAAACAGGAGTTGGAAGATAAATCAAGAAGCTGTCCATTTCTTCTCAGTTGTGTCTCTTTTTCTCTGTCTCGTGTGGTGTGGTCTTGTGACTGTAATCATTACAGAGCGAGAATCTATTTTGTGAAGTGTGAAGTCAATTATGCAAAGCAGTTTTGTGGTCCAGGCTGCGGTACAGCAGCTGCAAGTCACCCTTTAGCAGTCCATGGCTTCAGTAGTATCTTTATCTCAGCAGTCTGTCCACCTTTCTCTCCTTTAAATAAGCAAATAAGTGCCTACCATTGCTTACCGGTTAATCAGGCGGAACAAACTCGCCAGTAATAATCGTGACTCATCAGGAGAGAATATAGCTGAAGGGAGAAAGAGGAAAGCAAAATTGTTTCAAAGGAACTCTGAAGGAATATTAAACAACCAGCTTCATTTGCATTATTCAGGTGTTGCTGTTGACAATGCAAGGCTAATTACAATAAAGAGCTGTTAATTGTGATGATGGCCCTTTTTTCCTCTCTTCTTCCACCTTAACTTGACTTTTTTTGACACATAGATAAGATGGATAATCATTAGCTTTGCTCTGTCTAACACCTGCAAGAAGCCCCAGACTGATAGCACCCTTTGTGTGCATTTCACAGGGGAAATTGCATCGTTTGGAGTGATTGCACATGCTCTTTACACGCTGACTGTTTTACATGCTTTGTTATACTTGTGCCTATTTCTGCCACATAAGAAAAAGCCATGATTTGGTAAATCATAATCACGATGTACAGAGTTGAAATTGAGATACTAAGTCATAATTATGAGATGAGAAATCCAAATTGACATAAATTGAGAATTATTGGATTAATGTCGAAACTGAGATAAACGTTATGACGAATGTTAGTGAGTAAATGAGATTATGTAAGTGAATTATAAGATAAAAGTCATAATTATGACAAAATATTTATTTTGTCATAATTATGACTAATTGTCTCAGTTTTGACTTTTCATCTCATAATTAGAATTTACCAAATCATGTTTTTTTTTTTGTTTTTGTTTTTTCTCGTGTGTGGCAGAAATGGATTTTCACAGCCACTGTGGAACTAGTCATTTCTGTCACTGCAGCCACTTTTGAGTTTTGTTGTAGGAAGGGAAGAAGGAAGGATAGATGGAAGAAAGGAAGGAAGTGACAGTGACATTTCTTGTGTTTTGAGCTTTCCTTCAGCTTTTGTTGAGGAAAGGAAGAAAGAAAAGAAGTGGAAGGAAGTGACACTGGCATCTGTGTCAGTGCATTGCCATTCCCTGAGTTTTACCGAGAGGAAAATAATTAAATGGAAGGAAGGAAAGAAGAAAGAAAGGACACTGACATTTCTGCCTTTTGAGGTTTGCAAGTTTTGTTGAGGAAAGAAAGGACGGAACGAGTTGTGGATAGCTCTGTTACTTCACTTCTCAGTAGTGTTTGAGGTGTGAACCTAATGAGACACAGAACTAAGCTTGTCTTTTTGTTTGTGTTGGCCCATGACACACTGTTGTAATATTCTAATTAGCTGCCAGGGCCTTTCATAACATGTTTTTTTTTTTTTATTATTAAGCTTGTTGTGTTGTACGCCTAAATTTTAAATGGCGTAATACCATGAAGATGTCATTTATTACATGGCTTAAAATTCTGGCCCCTTAGCGCCACAATGTTACTGTTGTACTTGTTTCACAGGATGAGACGCCCGTCCTGTGGGCTTAAATCTGGGACAACAGAGGCAGACAGGTAGATGGCCATTTTGACGCACACACAAAGGAGTGTTTTTACCTTTCTGTAATCAGTGAATTCCTGAGAGTACAAATCACTCAGTGAAGGAAAATTACTCTAGCCTTGCTAGTGTGTTTGTGAGTCGTAACGAAGGCACATGTGCAAGCCCTTCCAGGTCTCGGAGGAAAGATAAGGGGACATGCATGCACAAAGGTGAGCGGGAACACAAAGGTTCCTCTATGTGGAACTCTGATGTTCCCTGTCAGAGCCTCTCTCATTAAGGAGCCTGTCTCTGGGCTCTCATTACAACCCGACATCAAGGTCGAACACATTAGCTCTCATTTAGCTCTATTATCTAGATTATCTGAGCTGATCTAATGATAAGTATTAGCAAAGTTCAGCTCTGTGGTCAATGTTAAAGAACTAGCAGACTGTCAATTGTGGCTTGGTTGGAATGGAGGCCTCATATGCAGCCATATGGCTCTCTCGGGGCATATGTGTACAATTATTTTATTGGTCTCTGATTAGTGATTAGTGTGTTAGGACATGCTAATTGGGAAATGTTTCCGGTTAGCCTTCAGGGCAGCTGGATGGAGATCAATGGAGATGCCAGATTTCTAACCAAAAGTTAGAAAGTAATCTTTTTGCAATCTCAATGGACAGAAAACCTGGCAATCACACATGTATTTCATCTAGAGGTCTTATAAATGTTTCAAACTGTGATCAGATTTGGCAAGTCTCAATTTAAACTCAAACATTTCTTGTCTAGTCTCAATTTAAACTCAAACATTTCTTGTCATATATTTAGAAGTCTACATTTTCTGAGCTATTCTGTAGAACTAATTAATGCGGATACTCTTACTTCCCTATAAAATCACCTAAGCCAGCCTTAGCTTGTCTGTTGGCCAGTTTTAAAAGGGTTTTGGACATTTTTCAGCTGGTCTGGCCTGCAAAAACTAGATTAGCATCAGCTTGGTCAGGCTAGGAGCCCATTATTGAACCAGTTAAGACCACCAAAGCACTTTAAGCTGGCTTAAATGATATACAGAAATCAAAATATAGGAATAATTCTGATTTTTTAAATGTTTTTGAAAGAGGTTCACCAAGGCTGCATTTATTTGATCAAATATACAGTAATATTGTGAAATATTGCCGTTTAAAGGAACTGTTTTCTATTTTAATATATTCTAAAATGTAATTTATTCCTGTTATGGCAATGATGAATTTTCATCAGCTATTACTCGAGCCTTCAGTGTCACATGATCCTTTAGAAATCATGCTGATTTGGTGCTCAATTATTATTTATAGAAAGAAAGTTCACAAGAACAGCATTTATTTGAAATAGAAAACTTTTGTAAGATTATAGATATCTTTATTGTCGTTTTTGAATATTTTAATGCATCTTTACTGAATAAAAGTATTACTTTCTTTTACATTTTACCTACCCTAAACTTTTTAATGGTAGTAGAATAAAAGCCACAAAAAGTTTCTTGAGCGCCAAATTAGCATATTAGAATGATTTCTGAAGGATCATGTGACACTGAAGACTGGAGTAATGGTTATAAATTTCATTTAAATTTTTGTAAATATATATTTATATATTTATTTTCTTCAGCATGGTCTGTCACCTATAGTGTGATTTATTTATTTATTATTATTATTATTTTTTTTATTTATTTTTTTTTTTTCTGGTTTTATTCCTACAAAGGATATGTAGATATGTTACATTTGAGACAAAGTTGACCTCCATCAGGTCTTCTGAGCTATGAACTGAGCATTTAAAGTTGTCCTCTGGGGTCTTTCTCAGGTTGATAAAGGCCCAAGCGGTGCATAAAACGTTTCTCTTTATCTCCCTCTCTCTTGTTCTCTCCCCTGTCACTTTACTCTTGTGGGCTGTCATTGTTTCTAGGCGAGGTGTCGTGTGCTGTGTGGTGACTGCGCTCTTTGCCTGTGCAACTGCAGAATCCGACTGCTACTCCACTTCTCTCCTCCCCGGAGGCCCATCCACACACCCTGGCATTGTCAGGCAACATCTGCTGAAATTACGCCTGGCTGTCCCCCTCCTGCACACACACACATCCTCGCTCTCCACACAGACGCTGACAGCGTCCATCTTTATAGGTCCTGACAGCGGATGAATAAACTCGCTCAACTACTCGCTCAGACAAATACACGCACGCAGATGTGCTCGGCTGCGTGGACAGAAATTAGCCTCATAATCGTAAAAACGAACATGAAATCCAATCAAACCCTTCATGTGCACAGTCAACAGAGTTTAATCCCTTTATTTATGCATTTGATAGCTCTAAATTTGAAAAAAAACAGTCTTCACTTTGCATACCCATTAAGAGAATTTTAGTCCAATGATGTTACAGAGATTTGCATGGTGCGTGTTTATGGCACATTTAGCGTTCTGCCTCACTGCTCCGCTCTTCTGCCTCATAAGGCACTTGCTGTTCGCTGTGTCTACAGATCTGTTTTTAATTTCACAGTGAGGATACAGAGAGAAAGAGGCAGCAGTGCAGTCTGCACATCTTTACCTTTGTCTTTACCTTGCTAAGCTGTTGCTTGGTCACCCAGTGAGAAAGGCCAGTCCGTGCTGTCATGTTCCATAATTATTTAGTTCTTCCTGGGCAAACATGAAGTTAACAGCAAACACGCTAATGATAATATGACAACACAGGCACACAACATCCGCTTGTAATGACAGACACATCTACCCACATACATACAGGTGCATCTCAATAAATTAGAATGTCGTGGAAAAGTTCATTTATTTCAGTAATTCAACTCAAATTGTGAAACTCGTGTATTAAATAAATTCAGTGCACACAGACTGAAGTAATTTAAATCTTTGGTTCTTTTAATTGTGATGATTTTGGCTCACATTTAACAAAAACCCACCAATTCACTATCTCAAAAAATTAGAATATGGTGACATGCCAATCAGCTAATCAACTCAAAATACCTGCAAAGGTTTCCTGAGCCTTCAAAATGGTCTCTCAGTTTGGATCACTAGGCTACACAATCATGGGGAAGACTGCTGATCTGACAGTTGTCCAGAAGACAATCATTGACACCCTTCACAAGGAGGGTAAGCCACAAACATTCATTGCCAAAGAAGCTGACTGTTCACAGAGTGCTGTATCCAAGCATGTTAACAGAAAGTTGAGTGGAAGGAAAAAGTGTGGAAGAAAAAGATGCACAACCAACCGAGTGAACCGCAGCCTTATGAGGATTGTCAAGCAAAATCGATTCAAGAATTTGGGTGAACTTCACAAGGAATGGACTGAGGCTGGGGGTCAAGACATCAAGACCCACCACACACAGACGTGTCAAGGAATTTGGCTACAGTTGTCGTATTCCTCTTGTTAAGCCACTCCTGAACCACAGACAACGTCAGAGGCGTCTTACCTGGGCTAAGGAGAAGAAGAACTGGACTGTTGCCCAGTGGTCCAAAGTCCTCTTTTCAGATGAGAGCAAGTTTCGTATTTCATTTGGAAACCAAGGTCCTAGAGTCTGGAGGAAGGGTGGAGAACCTCATAGCCCAAGTTACTTGAAGTCCAGTTTTAAGTTTCCACAGTCTGTGATGATTTGGGGTGCAATGTCATCTGCTGGTGTTGGTCCATTGTGTTTTTTGAAAACCAAAGTCAATGCACCCGTTTACCAAGAAATTTTGGAGCACTTCATGCTTCCTTCTGCTGACCAGCTTTTTAAAGATGCTGATTTCATTTTCCAGCAGGATTTGGCACCTGCCCACACTGCCAAAAGCACCAAAAGTTGGTTAAATGATCATGGTGTTGGTGTGCTTGACTGGCCAGCAAACTCACCAGACCTGAACCCCATAGAGAATCTATGGGGTATTGTCAAGAGGAAAATGAGAAACAAGAGACCAAAAAATGCAGATGAGCTGAAGGCCACTGTCAAAGAAACCTGGGCTTCCATACCACCTCAGCAGTGCCACAAACTGATCACCTCCATGCCACGCCGAATTGAGCCAGTAATTAAAGCAAAAGTAGCCCCTACCAAGTATTGAGTACATATACAGTAAATGAACATACTTTCCAGAAGGCCAACAATTCACTAAAAATGTTTTTTTTTTTTTTTATTGGTCTTATGAAGTATTCTAATTTGTTGAGATAGTGAATTGGTGGGTTTTTGTTAAATGTGAGCCAAAATCATCACAATTAAAAGAACCAAAGACTTAAACTACTTCAGTCTGTGTGCAATGAATTTATTTAATACACGAGTTTCACAATTTGAGTTGAATTACTGAAATAAATGAACTTTTCCACGACATTCTAATTTATTGAGATGCACCTGTATATAAACCATCATTCAAAAATTTTGGGAGGTATGGTTTTTAATTTTTTTTAAATGTCTCTTGTGCTCACCAAGGCTGCATTGATTTGACCAAATACAGTAAAAATAGTAATATTGTGGAATATTATTACAATTTAAAGTAAATGATTTCTATTTTAATGTATATTAATGTATATTTTGTGTGATGGCAAAGCTGAATTTCCATGAGACAATACTCCAGTGCTGCTCAAAAACATTTATTACTATCAAAGTTAGTTTAAAAAATCCTGAAAATATTTTTTTTTTCTTTGATGAATAGTTCAAAAGAGCAGCATTTATTTGAAATGGAAATAAATTGTAACATTATAAATGTCTTTAATGTCACTTTTGATCAATTGAATTCATCCTTGCTGAATAAAAGTATTAATTTATTTTTTACTGACCCCAAACTTTTGAACGGTCATGTGTAATTGTCAACGTTTAGGTGTACACTGGTACATAGGTTAGCATCAGGTTAATGCACATGGACAATAAAGACTCCCATTTTGATCTAATAAGGTCTTTTAAGACTGCAAACTCAATGTTTAGAGCAAACCAAGAAGCCATACGGACAGAGCTAAAATGGCCGTAGGTGATTTGGCTTGTATCGCTAGTAAATGGCACTGACAGAACAGATGTTTTTTAGCATAACAACACACACACTTACATACCTACACTCTCACAATCTGGACCCGCATAGAAAGGCATAAACATGTTGCCAACAGGTTAATGGATTTCGCTGCGGTGAATGTAAATGTGTGTAAAGTGAATTGCTTTGTTGCTTGGCCCTCTGAGCACAGGGTGGGGCCTTGATAACCTTTGACCTGTGCAGTGGTCTCCGGTACATGTTGCAGACATCTCTCGTGCCTGTGCCAGGCTGTTAGCAGGTGGCACGGATCTGCCAAGGTGTGCGCTCACTGACCTGTGCTACAACCCCCAACACTCTCTGTCTGTGTGTGGGTGTTTATGCGAGACTGATATACAAGGAATCTGCTGCCCTTTTGTGCTCCTCATAATGATTTTTTTTCAGGTCTTTATCACAGGAAGCTGTGTGATTGATGTCAGAGAGAGATTCTACTAGTGTCTCAAGCATGTGGTTGAAATAAGGCAAACTGTACAGCAGGAAGCATCGTAATGCTTACAGGATATGGCTACTTAGACACATGATACTTGTGGGCTCCATACATTTTCCATTAGGTATTGTGTCCTTTTTGTCCTCCTGTCTTTGTTTTCATTCCGATAAGGCAGTAAGTTCTACCTTCTTTCTATATTAATTAGTTAAATAAATTATTATATTAAAAATTAGATTAAAACCACAGCAAGCAACAAGACATTTGATTGTCCAGTTGGTTTGTTGCATTTTGCAGGACACATTCAAAAATATTTTCTTAATCGGTATTTTTGTCTGTTTTCCAGTAAAAAAAATAAATAAAAATAAAAAAACATTTGTAAAACAAGATAAAATTGAGGAAATAATGTTTTCAGAGAATATTTATCTTGTATAATTTTTTCCCTTGTTTTTGAGCAAATATTTGCTAAAATTGGTCATTTATTTTGTTTGGAAAAGCATGCAATATTGCTTGATAAATTAATTTACCCACATTCAGTCCTCACTGGTTCAAAATTCCACATCAAATTTCACTTCAAATATGTCAAAATATTGGCCTTGATTTTGTTTTCGCTTTTCCTTTTTTTGATTCTGGACAGATCTATTACTTGGAAACGTGTCACATTTCACCTAGTCAGGATGTGGTTTAAGGGATATAGTAAACCAGCTCATCTCTGATTTAATTTCTCTGTCTGTCTTTTGCGCACTCAGTGGACACTCACTTCAACTCCCTTCATCTCGAATCAACTTTTGAGTGACAAACGGCTGGGCTGGGGCATCAGGGCATGTGATTTCTTTGGCGTACCTTAGAGAAGCCATTAGTCATGTCTATATTTAACCTAGCTCCGCACTGGTGCCCACCTCTCATGTGCCAACTTGGCAGAGAAAGGAGAAGAGATTGGAGAAAAAGAGAGAGAGAGAGAGAGATTGAAGATAGAAAGTCTCATGGATAAGATGTATTCAACAGCCATCAGCAATACTGGCTTCATCGGCGGAGTGAGAATTGGTCTTGCGGTCGGCTGCCGTGAGAGGCAGGCGTCACTGCATACTGGTGTGTGATTGCAGTCAACGGGGGGTTTGTTAGAGGTACGAGGTAACGGGAAGGGAATCAGAGAGAGGTGGGACCCTGATGGGAGAAGGGTTGATTTTTTTTTTTTTTTTTTTCCTCAGAGGAAAATGCATTTGGTGAGTGAATGAAAGAAGTGGGTGAGAGAAATCGGTCAATCTTTACCAGTCCCTGTGGCGGTCTTTTTCAGCCTCATGGCAGCGCGGATCGACAGTGAGAAAGCGAACCTTCATAAAGAAAGAATAAAGAAAGAATGATTTATAAAACTGGGAGAGCTCAGTGAGAATATTCATCTCAGTATCTTAAAGGGATATTTTTCTTTCCCTCGTGAGTTAGACATTACCATGAACTTTTATGAACATGCTAAAGAGCATGATTTTGATATTCAGTGGAAAAGCTAATTTAATTTTATTCTGTTTCTTATGCAAAGCTAACATATTGCTTTAGAAGATTTGGAATAGTTCTATGGATCAATTTTATGGTGCTTTTTGTCATTTTGGAGCTTGACAGTCACAGCCATCACTGACATTTATTGTACTGACAAAATGGCCAGCATGTTTTTCAATGAAAATCACCTTTTGTGTTCCATATAACAAGGTCATACAGATTTAGAACAATATGAGATTGCGTAAATGATGACAATTTCATATTTGGTGAACTATTCCCATAAGGTGTAAGAGAAACGGTGAGATGAGTAAAGGAATGGAAAATTAAGTTGGGGTTTCAATGAACACAAGAGGAAGTATCTCTCACTCATCTATCGATCTCCTCAGTCTATCGGTCAATCTTTACCAGTCCCTGTGGCGGTCTTTTTCAGCCTCATGGCAGCGTGGCTCGACAGTGAGAAAGCGAACCTTCAATCTATACTGGCCATACATGCACATAGTCAGACTTTTCATTTTTGCTAGAGCCAAAATTATTATTATTTGAGGTTAGAATGAAATACACTACTGTTAAAATCTCATATGTTCATCAAGGCTGCAATTATTTGATCAAAAATACTGTAAAAAATTGTAAAAAATATTATTACAATTTAAAATAACTCTTTCATATTTTACTATATTTAAAAAGTAATTTATTGCTGTGATGTCAGTTTTCAGCAGCCATTACTCAAGCCTTCAGTGTCACATGATCCTTCTGAAATCATTCTGATATGCTGATTTTAACAATATTATCAATATTGTTATCAATGTTGAAAAAGGTTGTGCTGCTTAACATTTTTGTGGAAACGGTGATTAATTTTTCAGGATTCTTTGATGAATAGAAAGTTCAGAAGAACAGCATTTATTTGAAATAGAATCTTGTGTAACATTATGTCTTTACTGTCACTTTTGATCAATTTAATACAGCCTTACTGAATGAAAATAGTAAATTCTTTCAGAAAAAGCTGTAGTTTGACTGCATCATGCATCTACCAGCATTCTTGCTCTACCAGTTATTCTGTGTTTTGTTTTCAGTCAGCTCTGCAAAGATTCAACAATCAACTTGTGACTCATTTTTTTGTAACACTCCTGTGTGAATACATTTATGCCACTTCAGTGCATTAAAAATGAATGTTGACGTACCTTTTAGAGGTATACACGCCTTTTCAGATGCGACTTGTGACCACAGCAGTTTGAGTGAGCGACTGAATACCCCAGGGGGAGATAAACACCGAGGTCATACCCTCTTATCCCGGCTGAGAGTCGCTGTGCATGTGCATGGAGCGAGGAATAGAGGGACAGCAGCAGCGCGGGTCCATGCAGGTCATGGTCAGTCCGCTCCTCCTTCTGCTTGACCGGATGCCACACTCAGAGAGGTCACTCACTGTCTCACCGCTTGCTCTGTCTCTCAGCCTCTTCTCAAGTACTTAGAACTGGCATACTGCTAAAAGTCACTTTCGCAGCACACCTTCTCAATTTGCTCTGTGTGGGCTCCATTTTATCCCTCTTTCCCGCCATTTCACCATTCCTGGCTGTTTGCCAGCGCCGTTATTTAATGCATGCACAGGTCAAACTGTGGAAAACTGACCTCTACCATGACATTAGTTGCAGTTTAGTAATGGTAGTAAATTAATGGTCATTTACAGTTTGATTTTATGTTCAGTTTGGTCTCCAGGGATACACATTGCTTTGTGCTTCTGTTGGCCTAGAGCTGTGGTCAGTTCTCACCCCAAACACACACATCCTATCTATCTCTGCACTCCTCACATTATTTAATATTGCCACCGCTAGTCTCACCTTGAGCTTTCTCCCCTCAGCTGCAAACTGTTTGCCTGAGATAACACAATCTTACAGGAGAGAAAAATAAATAAAGAAAGAAAAGGAGAGAGAGAGAGAGAGAGGAAAAGAAGGAGAGAGAGAACATGAGACATTATTTAGTGAGGTTTCTTCACAGCGTCTCCTCACACGTAATCAAACATCATTAGGCACATTAGTCTTTTTTTTTCAGCAGGGCACGATGTGTCTTCCTGTACAGCTGAATCATTTTGACACTTCTGTTCTACCATCCTTTTTACTCTCTCTTTCTTTCTTCTCTCCCTCAATTTTCTTCTTCTTTTCCTCTGTCTTGAGGGCAGCAGACTGCTTGCATATGCGTGGTGATATGTCAGTCAGCCGTTAGTAGGGAGGTGTAATCTATTCTGTGGATAAAGAAAGAGCGATAGTGAGAGCTGTAGTGAAGAAAGCAGGGTGTCTCTGAGCTGTCTTACGCTAGTGTTTCTCCCATCCCGACTTTGAGTAATCTACACTCTTCGTCTGAAGGTCAGTGTGCTTTTCAATGAGGCTTTAGCATGGGACGTCCACTTTCTGCCTGATACAGGTATAAACCACCCATATGTTGCTTAGTAAAGACATATAATATTTATTGTCAGTTTTCTGTAACTTAAAGTCCTCTTTAATATGGAACGCAATAACTGTAGGGTACGTCAGCAAAACGAAGACGGAACTGAAAACGTCACTACTTGTGAGGCTCTTTTTTATGCTTAGTATTGTTTTATAGAACCCTAACTTGAACACCCCACCGATTCATGGACTTGTGTTCAATATTTATTTTGTTAGTAAGTTAGTTCGTTTAAGAGCACCCTAACCCATTTGAGAACCCCATTCAATTGATGGACTTCCATGATTGACTGATTTAGAATGAAATATAGGATTATTAGTTATTATTATGTAGTTCAAAAGCACATGTGCTGTAATCTGAAAACATGAGTTCCATCCATAATGTAAAATATATTGTGCACTGTATAGAATGCCCTTAATTTACAGCTGCGGTCTTGCTCCATTGCTTCACATATCCTGTTTGTGAACCCTACAATGTAAAACTGTGACAAGGGCATCTATTTCACCCTGAGAGAAGACCTCTTGGTGACAACAGCCTGTTTGTGCTGACCCTTGCCTCCTTTGTGGGCGATTCGCAGCCTCACTGACCTGGCCATCTTTTAATCAGAAGCATGCAGAAAGCAGGGCACTGAGGCATATCTTTCTCTCCCTCTCTTCTCGATCCCTTGGCTTTAATCTCTCAGCATTAGGCAGGGTTGAAGGCTAAATGTGTGCCTTGGTCTTAATCACTGGTCTGTCTATTCCTTTCTGCCAGATATCTGCCAAAGGGCCTGAGCACGACAGAGAGAAACAGAAGAAAGGGAGTTAAAGGAGGGCTGAAGCCTTAGCTTAGCTGTCAACAGGGCATACAAATTGCACCCTAGTCTATATAATGCACAAAATTATCCTTAAATTGGTTCAGGAATGAAAAAAATAACCCAAATTGATCACATATGTAGATCTGGCCTACACAAACATGGATTGTAATATCTGTTATGCTGAAACCGAGCAGTGTCGAGTCATATTTAGGTCTGAAGTCAAACTAGTTGTGCTGGAATGGGTGGCAGCTGCTGTTTGCCGGCTTACAATCGGATATCAGGCCAAACCAGGTACTAAAGCCCTTATTTACTGCCTGATCGTCTTAGCCACCGGTACACACCCATCTCACAAATGGAGCTTAGCAGGAGATTAAGGCATACAAGATCCTCTTTTCGATATTTAGCCAGTCTAATCGTTGCATTAAAACAGAGGGAGGGAGAAGAATCCTAGTGTAGCTTCCACCCTTGTTAGGTTTGATCGCTCCGGACGGGAGTTCGAGGGGGTTTCGTGCGGTTGGGGGATACAGATACACGATTACTTGGCTTCTAATGTGTGTGTTGGTGGAGGCTGCATGCTAGGCCTCGTCGTGTGTTTTTCGGGAGGCGAACGGACAGCGACTGTTTCCTATAAGCTCTATGACGGGGGTCCTAAGGGGCTTAATTAAGGCTGTCTTTAATGTAGTAACTCAGGAGATTAAACAGGACAGAGAGCTTATGGCTATTATCCCTGCTTCAGAAGATACTTCGGCAGCATCCTTTAATTAAGAGAGTGCTGCATTCCTCTCCTCGTCCATCTTTCTCCCCCGTCCCTCGCTCTTTCCGTCCGCGTTTCATAAAGGAGTGTGTCCACACAGCCGTGGGATTGGTGTGACAGATGAATGCGTCGTGGCTAAGCTCGCCGTTCTTTCCATCTTCGTCCTCGCTCCCCAGCAGGCAGCCTCTGTTTCCCCTGAGATACTCGTAAACACTCATCAAAAACGAGAAGGCAGAAAAAAGGACAAGAACAGAAGAGAGAGAGAGATATGAGGGGGAAAAAACACCAAAGCACTAAAGGGAATAATCATAGCCCAAAGAAAATTGAACCAACAGACAATTTAAATACCCCAACAACTTCAAAGTGTGAGTCATGAAGACTTCAAAACAGGAAATCTAATTTCCACAAAAAAATCTGGAGCTATTACTTGTAAGCATTGTTTTTACTCTTCCGCTTTCGCTTTCTCTCCTTTTGGAGGGCAAGAGCAGAGGTCTGGGAACAAGAACTGTGCCAGTCTGATTGCCTGACCTAGGAAATAAATGAAGAAATGAGTTTTGGCCTGGTTGCAATGTGGTTTATGCCCCGTTCACACATGCACTGATTTTATAGCTGCAGGTCACCAAGTTGCAGTATTGGTGGTCACTGGTAGGCACTTCAAAAAGTTATTGGTTGCCAGTCGAATCTTTTCAAACAGAATTCTGATTCACAAACTTGATTCAACAAACTTTGATTCAATTCCAGTTCATTTGGGTATATTTCAGTCATAATATTCATTTTACTTACATATGAAAGAGGTATATCTATGTGCATATGTTTGCTTATTGTGTATACATTATACACTATACACATCCATCCTGTAATATATTAAAATATAAAATCATTAAAAGCAATAATAACTAGATGTTGATTCAGTAACTTCTTGATAAATTTAGATTATTCTGAAGAATTTGTTAAACCGATTGTAGCAATCTAATATAATATAATAATTATTAGCTGATTTTCAACAGCCATTACTCCAGTCTTTTGAATGGTAGTGTGTATGCGTTAACAGACAAATTATTTGAAAGAGTAAAATCACTCCCAATAATGTTAACATCCTATCTACACTCCACAGTATCTCGCAGGAGATTGATCATGTGTGCGTCGATGTCTTCTCTCCCACTGTCAGTCGTTAAACTTGACTTCTGGATCGATGTATGTGCGAACCCCCCTTTAGACGTTGAGGAGAAGGAAAGATCCACTGCAGTGCGCGAGGTCAGAATAAATGTAAGGTTTTCTAACCATTTGCATTTCTCTCTCTCTCTCTCTCTCTCTCTCTCTCTCTCTCTCTCTCTCTCTCTCTCTCTCTCTCTCTCTCCCTTTATCACCCTTTATCAGCATGTCTTCAATGACTAAAGGCTAATTAAATGTAGCCCCTGTTTGTCACACGCCAGAAGTCAATATGTGAAATAACCACCATGCCTTTATCAGCTGCATATAAATGAGCAAACGAGCGAGGAAAGGAGGATGACAGGGAGAAAGAACGAGAACATCTTTCCTTGAAAGAGGGTCGGCCTATTTGTATGAGTGACAGATCGACCTATTCCGCCTTTCAGGAGCTAATGCTGGAGTGTAAGGGGCATAAGTTTGATGTATCGAGCAGGGAAGGGAATTTTTTGAAGACTTCCACACTTCCTAAGATGTTGTCATAGCATAATGAACGAGGCGAATTTGAAATTCAGTCCTCTAGCCATAAATATAGGTTTCCTTTTTTTTTTTTTTTGTGTCGTATTCATATTTACCCCTCAAGCAAACAGCCACATCACGCTGACAGGTAGTGTCCTTGTGTTTATTATTTGTCTCATCATCGCTGCGAAATAAGCCTGGGATGTCAATACCCACATCTGTCTGTACGACGATTCCCCATGAATATTTCCTCCGCTAGAAGTGTGTTTCTTTTCTTCGCCTGTCCATTGTTCTCGTGTTTATAAATAAGTTTGTCTGAGGCTTGTCGCCTCTGTTGGGGAAAGGCAGTCCATTATTCAAGCGTCTCTTTCAAACCACACAGAATTACTGGAGTCAGAGTTATTCATGGCCATCTTTTGTTTTCCTCCCTTCTTTCTCTCTCTTTTCTCACAAACAGCCATTGACTTCCACCAGTCTCGTGCTGTGGGGAAAAAGCACAGGGTCTCGGGGTGAAAGAGATGTGGATTTTGAAGTAGATAAGATGTGTGTTAGGGAAAGAGCGCACACGTACACACACGGCAAGGTCTCTTTTGGTTTATCTAGCGAGAGGCACCTTTAGAGCGCTCCGAAGGCTCAATGAAATGCCGCTGTGTGTGACATTTATCCGCACTCTCGTTGAAGCACACTGCTTTTTATGCCTGTTAACTCTGGGCCCTCTGTTCTTCACTCTGTCTCAGTAAGTGTGTGCGTGAGAGAAGGAGAGAGACCGTATGTAAATGTGCTGGATATTCTCTGTTGGCCTGTGCGGGAGAGTTTCTGTTTCGCCCCTAAATGATGATTTCCATGTCATTGGGCAAATTCCATTTCACAGTGATAAGGGGATAAGAGCGGACATTACACACATGATGAGATAAAACGGGTGGGTCACTTCTGTTTTCTCTTCTCTTCTCTTCAATTTTCGTCTCGTCTCATTTCTTTTCTGCTGGTCTAGTCTCATTTCGACTCCTTTCTCTTTTCTTCTCTACCATTTTTGTCTCATTTCTTTTCAGCTGTGTAGTCTCTTCTCTTCTCTTCTCTTCTCTTCTCTTCTCTTCTCTTCTCTTCTCTTCTCTTCTCTTCTCAGATCTTCTCAGATCTTCTCATCTTGGTTCGTTTCTTCTCTACTCATCTAGATTTTTCTCCTCTTTTCTCCACTTGTCTTATTTATTTTCTTTTCTTCTCTGTTCATCTCATACTTTTATTCTCTACTCTTTCATTCTTTATTTGTCTCTTCTCTACTCATGTCATTTTTAGTTTTTCTCGTCTCTGTTTATTTGCTGGTTTAGGGCCAGATTTACTAACAGTTTGTGCCAGTGCAAACCGTCATTTGGCGTTAAAATAGTACTGTCTGGTTTTACTAAAAACACGCAGTGAAGAATTAGTGCTGAAAAGGAGTGGACACGGTTATTTTTGGGCCTGATCTTATTGAATATGCATTTGTAGGAGTTTCCCTTTCAGACGCAAAATTTATGGGAGGAGAGTATTAAAATGAATCACATAACGCAATTTACTGACGTTTGCGCTCGTCAAATTACTGGTATTTGCGCCATTATTTATGCCCCAAAAAAGCATGTCTTGCAGAAGGCAGTAATTTGCGCTGCTCTTGGTAGATTGCACTGGTCATTATGGAAATGATCTGGCTGCGTCTGTGTTCTTTAATGTGCGCATTGTCAGTAAATCACACACAGAATTTTCCCCTCCCATCGGCGCTTTTATGGAATTGAGTTCTAATGCTAATTTGCCCTGTTTAGTAAGTCTCTTCATTTCTTCTCTTTTCATCATGATTTGTCTCAACATTTTATTTTTGCTCATCTTGTCTCTTATCTCGTTGTTTCTTCTCCTCTAGTCTTGTCTAATTTCTTCTCATCCTGTATTGTCTTTTCTATTCTGTGTTCATTTTATATCTTAATTTCTTCTCTGCTTCTCTTGTCTTTTCTCACTTTTTTCTCTCGTTTCTCTACTCTTCTCAACTCTTCTCTTCATTTTGTCTCTTCACTGTCACTCTCACTCTTCTCTGTCTCCTTTGCGCCTCCATTTCCAATCCTCTGCTTGACCTCCTCTGATCCTCATTTCTCGCTGCCCTCCTCCTCTCCTCCCCTCCTGCTCTGTCATTCCATCTCACTCTTCTCCGCCACTCGCTGCCCTCCTCTCCACTATGTTTGTAAATCCCATAAATTTGCCGTGGCCTATGAATGGGAAAAATACTTTAGGTAGTCATGCGTTGGTCTCCACGGACCTGGTGGCTGGGCTGGGCTTCCCATGATGCTTGTTTCTTACAGCGCATGTTTGTCAGCTACAAGACAACACACATCTCCAGTGTTTTAGCATTTCAGCTGGAAAATATATATTGATGTCTTTTGTTTTACAGTGTGACAGTACATGAAAGCTATTACATTGTATCTGACAAGAATAAAGAGATGAGACCAGGAAGCAGAACTGTGTAGTTAATAGTTAGTATTAGTTAACAATGTGTATTTCCAGACTGGCATGTTGCAGGGTTCCCACAGGCATGGAAACACCTGGAAATTCATAAATTATAAATAATAAAATTCCAAGTCTGCAAAGTTATCACGTCTAACCATATTTCCAACCCTAGCGGTTCATGTTGGAACTGCAAGTTCGTGAGATTACTATACACTCTTAAAAATAAAGGTTCTTCAGATGTTAAAAGTTCTTTATGGAATCGTTTAGACAAAAAGGTTCTTCTATGGCATTGTGAAGCACCTTTATTTTTTAGAGTGTAGATGGAAAAATATACACACAAAAAAAATAACACACAAATATATATATATATATATATATATATATATATATATATATATATATATATATTTATTTATTTATTTATATTTATTTATATTTGTGTGTTATTTTTTTGTGTGTATATTTTTCTAAAAAAATATATTTCTTTTTTTTTACATATTTGATTATATATATATATATATATATATATATATATATATAATCAAATATGTAAAAAAAAAGAAATATATTTTTTTATTTAATTTGAAGGTGAAAAAAGCAGTACATGAAACGTGAAACTGCGACGACAACCAAATATACAGTTTAGTAGTCATTACATAAAACGATTTGACCACTGAATGCCATGATTGACCAGTCAGAGTCAAATATTCCAGAGAGTCGTGTTATAAATTGATTGAATGTCCAGAACATTATTTAAAATCTCATTGGGTGCTTCAGTAAATAATTTAGGTCATAGAGGTTCAGCAGACCAAAAGGAGTTGCTAATCCCCGCCGTATACGTCATGATGGTAAAATGAAAGATTTGCAGAGATATTCTTATACTGTGATGCGGTCTGGAAGCTGTAAAAAGATTCAGGAAAAGCTGTAGAACTGTGTGTACTTTCCTGAGCAGCGTCTTTTTCATCTCAAATGACGACAGAGGAGCAGTGAGCATCCTGGTCCAGACTCCACTAAATGCAAAGCAGGCTAAATCGGAGACACGATTACGACTCTCTCTTCCTCTCGCGCCCTACATCCCCTCCTCGCTCTCCTAAGGGAAGGAACAGCAGCATATGCACGCTCCCAACTGAAAGTGATTTTTTTTTTTTTACTTCTCATCAGATTTCCAATTTAGAGAGATTACTGGGTGAGGCCATCATTAATGGAACCCAAATAAGCCTTTGAGAGCAGATTCAGAACAGGCCTATCTCAGCACAAATGTAGCATTAGCAGTGCCAGGGATGCACTCTCTCACACACACAAGCACAGACACACTCGTGCTCCCAAAACACATCAGCAGACTCTAATCCAGGATTGTCAGAGAGCATGGATGTGTGTCAGTCCCAGCTTTGACTGTGACACACACGCGCACACACTCTCTCTCTCTGGTTCCTGAATGCCATGCAATTTGTGACATATTCATGTAGGAGTGTGTTCCTAATCCCTCCATTCCCCAGCTGCATCTTCGGCCTCGTATAACCTGAGGGAGACACGGACAGAGTAGAGGTGATTTGTGCAGAGAAACAGGGGAAGAAAGCTAAAAAGAGAGCAGGGAGGAGGAGAGAGGTTGAGGTTTTGATTTTCTTTCTCCTTAAAGTGCCAAATCGAACCTTAAGGTGATTTATACCAACATTCACCCCAGCACCACTCCCATACCGGTGCCTAATTCACTGCTCAGAGCTGAAGATAAGCCCAGAGGGGAGATGTTTCTTTCGTACACGTGTAAAAGTGATAACGACAGCATTTGCTCTTTGACCGTCCTACTTGGTTTTTAAGGCAAGAGGACTGTGCTGAAGTTCCCTTAGAGACACTGCATCCCACAGTCTACTCCTGAAAGCGCTGAACTTTTAAGTCAACATTGTCACGCCAAAGGCAGAATTGTATTGATATTATTTTGCTTTCTATTCTTGTTCTCCTTTTTTGCAATTGACCGCTTAATGTAATTAAACAATCAGTCACACTTGATTTTGTAGATAATTCAGTCTATTTTGAATCAGTTTTTAAGGAATTTAAGATTGAACTTTGAAAAAAAAATCATAAAGAATGGCAGATGATTTTCTTTCTTAAAGGGATAGTTCACCCAAAAATGTTTTTTTTTTGTGTTTAGTTTTTGTTTACTCGCCCTCATGTTATTCCTAACCAGTATGGCTTGCTTTCTTCTACAGAACACAAAGAAGATATTTTTAGCAATGTTGGTAAACAGTTTTCTACTGAAGAACAATAGTCATAGAGGTTTTAAATGACATGAGGGCGAGTGAATGATGACAGAATTTTCATTTTTGGGTGAACTGTCTCTTTAAATGTATTTGTTATTTATTTTTTTGTCTGTTGTTTATTTATTATCTTATTCGAAAACATTCATTCTACTGCTTTCCTGGTTTTCAAGCACTGGTATTTTGGAAATGCAAATTTAGATATCCTCCAATGCCAAATTTAGCTCTAAACTTTTAATTCTGCTGTTATGGTCTTTGCCAAACTTTTGCCTTCTAAGTAATACCAGGTGGTACAATCCAGCCAAGCGTGCACCTCATCTCACTGTCCTGTGGACTAATCCCAGGTGTAGATGTAACACCACTGGACTGTCACTAAGACTCCGCAATTCATAGTTTACTTGTTCTTGGTCTCTACATTTATGCACTATAATCAGAGGGGAACTTCACTAAATGAATTGTGCCCTTAAACACACATTCACTTTGATTGTTTTTTTTTTTTTTTTTTTTTTTTTTTTTAAGAAATTAATACTTTTATTCAGCAAGGAAGCATTAAATTTATCAAGTGACAGCAAAAAAACACTGATGTTATGCAAAAGCTTTCTATTCATCAAAAAATACAAAAAAAAAATGTTTAATGGTTTTCAGGAAAAATATTAAGCACAACAGTTTTCAACATTGATAATAAGAAATGTTTCTTGAGCACTAAATCCACATATTGGAAATATTCCTGTTTTATTGTATTTTTGATCAAATAAATGCAGCCTTGGTGAACATAAGAAACTTCTTTCAAAAACATGAAAAAATCTTAATGACCCCAAATGTTTTGAACAATAGCTTAATGATGTTCTGTACTAAGCATGAAGAAACAATCATAGAAGAAAAGATAAAAGTATAGAGTTTGGTAAACAGTAGCGACTGGCATCCACTTACATCAATTGTTGTGCTATTGCTGGCTCTGTCTTTGAGTTTCTTGTCAACAGTGGAGACCTGTCAGCCTCTGTCAGAGGAGTTTAGTATTCTTAACAATATGATTCTCACTCCCTCCCTTCATAAGAACAGAATGACAGGATGACTCACTTTATTCTCCTAGCATTCTTATGCTCACATGTCGAGATGGACGTTTCGTTTCCTTCATAATACAGAGTAGGTTTGTTTAATGTCGATATGCATCACATGAAATGGAAGTTATTTCTATTCAATCTTTGTGTTTTTCTTTTTTTTTTTATATCTAATGGTGATGTCGTATACGCTGAGAGTATTTCATATTTACATGCAAACCGTGGGCAGACGGAAATGTGTGATGACAAACGTGTCCTAGTACAAAAACAATCCCTGGTTGAACAAAAAACTGGGTGACGGTGTGAAATTTTGCAAGATGTGCATTTGGCACTAAAGTGAAATTCATAATCAACTTTTTATGGATTGTTGACTTGTGATACGCTTTCTCCAAACTCTCAAGGAACATTATTATGAATTTTTTAACTGATCTTGCTGACGTGTGGGCATAGTGGGCGCTGGATATCTGCTGTGTCAGGAAGTTTAAAACTTAGTAACAATTGTGCGATTGCCCTGCAGGCCTGACAAAAAAGTGCTTAATCCAGAAATATCCTACACAAGGAGGAAAATCCAGTGAGTGAAACTGGGATGGAGCAAATGATGCGATAAAGTGGAGACGGAGTGGAGAGAGGTCAGAAAGGAAGCTGTAAGTGAGTCGGTGGGCGGCTGAGTTTGGGCTCATTTTTTGCGGAACATAAAAACACGGCAGTGGCACCTGTCAAGACATAGTGAAAAGAGAGGAGTGAAGACACAGGGAGAAGCCGAGTACTGCATCTGACATTTAACTTCACGGAGAGGAGCTGCCAGTCTGTCACCATTTAAAGAGAGAGAGAGAGAGAGAGAAAGAGAGAGAGAGAGAGAGAGAGGGTGTGTGTGAAGTTGTTAAGTGCTTTTGTGGTGCTGCTCTGTCAGCCTCCCACTCTCCTCTCCATCTTTGTCTTTTTCACACCCCTCATTTAGCCGTAAACCTCTGTCGATCACACTAAAGCACACACACACTCTACAGCAGCAGGATGCATGCTGACAATGGCAGCGTACTGGAGAGATTCGGGTAGGGGAACTCCTCAACAACTGCTTTGCTTTGTGTGTGAGACAGAGAGAGAGGTAAATAAAAGGAAACGCGAGCTGAACAGAAGGATGGACGTGAGGACAAAGGCGGAGACAGTTTCACACGAAACCAATCTACAGAAGGCTGGGTATTTGTTTGTGTGCTGTGCACGTGTGTGTTTGGACGAGCTACCATTAGCAGAACTGATATTGTATCGTAAGTGTTTGCCTGCTTAGGAAAGGAAGTCATCGACTTGTATAAAGATGTGTGTCTGCACTTGTTCGCTCCAGAAACACAATTAGTACTCTATCTTCCTGTCTATTATATATCTGAAGTGTACATCCCATTTCACATACTTCCCCACTATTCTATGCCTTTTTTTTTTTGTATTACAAGCAGTGTTCGCTTTAAAAAAAATATGGTGAGATGAAGAATATTGAACACTTAACGGTCACAGCTTGCCATATGTGGCAACAGGGTAAACATTCTAATGTGACACATCAAAATTGTTATTGATGTGATAAAATAATCTACACACACACACACACACATATGGGGTGGTAATATATATCTTTTAAAAGACTTTGATATTAAAATAAAAAAAATACAATAAAAACCATAATATTGTGAAATAATATTACAATTTAGAATAACTGTTTTCTATCTTTATATTTTTTAAATGTAATTTATTCCTGTAATGGGAAAGCTGATATTTTTCAGCCATTACTCCAGTCTTCAGTGTCAAATGACCCCTCAGAAATCATTGTAATATGCTGATTTGGTACTCAAACATGTATTATTATTATTATTATTATTATTATTATTATTATTATCAGTGTTGAAAACAGTTGTGCTGTTTTTTTTGGGGGTTTTTTTTATTTTTTTGCTTTTTTTGCCCAGGATTCATTGATGAATAGAAAGTTGAACAGAACAGCATTTATTGGAAATATACATCTTTACTATATACATATACATATACATATACACACACACACACATATATATATATATATACACACACACACACACACACAAACACACACACTGTGTTTTGTGTTTCATTAGCATCTGGCTTGTCTTCACTGTGTGGTCCTTTTTGCTCTGACGATGGAAATGCATTACGACCCCTCTGTTTACTGTCCTGCTGATCATTACTTGTGTGTGTGTGTCTTGTGCACATTGTCCTTAGTTAGATTGGTGGGAGGTCCAAATTAATGTCTTAATGGCACTCGTACCTATTTGCAGAGCTGATGAGTAAAAGCACTTGTCTGATCAGGTCAGACCCGGGTCAGTGTTTACTGTGCAACAGCCCATCAAGAGAATGGATCCTTCCCCCCAGCCCTGTTCATTTAGACCCAGTTAACGGCTTCAGTGAACACCTGCTGACTTGTGTCCGCAGATAACAGCCATTTAGCATGAGGCAGTGATTGTGCATTAAATGCACCAAAAGGCGAGAAATTTACATCACGCCCATTTGCCGGCAAAAATAAATGCACAAAACCTATTACCGTTCAGTTTGGTTTGTTTATGCGCCTGACAAGGGGGAAAATAACTTTTATATTGGGTAAAATTATCTTCGAATGGGAGATTTAATTTAGCAAAAACTGGTGATGTGTTGGTTATGTGTGCACCCTTAACCCACGTATACACAAACTCACAGATACACATGCATCCACAGAGTAATCTTTGTCATCTTGATTGCGTGTAGAAACAACATCCTGTTTCCATCATTCTGACAGACTGTGAATCAAGCCTCGGCAAACAGATTCCCCCCTCCCTCAATTAGACTAACACCCGTCAATATGGAGGTCTTCATATGACGCCCATGGATCAGGCTCACAGAACATGTTGCACTGAGGTGGAATCGGCCACCTTTTCATCACTGTAGGGGGTATTTACTAACAATGCTGCTGATAGTATTGTTTATTAGCTGTTTTAGCATGTGTGCGTGTATATATATATATATTTCTGTATAGTTTATATTATTTTTTTATTTCAGGTTTAGTTATTTTAGTGTATCAAGTTAAACTAAATAAAGTAATGAATGAAATAAACTAAATGAAAATAAGAATAAGTTTAGTTAGTTAGTTGGTTAGTTCATTCATCCATCCATCCATCCATCCATCCATCCATCCATCCATCCATCCATCCATCCCTCCCTCCCTCCATCCATCCATCCATCCATCCATCCATCCATCCATCCATTCATCCATTCATTCATTCATTCATTCATTCATTCATTCATTCATTCCAACTCTACATCATCCAGTTAAATTGATTGAAAATGAGTAAGGTGGTGGTGTTTGTGTTACGAAAAAAAAAAAAAAAAAATCCTGCAAAAGCAATACAGCTCAGTGAATTTGCCCTGAGTGTCCTTTCATTAAATGCCACAAACCAAAACCGCCCCAGGAACAGGCCCCAAAACACAAATCCTCCTCAAATTCAGCTTGAGCCAGATCTGTCAAGCTCTGTGTCCCCTGCCGTCCACCTGCCATTGAAATATTCTCAGTGTTTTAGATCAAAAACACAACATACATGTGAAAAAAGCAGGACTAGGCTTTATTCACACCGGAGTCATGGCGTCAGGGACACACTACGTTCCACTGCAAAGCCGCACAATACCGGCTCTCTCCTGAGTTATAACCATGAAATTCATTCCTTTCCACGCTCTTTCCTTTCACTCAGCCTTCTTTCACACTTTTATGTCACGTCTGGAGAGAGAACGAGAGGGAGAGCGGGGTGTGAAAGACCCCAATGTGTGGCTAACTGTGCTCTTACATTCACATTTGATGATAATGCATCTTAATAAGGAAAATACACAACTTGTACTTAGCTAACAGAGCGTTAATGGCCATGTAAGATGCATGAGCGACTTGAGTGGAACTTTTTCAAAATTATTTCCTTGTTTTTAATGAGATTCTATTTGCGTGTGCATTCATGTTGTGTGTAGTTGAATCCTAATGAGTTTGCATTTGCCGCGGTGTACGAGGTGCCACTGTAAATTGGTTGGTTAATGTGTGATCGCCCTGAGGCAGATTGGCTGTCTGTTTTTGGAAAGTGTGGCGTGGAATACATCAACGGTAGCTTCAGGTAATGTGTGTGTGTGTGTGAGAGAGGGTGTGTCAGTTTATGTGTGTTGGTTAAAGTCAGCCACATCTAATCACATTCAATCACTCCAGATTATAGTCTGACAGCCCATGAGTGGCTTTGGGGACACTTCTGTACGCTGAAGGGACACACTACAAAAGAGAGGCGGAAAACAAAGGAGTAATACAAATCAGTTATACAATTATATTTATATAAGGTATTGTTATTGTTACTATTATTATTATTGTTATTGAGCATTGTATAATGAATAATTAATAATAATAGTGCATTTTATTTATTATGCTCTTATACTCACATAACAAAAAAAAAAATAGCAAAATAATACATCATGAAAAGTAACAGTAATAACAATAATTTAATATCCAATAAAATAATATAAATAGTAAATAGGCAGTGTCTTAAAATAATTAAATAATATTGTATATTCGCTATATGTGTATATATATATATATATATATATATATATATATATATATATATTACTTTTACTTTACTTTTACTTTTAGTCATTTAGCAGACGCTTTTATCCAAAGCGACTTACAAATGAGGACAACAGAAACAATCAATTGTAGTATTAAAACAACTAAAACTGATCCAAAACTAAAAGCTAAAACTTTATAAATAGTATATATACACACACATTAAAAAAAATTATTAAATAAAAATGAGAAATGCATATGACAAAATTTCTAAACTTAACATTTAAATGAAAACAAAATAAAGCTACAAACAATTCAAAATATTAAGAGAACAAAAGGTATAAGAGTGTAATAATGATTCTAACATAAAACTAAGCCAAACACCAAAAACAACTACGTGTATGTACACCAGTGTTGGGCACATTACTTTAAAAAAGTAATTAATTATAGTTACTAGTTACTTCTCACAAATAGTAACTGAGTTAGTAACTGAGTTACATCATTATAAAAGTAACTAATTACCAGGGAAAGTAACTATTGCGTTACTTTAAAAAAAAAAAAAAAAACAATGTTCAAATGTCAAATAACTTGGATGCCCCCAATATTAAATGTTAAATTAATGAAATGGACTCTAAATAGAATAAATTATTATTATAAAACATTGTACATTAATCTACACTATTTATCCACTGACGCTTAGCATCAGTCAGTCAAGCATTATAATATGATAATTTATTATAATATTATGATAATTTAGCATTATATGATGATAGAACTTTAGTAATTAGAATAACCATGTATGAATGCATATATCTCATGTTGACTGAATTTAGGACTTGTGGTGGTGCTTAAGATGTTGTTTGTCATTTAGTGTTTCTATTAAAAAAAAAAAAGGGGGGAAAAATTTATAAGATAACAAAACTACTACGAATTCTACTACTAATAACAATATAAAAAGCGCTAAGGTTTAATAAGGTGCTGGGTTCATGAATATTAATCACGTAGTCTGCGTTCGCTCGAATTGATTAGCTGAAATCAAAACAGGGATGATAATAGGTGAGCGCCAGCCAATGAGATTGTCGTTTGCGCATTAGTTCTGCCCACTACCAGAGAACCCAGCAGTTCTTAAAAGCTGAAGAATTCCAAAGGAACTCCGTTATTTTGACAGAAAAATACAACAAAGAATATCGTTTACATGTAGTGCGTCAATTCTGCAAGTTATTATGAAAGACTCTCTTGGTCTGTATCTTTCTTTGCGGGTGTGTGAGACAAAGCGACGGCGAGCTGTGCGCCTTCACACTAGAGTTTACGGTACATCAAATACAGGTACACTGCGCATCCATTCAGATGAACTGAAAAATACAATTCTAATAATATTGTAATAAATTATAGTAACGCCGTATTTTATTGTCAGTAACGGTAACGGCGTTGTAACGGGGGAAACAGTAATTTATTTGATTACTCGTTACTGAAAAAAATAACGCCGTTAGTAACGCTGTTTATTTATAACGCCGTTATTCCCATCACTGATGTACACACACACAGAGACATATATGCGCGCGCACACACACACACACATCCATAAATTCAATATTATTTAATTTCCATGTAGTTTGTTGAAGTACTAAAATAACTCAAATAAAACTAAAACTTAATAAATAACTTATACAGACATAATAGAAAAAAAAAACTAATAAAATGACAAATATTACTACAACTGTAACTAAAATTAAAATAGATAACATATACAAATCAAACTACATTAGTTTAACAGTAATACTAAAAAAAATAACTGTGCCAAACATACAAGTAAGATATGGTTATAAAAACTGAAAGAGAAGTGAAATAATAATAGGAAATAGTAATAGGAAAGAGAATAAATGAAAAGTGATACTTATATATATATATATATATATATATATATATATATATATATATATATATATATATATATATATATATATATACTGCATCATTCTTTGCCAAAGTAGCCATTTATTTTGGCATAATATTTTATATTTTTGAAAATATTTCTTTAGCAGCTATTTTACTACTGTAGTCACTGTTTATTTGGTAACACTTTACAATAAGGTGTCATTTGTTAACATTAGTTAATGTATTAACTTACATGAACAAACAATGATCAGTCCAATTATTACACTATTTATTCATCTTTGTTAATGTTAGTTAATAAAAAATACAGCAGTTCATTGTTAGTTCACAGTGCATTAACTAATGTTAACAAACACAACTTGAGATTTTAATAATGCATTAGTAAATGCTGAAATTAACATTAACTAAGATTAATAAATGGTGTAGAAGTATTGTTCATTCTTAGTTCATGTTAACTAATTTTGTTAACTAATGTTAACGAATGAACCTTATTGTAAAGTGTTACCATTTATTTTTAGCCTCTTAAATTCATTAAATGGAACTATAGATTTTCCTGCTGCTTTTCACGCCACTTCTGTTACCACATCATCATACATATTTACATTTCACTCACACATTTGAACACAAACACACACACTGAGTGACAGATGTCCTTGCCAGGAAATTTTCTTTCAGCCCCCACACTTTACACACACCCTCACACCCCCGCATTAACACTTCCGTAAATCACCTGACCCTAATGTTATGCTTTCCAATGAAGTCCCCTTGAGTCACGTACTGGTTTCACCTGCTTATTGTCACCTCACCAGTAACAAAATACATGTGTTTTGACTCACCTGAGTCAACTAGTAACTTCACCCCCTTGCCAAACAAATGGTCTCACTGCTATTTACCTTGAAGCCTTGGGCAATATCCTCTGCCTACTGTCTTTTAAAACACATTACTCATTTGTCTCTGTCACACAGGCGGCGTTAGCACTCAACACAGTCCTGAGGGAAGCATGAGAGCACTAATGAGAAAGAATTCACATTTAGCTATTGTGCAGCAACTCAGATGACTTTAAAACGGTCATACTTTTTACGGATGCTGTATTACTTCCCTCATCCCGTCTCTTAATTTGGTTTCTTTCCTGTAAGAATTCCCGTTTCATTCCGTTTATGAGGCTTGAGGCGTTTATTGACCGTAGTTGTTGTGTAAAGTGGGAAAGAGTGAATTGCGTAACCCTCCTCTCTAAGTGGCTGAATGGCCTCAGTTGACATCTTAAGTAATTATGCTCTTTGCTCTTTTTTTATTGAACCGCTGTAAGTCGTACATGCACATACACTCATATCCGGAGTAGTATAGTGAATATTGAATGGTGCAGCAGTCAGCTGCTTGTCTTGTGTAAACTCGGTCGCCCCCATGGCTCATTACGCTCAATAACTCGAACAAACTCCCCGTCTCCAGATGAATATGAAATATGAGAATAAACCATCATAGTTTTGCAAATATCCACACTCTGTGATCAGCAGTTTAATGCGCGTCTCTGTTAACCGTGTCCACGATCAATCACTCTGTGTCGCCGGATTCACATCCTGACAAAGGGAAGGGGTGCGTGCCTGGCAAATGAGTGTAAGTACTAACCATGTTTTAAATTGATTCCACCTTCCCTTTTGGATCCCATCACACACATTTATTAAAGATGTCAACTTTAAACACTGATAAAATGAACGGTTAGATCGAATGACTTTTCCTCTTATTAAAAAAAGCAGTTCCTTTAGAGAGTGATAGAAAGAGACAGGGATACAGAGACAGAAAGATAGAGGTGAGTCATAAGCCATTTTCATTTACCCAGAGGTCTCCTCTCCTTCTACCCTCCGTCTCTTTGTTTGATCGACACGGTTGTCTGAGGCATAATTTGACTGCTAGGCAACTGTTGAGGACTTTGAAACCCAGATCCCAGTGTAATTGCATGGTGTAATGAGAAGGGTGATATTTAATGATATTTAATTCTCCCGTCCCTCCATTTATGACAGTAAGAGGGGATGGTGCTCTATGAAAATATAATTCTTGACATCAGTAAGTAATTTTATTCTGAGGGCCGATCTATTTCAGGGAAAACTCTTTACCCACCGGTGACATTTAATGACATCACAGTGGCTTTGTGCACGGATACAAAAATGTATTAGAGACGGAGATAATTTTAATCGGCAGTGAATATGGTAATGCTAGCTTTGAACCTGGTCTTTTGCAGTTTAATGCCGTATGTATTTCAAAAGATATCTGACAAATATCCCCTATCATCTGTGTGCATAGCCGTTCTCTTGTCCTGCACAAACCCTACGCCAAACTAATTTCACTGCCTTGGCCGTGCAAGCCTCATTGTTATGCTAACTGCTTGGCCGGTTTAATTTCTAGCTAACTATTTGCCAAACTAATCATATTCCGACTGACCTTTAACTCACAAAGACACGCTGCAATATCAAGGATGCGGCCAAATAAGGACTTAGCTTATATACTTTTATTTTTTAAGTTGTTTGTCTACTAATTTCATAATACTAACAAGAATATGATTTAAATATTACACTTAGGTATATATAGTATAAAATATAGTAAATAAATATTGATAAATATATAAATATTACATAACATTTATTTAAAATTGTTTGCTACAATATATGTACTATTTAATAATATTGTATATATATTTTACGTTTTATATATTGAGTGTTATGTATATTTTGGCTAGTCAAAATCAAGCAGCTACTTAGCATAATCCAGTTAGTCCCTGTTGGTAGATACCGTAAGTAAACCTTTCTGATGCAACAAGCATCTTTCAAAAGTCCAAGTGTGCATTGGTGGATGACATCTGCCTCTGGTGTGGTGTGGCCATCTCTGTGGCTTGTGGTTTTGAGAGCCCAGCAGGTGCAGTAATTGAGTCCTGATAGAGTCTGGAGGGGTTTTGAGAAACCTGCTTTACCGCCCAACTCTCCCTCTCTCTCTCTCTCTCTCTCTCTCTCTCTCTCTCTCTCGCTCTCTTTCCCCCAATCTCTCGTTCTCGCTCTCTCTCAATGTTGCCTTCGTCCTCTGTGGTCACACTCCATTTGCTGTCATACATCACTCTCGCTCTCTCTCTGCTTCCTCTCAAACACAATCCTAGTCCACTGGAAGCACAGGTGTCACCGCTGCTTCAGTAAGAAACGCTCTCGCTATTAAACCCGGGCCGTTCGGCCACACTCAATCTCCCTGCTGACCCGAAGAACATCTTTCTTCATTCTGTATTTTCAAACACCCTGGCTTCCGTTCTCTCCATCTTTTAGGGCTTAGGTGTGTCCTTCCAGGCAATCAGGGTACAAAATGTTGATAGTGTCGTATCCTGACTCACTGTGCTCAGGTCTCCTAGTGTAATAGTTTCCCTGGCTCTCCTACTTTCTTGCTGTTGATGGTCACAGTAGGGTTTCTGTGCACTGGTCTGTTCCCCAGGGCCTCCCCAGAATCTCTGCCCAGGGCTGGGACCCAAGGCCCCTTCAGGCTCTCCGATGACTGACAGACAAGTCCCCAATTCAGATCCGAGTCCCCGCTCGACATACAGGCCCCAAAGCTGATCATTTCCTCAGATTAAGAAATGAATCATTCACAGTGCTTAAAGAGTCATGTGACGTCCCTCAAGACTGTCAGTGAAGTTTGAACGAGAAGTTATGATGGTTACACAATGAATGATATCTTTTGTGCTTTTTTTAATTTCAATCTCATCTAAACTGCCACAGCTGGAACAGGAAGTAGGTCACGCCCCCAGGCCATCATGTTATGGTCATTTGGAGAGCTGTCAGAAGGTCATGAAATCAATGATTCTCTGTTTCCACTTTTAAGGGAAGTCGTATGTCAAAAAGATGTTGTCCGTCATCTCCATTTGCCTGTCCGAATAGGGTTAATGCGACATGAATTATTAATTTTTAAGCCTATTCAGTTTTGACAGTTGTCAGTGTTATGTTTTCCGGAAGGCTTGTAATCATTATGAATAGATTTCACAATAAAGTATTTTATAACAGACAGAAAGAAAGCACGTTTAATATAGGTATTAAGCACAAGCTCTGAATTATCGGTAAACAAGCGTAAAAACGAGACAGACAAAGAAACTAGAAAAACACAGGAAAAAAAAACAAAAAACAATGCCAAGAACAATGCAAAGACACCCGTCCTCTAAACCCTCCCATTTTTGGGCTTCCTCTAGCATTTTCCTGGATGAAACAATGGATAATGCGGACGCTCAGCTGTTTTAATGTATGATTGCTCTTCATTAAGTTTCCTTTTGCTAAGATCTGAGCAAATCCATTTCCCAATAATCTCCTGCGTCTGCGCTTGTATTCCTCATCGATCCCTTTGTTCTTGGGCTGTAATTACTTTCTTTTGGCCATAGCTGCACATGATTAGACGATGTTTATGGAGGAGAACACTTCGGGTAACACGCCAGCCGTCTCCGCAGACGATCAATGGCAGCGCATGCAAAAATTATCAATCAGTGCCTACTTGGGTTAGAGGAACGAGTGTGTCTGTGAGTGGACAGACCTGAGGGAGAGCTAGAGGGGTTCAGGTACCTTGTTTAAAAGAACAATAGGATGCTTTACTAGCACAACCCCAAATGGTTGACCAACATGTTTTGCTTTGTAACAGATCAGCACCAAATCTGTACAAACCAGACGTACGTAAACCTACGTCTGTGACAAACCTACCTACCCTGCTGAAAAAAAATACAAATAAAAAAAAAACAGCATATGCTAGTTAGATATGTTTTGAAGCATGGGTGCTGGTTTGAGCTGGTCATGTGCTGGTCCTAAGCTGGTCCTGAGCAGGAGCTATTTGCTTAGGAACAGCTTAGGACCAGCACATGACCAGCTAAGGACCAGTTTAAACCAGTTCAAACCAGCAGCCATGCTTCAAAACATACCTAACCACCAATATGCTGGTTTTTTCAACAGGGTAGACAGTATTTTAAGGTAGGATCCTGAAGTGAAGTCTGCCTTAACCATGATTCTGCCTCCTAAGATATCACATTTGTCACATTTGAGATGTCATTTCATCTATATTCTAAATGTTTTATGCTTGTAAGAGTAAATAATTCTTTAGGGCAAGTACTTACTTTACAACTGTTAAAAAGCATGTTCTATATAGTATGAATGTGTGTGAATGTAATATGGACATACTACATTTGTTATGCTGACATTGTCATGTGACCTGTCAGCATCAATTGTGTTGCTTTACTTCATCACGGGATAGTAAAGTGTCAGTTAGATTTGCATGTCGGAGTCTCTCAAGTAATAGGTTATCCAGGTACTTTTCGCCTACTGTTTTATGAATACTGTGAGTTCAGAAAATTCTGCATTCCAGTAGCTGAAACAGTACAGCTTGGCATTAGCAATGTAAAGGTCATGGGTTCGATTCTCAGGGAAAGCAAGAATTGCTAAAATGTAAATACGTATACCTTGAATGCAATGCAAATAGCTTTTTATAAAAGCATCTGCTAAATGTGTTAATGTTATGTACAAACTACTCTTTTCACATACAGTTTTTTGTCTAGTATTGTATAACAGAGAAGTACATAGTATCTTGAATCAGTTCTCTCAGCGGCCATCTTGTTAATGCTACAAGCGGCTATTGACCAAAATCTCCAAAACTGTTTGCCCTGATTACATTTCAATATCATCATCAGCAATTCAAATTACACTAAACAACTGTAATAACAGGCTGGAAACCGGAGTAAACAAACTACAGTGATATTGTTTTAACTGAACAGTGGGACTTTCATTCCTATGGCTGCCTTACATGAGCATTATGGTCTCTCTCATACATTTACATACAAGCGGTCCATCTCCTCCTCCGCATATTGTCTCTAATATTATTAGTAGAGCATCAAATCAATATCTGATGAAGTTCTATTTTAGTTTTGATTCATTTGAACTCATAAGGTGTCTCCCAATGTAGACATTAACCAGCAAGGTAGATTTCAGAGTAGAGCTGTTATGACTGGGCTTTGGAGGTGCAGTCACTTATGACCTTTTTGTGCCGGGAAGCAAGCGTGGTTACACTGTTGGGTTGTTGGCGTGTGTGTTTGTGTGCTCTTTGTGGGCAGTGTTATTGGTATGCATGCTCACATGCCTCAGGCACACACACATATGCTTTCACCAGAATGGCTATGTGTACAGAGCCGAGCATTGATCCTTCTGTGTGATAACCTGTTCTATTCTCTTACAGACATGCCATGTCTGCGTATAGGGAGGAAAGAGAATCTTTATCCAAACATTCCTCTTGTCATCTCCCCCGTCAGTTCGTCGTTCCCCATCTTTTACACTTTCCCTCTCCCTCCTCACCGTCTCTCGTCCTCCCAGCCCTCCGCCGCTCTTCTTATCAGATGTGTGCATGCAAAAGAAAACAAAGAGTGTGGCGCTTTCATTTTTGCCTCATTATTTTGTAATTTCACAATCCAATAACTTTGCCTTTCCCCAAAGAGAGATACACGGCGCCGCGCTTCATATGCCGGGGCACGCCGAACAGAAAGAAACAGAAAGAGAATAACTAGAGGAAGGAGGGAAGACTGTATCGTGGCTGCAGGTCAGAGCGCTCAGGGAGGAAGAGAGCTTTTCGTGACGGCAGGGGAGGGAGTCAAATCATAACCGTTATGAAGGAAATGAATGCTGCATGAAAGGAGGCAGAACGAAAGCCGCATTTGTGTCACCCTGTGGTGTACATACGCTGTTTTAGTTGTCTTTTGTGCACGTTAGGGGTTTGAGAGTTGTCTCGTATGCGTTTAGGTACTGTAGGTACTGTCTGTGTATGCATCAATAAACCCATTCCCCTGGTTTGTGCATACAAACTAGTGTTTTTCAGTGGCCAACCTCGAAAAATGACATCCCGTGTGTTTTCAGAGGGGACTTGGGATGTGTTCTTTGCCCCTTTCTTGCACTTTGCACTGGATGAGTTGTTTTGATTTTGTTTATTTATTTACTTACTTATTTGTGTCTCGGTATGTGTCGATTCATGTCTTCAGTTCCTGAGGGTAACCCGTAGGCTACCTCAGCCCTTCACAAACTACCTGTAGGTGTCCCATGCAGATTCCACCTGTATGACTTCTGCCCTGCCAATACGGTGTCTACCAGCAAACCTGCTTCACATTTCAACTTGCAACTTGAAATGAAAATAAATCAGACTTGCAGTTTCTCATGTACATTCCATGTATGAAAGCTATTAGCCATTAGCTAACGTGAACCTCTTCTGTAATATGCATTGAGTCGAGGTTTGCTATCAGTTTCACACTTCATATGTTTTCTGTGCTCTTTTGATGGTGAAATTGATTTTGTTTGGTGCCCCGAGGCAGATATCGCGCTGTGTGAATCTGTCTGGATTCGTGAGTCTGGGGTGTAAGAAATGAAAATGTAAATAGGCTCACCGGAGTGCTTGTGTAAACACTGCAAGGCCTATATAGCGCTAGGTTTGAGGCAGAGGAGGCCGTTATTGTGTGTGTGTGTGTGGGTTGAGGTGGATGGAAGTGTTCATATGCACATGTGTCTAAGCACCTGTCCCATTAGTGTATATGTTTAGGACAGTCGTATTTAATTTGAATAGCATAGCGCACTTTCCTAAGCCAAACAGAACAGACTGCCGCACGGCTGTGCTACCAAGTGGAGTTTATTGAACCATGGCTGCCTGCCAAATCTCTGTCTTTCTCTTCATCTTTAACGAGCAAGAAAAAAGAAGGGAGGGTAGTGAGAGAGAGAGAGAGAGAGAGAGAGAGAGAGAGAGAGACTACAGCTTCTTCATTATCCCCTGTGTTTGAATTAATATTATGATGATAATAATAGAATAACAGTAATAAAGATTACAGCATCCGTTTTGTATACACAGAGCGTTGCTTTGTGTTGTCATTTGTATTATTTAATGATGGGCTTTATCGCACATGCTAACTGCTGTGACGAACCTCACTATCATCGAGTCTAAGGAGAAGAGATCTACGAACGCCCACGTTCAATTTCCCATTTTATTTTTCTTAAACACAGGATCTCAAAATCTAATTTCGTTTGTGCGCTCTATAAATATAACAGATAATTTGTTTGAAATTAACTATTTCACAGAGCATTTGGAGTAATTATATCGCTTGCTATTTTATCAGAAGTGCTTAAAGCTCTTCTGATGGAAGGATGGTGCAGGAAATGAGAAGGTGAAATTGCACAGAGAGGTTGCGTCACTTCAGCACAGCGCAAAATTCTGCGTAACCAGGCATTAAATATGCTGAAACAGTACTGCAGCATGCTTAAATTAAGTCAATGTTATTTTTTCTTCTTTGTTTGCAAATTTGGCGTGTTATAGAATGTACCTTATTTATAAAACTTGCAATTAACATTGTGCTATTAGCACCTGCAAGAAATCAGGTAGTAAATAGACATTTCATAGAAATAAAAATACACTGCAACAGGAATGTATCCAAGTATACAATGTGAGCATACTTTCTACATTTTAAAGAGTGATTTTTGTGCATAATCCTAGTAAATTATCCCAAATTGCAGTTAAGCGCTTAGAATAGACCTACAAGATGGAAAATTGTTGTGAGAAGTGCATACAGTGCAGATTTCGTGGCCATATTTGGGCATTACATGATTTGCATAACTTTTTTAATGAATTTTGTGGTAAAACAGCACAGATAGCATGTGCACATTAAAACAGATGCAATTCCTTCTTTGTACTGCCACAGTTCTGTACATGTAGCTCGTCACATTTTCTACTTTCACGACCAAAGGAAGGAGAGAAAAAGAGAACAAAGAGAAAAGTGGTTTGTGTTGAAGAGATTCATGGGGGGATGGATAAAGAGACAATCTCACCTAGACCAAAAGAAAAGCATGATGCTGTTGGCAAAGACATTCACAGGCAGATGGGTTTATGCATATGTGTTTCTTTTTTGCATATAGGAATGAGTGTGTTTTGGGTCAGTATAAATGACCTACAAAGGTCGTTGTGTATAATTCAGTGAAGTTTTATTTTTTTATTTTTTATTTTTTATTTTTTTTTCCCACTGGGGAAATTGAGAGGCATCCATTATTTGTAATGGATACACCCACACACAAACATTTTATCATTGTAGGATCACAGATCCAGGTTAACAGGTATTTTTTGTTCTTCAGAAAGAAGCTTGTGTGTGTGTTGACTATTGAAGCTATTGCCACCCACAAACCGTGTATTGCATATGAGTGCATGCCTTTAAGACTTGACAGGCAAGTCTCAGGTATTTTTGCTGAAGGTATGGGTGATATTTTTCTATAAACAGACATGAGGAAGGACTGTAAAGGAGACAGAGGAGAAGGAAGCACTGTGCTTATGTGCAAGAGGCAAGCACAGCTGACAGTGACAAATGCGTAATCCTTCATTTTTCACCAGCCATGACCAGCTCTCCTTCTTCCACACACACACACACACTGCATTGTGATAACCTTATTCTGTGTGGAGGTCTTTAGGGTAATATCTGAGCTCAACCTGTCCACATATCTAGGTTGCAGTCACTGCCCTTGAGATAACGAGAGTACCTCTAAGGTTCTTTAAGAGCAACCTCTGCACCACCAGCCTCATGCTACACTGCAACAAATTAAGCTCTTAATCAATAGTTTTCATTGCAAGCATCATTAAAACAAAAGACAATTTATTGAAATGCAAAACTGTTTAATTGGTAAGAAAATTTTTAAATCACGATAAATCCTATCAAAACGTCTCAAATTCTATACATACATCATACATATACATATACATATACATACATACACACACACACACATATATATATATATATATATATATGTATAGATATAGATATAAATATATCTATGTTTATATATATACACACATGGCCCAAATAATTAACAAATTATTAACTTCATTAAAACAAACAAAAAAAAAAACCAACAACAACAACAAAAAAATATTATATATATATATATATATATATATATATATATATATAATTTTTTTTTTGTTTTAATGAAGTTAATTATTTTTATGGTAGTTGTTTGACATTGGTCAGAGAACATTTGGGTCAAAGGTCAACATGGCAGATGTAATATGTCAGCAGTACATTCAGTACATTCTATGTCTCCAAAATGTATATCACATTTACATGGCAGTGCACTTCTTTGCATTAAGTCTCCCAAGATTGACAAATTGTCAAAGTCTCTACCAATCCTCCATCCTTCCATGTTTATCCCCCCATTCACCCTCCATCTGGACTTCTCTCTCTTTCGCAAGCTTGTATGTGTCCCTATGACATCGCCGTGTGTATCACCAGACTCTGCGAATCTGCTCCCACACCGGCGCTTTGAAGAGAATGGTGATTTATTGCCCGCTCAGTGATTGATTGATTAGGACTGACAGAGCCTTAGAGTGAACGTAAACAGCTTCTTTCCCCCCTCCCACGTGCATCTCTTGGATATTGACAACTCTGGGTGGCCATCCATCTGACTATCCATCTCTTCGTCCATCCATCCGTCTGTCTCCCCATCTATCTATCAGTCTGCAGAAGCCTCCTGTTTTCACTCTAGTGTCTGTTTAGCAAAGGCTAGTTGGTGAGAGATAGACAGGGCCTTTGTTTGAAGGTTTCGGCGATGTTGTCTGGAAGTTGCGCTACTGAATGTGTTGATTGTGGTGGAGGTGTAAAGTATCAAGCCTGACCCTAAGGACACGCTGAAGTGGAAATGCTAACACGGTGAGCTGTATAACTTGATCTGTGACATGACTCCGTATTCCCACTGGGAGCTGTGAGAACACTGAAGACGCTGAATGTCAGCATGGCTTTGCTCATGCGAATTTCGGTTCAAGTATTTAGGTACTTGAACTTTATGATATGAGTCTATACTATCAGCCTTCGTGCCTGATTGTAATAATAGCTTGTTATGGTCTTGTGAATGAAAATCAACAAAATACTTTCACGTAAAAGAAACCCTTAGTGGGGAAACACACATATGTGTGTGTTTCATAGAGAAAGCTCTGATTGATGACTGGCTCTCAGCCCTTAATTGACAGGAAATGGCCACCAGTTGCTTTTGACCTCATCGAGCTTTAAAACCCCCTGCTTTTAATATGTGAGTGAGCATTTTGTGTCCAGTAAGGAAAAATCTGGACTTCGTTCATGCACTTCTCACAGCTTATTCTTTGTTATAAAGACCCACTGGTCACCACTGCAGATATAAGTATATCTATGTTTGTGTAGAGACTCTTCAGACAAGCCCTTTAAAGAAATAGCAGTTATATGTATCTGGTTTCAAAATATCATTTTATTTTATTTTACTTTATTCTATTTTATATTTTATTTTAATTTATTTTTAATATAATGTTGGAAAAATGTGAACAGTTTTTTTAATGGTTCCATGGTTCCTCACGATGAAATAAATAAATAAATAAATAAATGAAGTAGTTTATTTTCTGCAGTGGTTGTTAGCAATATGTGAGTGAATATTTTTTGTCCGTGCAGTATGGAAAGGTCTGGACTTTGTTCAATAGCAGATTTCCCACAGCTAACTCTTTGTTATAAAGACCCACCATTCACCATTGGAGATATAAATAGGCTTCATTGTGTCTCCATCTCGGCAGGTGGTTTAAGCTCAACAAGTCTCTCATTGTTAGAGTATTCAGAAAATGTGTTAGATAAAATAATTTCTATTTCAGATCGAACGGAATTTGTTCACTGTCAGGATGAAACGGCCTTCAGTTGGGTTGAGCACACAACATATGTGTGGCTGAATGAGCTGTCACTCAAACTGTAGCCAATCACTCGAGACTGATTACGCTAATGCTGTGGGCGGGCCCTGGACTCAATTGCCTTTAATTCCCACTTGAGTGATATTAATTACCTCAAGTCAAGTAAACAAGTTAGGGGGTCGATCCATGGTTCCCCCACAATGCTTTGTCTTAATTATCCCATTTCACCTGATTAGATTGAAACTTGAACCCCACAAATGAATTCATTAGTCGATGGAGTCCTCAGAAAGCGAGCGAGAAGTGCATGAGCGAGGCGACCATTTGTTTCTCGTCAAGTGTTTTCCTTGTTAAAAGGCCTAGAATCGGATCTCATTGATTAATATTTCATGTTCCAGTTTGTTCATTTTTCACAAATCAAATAATCTTGGCATCAGTCAAAGGACATTCGTAACAACCGACATGCTCGGGTGTCAAGAACGTCCTTTGATTGTCCCACACAGATTGATCTATTGATCCAAAAGTGTAGTCATCAGCCATAGAAGCACATATGGACGCTTAATGGTGCCATAATATTTCTGCGATATACCTCCGTGTTCAGTGACGCAGGTTGAGGGAACACAGTGAGAGGTCAGAGGTCAAATTGAGGTTATAATGTCAGCACAGTACTTCAGCTAAACCCTCGTGATTGGCTCAGCTGCGCTTACTTATAAGAGGTAAGAGCGTGGCGAGCTGACATTCCTACCGCCCGAGAGAAAAATATCACTCCATAAATCTGTATTCCCTCCATTTTTCACTGCTCTCTTCTCCTCTACCTCTCCTCTCCCCCCTCTAGCCGCTTGTTCTCTCCTTGTTCCTTTAGCCATTGCTTTTCCATTCTCCCTCCCAACCCCTCTCGGCTCTCCTAATCAATCTGGCCTGTACTTTCTCTTTCCTTTTCTCTTTTTTTCACCCTCACTTCCTCATTTATAGAGCATGTAAGAGAGCATGTAGACTGTGTTTTTCTTAATTAAATGCTGAGCTTGCATTTCCACGCTCAAGAGAGTCACTTCTACAACACGGCCATTGTTGAAGTTGGTCCCCTGGGGGGTAACCGAGCACCGGGAACGGATGACAGGACGGATCTGTTGTTTTATTGGGCGAGTGTATGACAGGACGGATCGGTTCTTATCAGAGCGACTTGTGCTTCGGTTTAATTATTCTCTTGTTTCGGTAATGGACTTTTGGAGCATCAGAGCTCAAATGAGATGTGAGAGGCAGGAGACAACTGATTGCGTTTTCTCCTCCCCCACCGCACACAGAGACATGCAAACACTTGAGGATCCACCGAGAAATGAGGGGTTTCTAATTTTTTTATGCAACCCTTAAAGGGCAGATAAAGGACTGCTGAGAGAAAGAGAGAGCGAGAAAGTGCTCTGGTATTCAGTGTAGTTAGGGCTGCACATGCATCTTTCCTCTCATCCATACTAATGTCTCACTGCAGTGTGGAACGGGGCTAGTTTGTGTGCATGCGTACTTGCACTTAGACTGTATTTTTTGCATACAGATGACAACGGGAAGAGGAATTGCACACATACACCTTCACCCAATCATTTAGAAACACACAACAGCTTTACACACTTCCTAAATGACAAGCCATGGATGCGGTACATCTGTAATTCTCTGAAGAGGACTTGAACAGGTTTTTCCAAGTTAAGTCAGTGGGGATATTTGTTTAAAGGGCTTGGCGGTGCTTTGACTGAAGAGTCTCTACACACATACACACACACATGGCCCTCTTCAAAAGGTCGACAATTGTAGATGGCTTGATTTGCTTGTGAAAGGCCTCTGAAATCGAGATCAGGGGCCAGGTAAACAGACCCTCCCCCTCGTTCCCTCTTTTTCGAACCTCTCCGCTTCACTCCGTCCTCTCTCCCGTCCTCTTGCCCTCTCTTTCCAGCCCGCTCCTGAAGTGCCCGTCATCTGCATCTCATTAGCCATTATGCTGGGAGATAAAAGAGGCAGAGCAACAACAGACGAAAGGAAGCCATGGTGATCTGTTTTCCCATCTTTATTTTTCCTTATTTGATTCATCAAAGCCAATAAATGGACATTTGGATGAGTAAACTCATGTATAATGCCTTTACCAGTCTGTCTGTGTGTGTGTGTGTGTGTGTGTGTGTGCAGTTTTCTGGATTCAGCACTAATGAGGCATTTATCTGACGGGACTGAACTGCGCATTTAGAGGGTGATGGATGATGTTCTTGCCGTTTTCTATAAGTGTGTGTGTGTGTGTGTGTGTGGGTCCATGCAAATGTGTGTGTCTGTATGGGCATGTGTGCACATATATGTTTTTATGCATTTTTAAAGGCACACTCTAATTTTTATTCTCATTAAAAAGTTCTACGCATAAAGTACTGTGCATAGTACTGTAGACAAATCTGTTTAAAGGCGTCATATGACGTTGCTAAAAAGAACATTATTTTGTGTATTTGGTGTAATGCAATGTGTTTATGTGGTTTAAGGTTCAAAAAACACATTATTTTCCACATACTGTACATTATTGTTGCTCCTCGATGCCCCGCCTTTCTGAAACGCGTCAATTTTTACAAAGCTATTGTTCTGAGAAGCGAGGCGTGCTTTGATTGGCCAGTTATCCAGTGCGTTGTAATTGGCCAAATATGTAAAGCATGAGACGGACATGTTACACTCCTTACCGTATTGTGATGCCGTGTCTCGGCACGACGACACAAAAACTATAAAACCCATTACAAACGAGGCATTTGTTGCATCCAGTGGGAACATAATTACTGATTATAATGACTTATGCTGTCTTTTTACGCGTCACGTTGCATCATGCTGCGTAAACATTACCATGTCTGTATTTGTGATCGGAGAAACGACAAACAACAAGCACTACTCTACACAGCTCAAAACTCGCGTTTGAATAGTCAGTGGCAAATTCTTTAAATATAAAAACATACTTACAGGCTGTGAGTCAGAAGCGCCAGACTGTCCTTGCAAAGTTGGAATTGCCCCACTCTTTTTTTTTAAGTTCAAACAAAGTAGTTTCGCTTTCACAATGAAACACAGCGTCTCCAGGACATGGCGCTGGCGGCAGGAACAATACTACAGCGAGAATAATAGTCCTGCCCTCTTTCATTGCGTATACGTTTGGGCGGTGTTTTGCAAATCTCCACACACCATGACGTAGACATGTGGGGGCGTGTTTGAATGAGCCGTTTTAGGGGTGCATGGTCGAGTCTTAACTTTCAGAAAGAATATCTCTGTGTTTTTGAGACTTTAGTCTTTGCAACTTCAGAGATCTTATCTATGCACAAACAGCTTGTAACACTCCAAAGAGAAAGGAAAACTTGAAATCGCATCAAATGACCCCTTTAAATTGATGTACACTCACATGAAATAAAGACTCTAGTCATATAAGTATCTTAAGAAAAGCTGATTTATTGCACATGGAGTGGGTTAGATCACATGACCAGCCCAGTACTACTCCTTTTTTCTTCGGCATTGGTTACCAGTTACCAGAAAAGCACAAACTCTCTTTATACAGTAGTTCTCATCTTACCTGCTTATCAATTGAAAAGTTTTTGCAGTACCTACATCAGTAACTGGCAGAAAGCCTGTCCAGGTTAAACTGTCTTTACATACCAATAGTGTAAGTAAATTATATGAGCTAAGACAGTGGGATTCCAGCCTCAGCCTCAGCAGGAAGCCCATCTGCGGTAGTCATGAGCCACCCTGTAGTCCTTCACTTTAGTCATTTCACAGCTATATTTAGATCTTCCTATTGATTTGTAGAACCCTAAATTAAACAGCCATGTTAAGGCAATATAAACCGAACAGGACATGTGACTGCACCATGCTGCTCAGCTTCAAGTACCTGTAATTCATACTGCAACACCCTGAATGAAACATAGAGATATTTAAGGTATTTGGGTAGTTAATGTGAAATACATTTGTTAATATGAACTATTGTACTATTTAAAACCGCTTTAATTATTTGCTTATTTAGTTAGCTATTTTTAATGTAGTTTCATGGCCTCATATTGATGGGCAACATCTTGATGTGGACATAGACCTGCAATGCGTCAACTTCCCATTTACATATTTGCAGTATCCCATCTCCTTTCACATGCTGTAACATGTTCCTTTTTGATCAATCTCTTTGACCTTGTTTAACATCGGCCCGTTGTTCGTGAGAAGTTGGCAACAAGCGTTTTGACATCTCGTTGCCTGTGTCTCTTTCAGACAGAAATTGTTCTTCCGTCAAAGCTGGCTTCTTTCTATATTCCAGTCTGTTGAAATGTTAATGCTATTCAGATTCCAGTAGACGTCGGAGGCTTTTAAGATGTAAAGCCTAGACATGCGGGGGACCTCGTCTGCAGAATCAGCTGTTGATAGTCAACAATGTCTCTGCTTAGAATGATAAAGGCTTTGCTCCAGACCATTGCTTGTATGTGCAAGGAGGGGATTGAGACAGCTTTGTGTCTTAAGAGGGCCCATCCCAGCAGGAAGCCCGGTTGAATGCGAGCGATCTTTGGGGGACTTGCAGCTCGGTCAGTGGGCTGTGAACTGCAAACCGCCCCCTGTGGTTCCTCTGAAGACCCAAACCTGCTTTTGGCCTGACTTAATGGCTGCCATTTAAAAACAGCAAGGATAAACTATAAGAGGCCAGTTGGCAGGGATAAAAAAGATACTATGCTGACTGTATCTGCCTCAACCGCAGTGTCTTTGATGGCCTGATATGGTTAGAGGTAATTCTATTCATCGCATTAATTCTAAACAAACAAAAAATGTAACGGGAGATAAATGAGGTTAGCTTCAGTAAAGCCACAAAAAGGCATTGAGATTTATAGTTTAGCAGAGGATGAAAGCCAGACCCAGCCTATCTCTGCCTATTGGGAATGGGTCACTATGTAGAACCGTTGGGAATTGTTGCATCTTGCTCTGTAGCTCCCTCCATTTTTCTTTTTTTCTCAGTATCTCTCTCGCGCTCTCTCTCTTTTTCCATCCCTTGAGATCCCATGGTTACTGCTGGGCTTGTTGACAGGAAAAGGTGTTACCTTTGGGTCCCCATCCTAAAGATAACCTAATTAAATTAATTCTGCTTTATTGCACTGGTGCCAAAAATAAACTAGTGCTTGATTAAAAAATATCTGAACTCCACAGTGATGCTTACTTGGTAAAATTAGAGTATACATTTATAATAAACAATAAAAAATTATACATAAAATACTACTACTACTACTGCTATTTTGTTTATGTATTTATTTATTTGAAGCCATATGATCATGCCTAAGCTAAGCGATGCATTACAATCAAAGTGATACCATCTGCTAGTGCTAAGCTTAGCTCCATTCATTAGCGCTGGTGTTGATGCTATGCCTAAATATACATTAAAAGCACTTTGGGATGTTTGGGGTCATGACAAGGGTAGTGCTGAAATCGGGTGATGGATATTCTCATCTCTCCAGCACAGCAGCAGTCTTATCCGTGCATTGTGTTCCCTTCCCTTCACCCTCGACCCTGTGACATCCCACCTAAGGGGATTAAACTCCACGGCCAGTGGCCAATGAAAGCATACTTTGTCTGCTTTGGACAATGGATACATGTGAACGTGGAGGTTGACACCTCTTGCTTCTAAGATCTAAACCAAGATCTGCTTTTTCTTGGTATTGATTCAAATTAATGGGAATTTGATTCAATGTCAACACCCAATGACCATGTAGGGTAGAATATCCACTTTAAAGCATGGCCACGACAACAAAAAAACAAGGATAAAGCATCCAGGCTAAAAATCATGCATAATTGAACAGGATGCGAGTGATTGGTGTAAATATCCTGGCAACAGATAATTGCACAGTTGCTCTGGGCTAATGGGCGACCATTGGACATATGCTTTAAAAATGCTTCACGTTGAATGACGTTGAGATAAACACAGCGAGATACAGAAAATGTATTTGATAAAAAGTGTTTGAGACTTAAAATGGCACATAGCCCAGTGCAAGCTGAAGTATGTGGCGTAAATACTAATACTGTAATCAGATAAATATGCATGTGTGATATCTTAAGTCAGGTAAAGTGGTGTGCTTTGAAGGCAAGTGCTGTATTACACATCTATCTTCTCCACACACACACGCACCCACACACACACGCACGTGCTCACACAGGCGTACATCCTCTCCTGCTGCTGCCTGGATAGTTGCTCACACACACCCCCTCTTGAGTAATTAATTTTCACCCTGGCTGTCGACGTGTGGTGCGAGGGAAAAGGGGGCTGCTGCCTGTCTGCCTACTTGCCTGCCTGCCTCCTTGCCTGCGTCAATACTCATTTCTCGAGGAGGAAAACAAATGTATTTAATCCCAGCTTGTCTTGTCCGCTGTTTGTATCCTGTTCCTTCCTGTTCATATCCCCCCAACTGGGAAGCTCAAAATTTAGCGCAGCTGCCTGGGCGATTGAATCCTCGCTATGCCAAGACGGCACACCAAACTCCCCTGTGGCTTTTTTTGGACCAAATGAATGAAATCTGTCATTGATTAATGAGATAAAATGTTGAGAAGCAGTTTGTTGTACTTGTTGGGAAGTTTCGGTGATGTAAGGAAGAATTCAGGCACGGCTAGACACATGCAACGTATGCGCACAAGTCAAATAAATTGCAGAATAAATAGTGACAGAGCAGAGGGTGAAGAAAAAGCACTAGAGAGAGTTTATGCCATCAGTAGGACCCTGTGATGTCAAGCAATTTATTTTGCTGCATTGTTCTAGTGGCTTTTTTTTTCTGTTTGCAGAGGGTACGTCCCTGAGGTGGCACAATGAAGGTGAGGTAAACCTTCCTCGGCAAGCTTGAAAACCTTTTAGTGAACGCTTAGCTGTCAGGATCCGTACCAAATCTCAGCACAGCGCATGACTTCTGTACTCACTTTTCATTTAAAAAGGAGTCAAAGGGGTGTCAACTGTTGCTCATTTTTTCCGTTTTTTCATTCTCCATGTAGCTGACTGCCTCTGTTTCACTTTTTTTCTCACGCTTACACGCTCTGTCTCTTTACAGGGAGGCAAACCATCTGCAGGTTCCTTTTTGTGTGTGTGTGTGTGTGTGTGTGTGTGTGTGTGTGTGCGCCATACCTGTTCTTATTGCCACTATGCCAGTCAAAAACAATACTATTTCACCTTAAAGGTGCAATATTTCTTCTCTCTTTCTCTTTATTTTAACATGTTTGGGCTCTGTACTGGCCTGAAGTCTCTCCGGTGAGTGAACTAGGAACAGAACAGAAGACTGTATATAGAGGCACTTTTTTCTGGCTCAGCAGCTGTGAATCTTTAGTTTTGTTTGGGCAAAAAAGTATTTTAGTCCCTTCAGTGCTTCTTCAGGAGATAGAGGCCTGCAAGACGAACAGGATACAGATAGAGTCAGGAAGTATATCCTCCTCCTTTACACTCTCCTTTCCTCTATATGTATAAATACTCTGAAGATTGAGTTAAAGGTGAAAAGACCAGCTGCAATGACTGTGTCGTGATAATTAGTAAAGGTCATCCCTGTTTTAAAAAAAAAAAAAAAAAAAGTTTAAAACCATAACATGGTCTAGCTGTTGCCCTAGTCTGATAAATTGCCCTAGTCTGTAGGCACTCGTCAAGCCAGGCTTGGAAACCAGTCTAATCCAGCAAAGACTAGTTTAGATTTTTATTTATTTATTTATTTATTTATTTTTTTTCAGTCTGAGGGGTTAGTGTACATGACAGTTGTCAAATCATCAGACAAAATCCATTTAGTACCTGTCATGCTAAACCATAAAAATGCCATCAAATTGGACATTTCACTCTGCGTGGGATTACAAAATGTGCTGGGTGAAAAAAGACCATGAGAAATAAAAAAAGAACAGTATAAATAAATAAATCAACAGACAGAGAGAAAGCGGAAGAGAAGCAACCACCCTTCTGAATAAAGGATGAGGTGGGCTTCTGCTGTTAAATCACATTGGGTCCCTCATTGCATAACAGTAAACAGTGGAAGAAAGACGACCCGGGTCATGCATAACTGCGCTAACGTGTGTGTGCCTCTACCGTGGTAACATCTCTAAATGAAGCCGCTTTGGAACCATGATTGGGAAATCGGTGGCCTATGAATAGGCAATTTATTGTTGCCATTGAGGCATTGATTGCATAGTGCAGGCATGAGTGGTCAGATCTTTGAACAGGCCAAGGTAGAGGGTCGTTCCACATTCAATTCTCCAGTAGGACATTTAAAATGCAGTGTCCTCTGGAGGAAAGCTGCCACAGTGCATGGTTTTTAACGTATAATCCAGACCTTGCTTGTGTATTACAGCACTATGATTGTCAGGAAGGGTCGTAGAGTAACTGTCAGAGAGGGCACGTCTTTCTCCGGTTGTCATAGTGACATACTTTTCATTTCCTCTGGAAGCTGTTGGAATGTTTCAGGAAGAAGGTTGGAATTGTCAGATTGAAACGGTGCTTTTGGGTTCTTTTTTGAAATCCACTGTTGCTTTGGGTTATATAATATGACAGAATTTATTCATATTCTGAATTTGCTTTTATTTTTATATTTTCAGTTATCATTTTATTTTTAGTTTAATTTAAATAATCGTATGTGCTTTTCTCATTTTTATGAACTTTTTCATTTTTATTTCAGTTTTAGTAATTTTAGAACTTAAATGAAAATGAAACGTTTACCTGGCAGCTAACTGAAAACAAGTTTAAATTTTTCATCTAATATTTATATTTTATCATATTTCAAGTACCCTTTTCATCATATTTCAAGTACCCTCTTATAGCTTGCCCTCAATCACTCATTGTTATGTAGGATTGTTGAGTAACTGTCAGAGGGGGCACATCTTACTTCTGTTGTCATAGTGACATACTGTTCATTTCCACTTGAAGCCTTCGGAATTTTTTAGGAAGAAGGTCAGAATTGTTGGCATTCTGGAATGCTTATTGTCAATTCTTGCAAAAAAAGAACAGTTTTTTTTTTTTTTCCTCGCTCTTCTTGCGGAGAACATTACCATAAAAGATGGTGGCAAATTAAGTTGCCTATTTGCTTTATGTTTTTCATGGACAAATTAAACAGGCTCATTAAACGGCTTATTTTTTCCCATCCACCTCTTCCAGTAATGGAGTTATGGAAGAACTTTCATTGAGCCTTTACAGCCCGCATAAAACATCATCTCTGTTTGCAGCAGGATTTGCTGACTCTGGAATTTTCTATAACGGCCTGCGATATGAGGTGCCCTACATTCAAAATAAACCAGCGAGCAATGCGCTCACAATTCCCTCTTTCTCTCTCTCCGCACTACTTATAGCGCACCACAGTTAACCGCACACTTCATAAGGTCCTTCACTCTTATAATCACCTGCTATGTCAAATCCTACAAACATAAACATTCACTCCCATCTATCTATCTTGTATTATATGTGAGGAGTCTTCATATCTCTTGCTGGATCCTGTTCAAAACATCCATCTCTCTGTCGGGCACAGGGGACGTCGAGGTCCATTCAGCCCAAAAATGTTCTTTCTCACCACACACACGAGTGCACACAAATACCATCTTGTAACACACACATTTAAACACACACACACAGCAACTTTACAATTTACCTCAGTTTAAAAGCTCTGGAAACACACACTTGTACTCACAAACATGCGTATATGCACACTAATGTTCTCATGATTCCAGCTGCAGCAGCAGATACATTCTGTTCTCAGGCCTTTCATCTGTGCATTTTTAGAATAAATGAGAGAGAAAAATCACACACACAAACACTTTCTCTCTCTCTCACACACACACACGTGTGTACAGAGGTCCTCGCGGGACAAGAGTATGTGTATTTGTGCACTCACAGCTTTCATAGCACTTTGAAGAGTTTTTGTAGCTACAAGTCCCTCAGGCTAGACATGTAGATCATCATGGAGGATGTGAGGGTGTCACCTTCCCTGTGTTTGCAAGAGCAAAATGACTATTTTAGTTACTGATTATGAAAGAACCTCAAGTCACCTCTGGAGTCAGATGCGCAGATCTTTTGAAGGAGACCCCCCACCCCCCATCCCCATCCCCCATCATATACCTTTCTCCTGTATGTGTTTAGCTCCGTACAGGCCTGTTGTCATGGAAGGACAACCAAGAACGTGATATCCTCTAAGGTATAGCCTATACTCATTAGAAATAGTTACTTAAAGGAATAGTTCCTTATTATAATAAGCTGAGTTTGTTCCACCTGCCTTGCATGAGGGAGCTTCTAGAACGTTCCACCATGTGATCTCCTACGCTGATGCTGTAGGCTCATCTATAACTCTCCACATACAACTGTTATCACTTTCCTTGTAAAACAGGAGGCGGATTCTCTCCTTCTCTTCTCCCATCAATTCTTTAGTTCATGCAGTTTTTTAAGAAAGGACTGTAAAGAGTAAATTACACACTGCTAGTCTCAGTGACCAGCCACTTCATAAAAGCTTTATACAGGACAGACAGCAGCTTCAGACATTATTCATGGCATGTCCCTGATGCCTTCCTCTGATTAACACGAACCATGATACTACAGCTACAAGCCTCTAGGGCCGCTCAAACGCCTCTGAGCTTTTGTCTCCAATAGGATGCTGACCATTTGTCTGGTTTAAATTGGTTCAAAGGCAATCAGACACAAAATAAGACTTTGATTTATTGATCCCGTCTGCAGATGTTCTTGAAAGGCTCTGCTGGCTGTCATCATCACGCTCTGGAGAATTGTTTTGCTTTTCTTTTTTTAGGCGGAATGATCAGAGAAAATAGGTTGAAAATTAAAAGATGGAAATTAGCCAAAGTTGACAGACTTTTCATTTGAGCACAAAAAAACCTTGGCTTTTCCCATTAGAGACTGAGCTCTAAAATAAATGTAAATGTCCAGAGGATATGAGCACACCATTTCCATTTTGTAATATTCCCGCAAATATGCCCACACAGCCTGGATTTGTGTCTCGTGTTATTTAAAGTTTTGGTAACTGAATCTGTGGGGAAGTATCTCGTGGAAGTGTCTACTTTCCTGTCCGGTAAGGTGACTCTTTGCCTCTGTCCTCTTTTTTGTGGGTCTTTGAACAGCAAATGTTGAGTCATCTAATGCTATTCTTGAGATATATTCCTTTCGGGCCTGTGTGTTGTATATGTGTGTGTTTGCTTGAAGAAACAACCAGAGCGTACCAAATATGACTCTGCTAGCCAAAAGCCCCTCCGCAGGCATTGGAATGGTGGCTACGAATGTGTGTGTGTCCATCTTGGACTTGTGTGAAAGCTAAAACTGTTGAAACACAAGTGTGTTGTCCCTTCTTTGTGTGACGTCACCACAGGAAATGAGGTTGTGGCCTCATTACTGAGGGCTGCCCTGTAAGCAAAGTAGCATGGTGCTGCGCTAATTAGGCTAACGAGCGTTCAGCATACTACCTGAAACAAAGACTCCCTGTTTCTTACCCGGCTGTACAATATCACACTCGCTAACACCCCACTGGACCAGACGAACACTGGAGGGTTTCATTCACTGGCCTCTCACCTCTCTTTCATGAATTGACAAAGACAAATGCGCTCTCTGTGAAATTAAATGCTTCCTGATGTTCATTGATTATATCAAAAATAGTTTTAAAGGGATAGTTCATGCAAAAATTAAAATTCTGTCATCATTTACTCTCTGCATTCATTTACTCTCACGTCGTTCCAAACATGTATGAATTTCTTTCCTCTGTGGAGCACAAAAGAAGATATTTTGAATAATGTATTTGGTTGCTTTTTTCCATGGAATTACAATAAATGGGGACCGAAGCTTTCAACCTTCAAAACTTACCCATTTTAATGATACTCTGATGGTTCTTTTTGCTATTTTAGAGCTTATTTACTTATTTACTTCCCTTATGTAAAAAAAAAAAAAATAAATAAATAAAGTTTGGAACCACACCATTATTTAATATTTTGACATTTTTTTAATTATTTTTGAAAGAAATATTTTATGCTCACCAAGACTACATTATTTTATTAAAATATAGTAAAACAGTAACATTGTGAAATATAAATATTTAAGATAACAGTTTTCTATTTATTATTTTTAAAAATTAGTTTATTACTGTGATGGCAAAGCTGAATTTTCAACAGCCATTACTCCAGTCTTCAGTGTCACATAATTCTTAAGACATCATTCTAATATGCTGATTTGGTGCTCAAGAAACATTTTCTTCTAATTATAAATGTTGAAAACAGTTGTACTGCTTAATATTTTTCTGTGAACCGTCATGTTTTTTTTTCTTTGATAGAAAGTTCGAAAGAACAGCATTTATTTGAAATATAGTATACTTTTTTTTTTTTTTTTTTTATATTATAAATGTCTTTACGGTCACTTTTGATCAATTTAATGCATCCTCACATAAAAGTTTAAATTTATTTGAAAACAGACGAACAAACAAAAACAACAACTGAACAGTAGTGTACATTAGAGTAAACATTGACATTTCACCTTTTTTTTGTTGTTGTTGTTGTTGTTGTGTGATTCTCTTAAGACAGGTTTTAAGTTATAAATAAAGCTATTTTTGCTTACTCTTTTGACATTGCGTGATAGGATTTATACTGTGGGCTAGTCAGAAGATTCACTGTTGTCTCAAAGTTCTCAGTAAACTCAATAAACTAAAAGAACAGTCTGATCAGAACACAGACTTGTGATGATCTAGTCCAAAGGGGTTTGATTTATAAAACCCGTATCTTTTCTTCTAAGTCCAGGTGAAGGCAGATGTAAGATCTAAGTTTCTGAGAAGGCTTTTGGCATCAAGTAGGCCTAAGAGTAATACATTATCCTGAGATCTGACCATTTATATTGCAAGGGAGAAGAACACAGGGAAATTAATAGTAGACAAACATTTTGCACAAGTTGCTCTAGTGGTTTCAGAGTGCATATGGTCGGGGGTTTATGGGAAAGTGGGAGGGTGTGTATATATTTAGTAGAGAAAGACTGCGCTTTACTTCCGTGTGAAAGATGTGAACCATGGCATGACTATATAACCAACAGACTGAAATGAGTGTGTGTTTGAGGTTGAAAATGTGGACCAGGTGTTTAATATAACCACTGTTTGCTCTCTTCATGTCCTTTCATACTATTCTGCTTTTTTTGGAAGCTTATCAGATTTTACATGTGCTTGGACAAACACACACTCTCGCACAAAAACTAACACACCTGTCTATCATTTTACCCACTAGCTTATTTTATCACTTCCTCCTGTCTTTTCCTCTTCGCTCGTCTCCTCTCCTCCATCATTCCAAGTCCGTGAGCTCACAAGAGTGGCGTCACTGATGAATAATATTGATAAAGCAGGTTTGCTTAAACAAACAAAAACACACTGGCAGCCCATATGCTTGGAAATATTGATTCTGGAAAATGGCACAGTCTTGGATAGAGTTCATCTTTGTCCATGAATCAAAGATAAAACGGGCCTTCAGCAGACAGCGAGAAGACTGGTATGCTTTAAAGGAGCATATCACACGATAATGGATGATTGCTTACAAGACTGATGCTTTATTCTATATTTACAAACTATAGACAGATGTGACAAGTTATGCATAATCACACAGATTTTTTTTTTCCCTTGCCTATGCTTGTGAATAAACACACACAAATATATATTCCCACCAAATATATATTCCCAAGCTGTTTTGAAACTCTAACTTGTCAAGCTAAAAAACTAATCATAATTTAAGTAGATAAACTTTGTTTTGAAAAGGTAATTAGGGACGTTTCATGTTGTTTTACTAAGTAGCCAACTATATTGATATATTGATATATTTTAATGAGGGAGTATCTATTTGAATATAGATCTAAATGTCAGATGAACATTCATTTTTAAATTCAAAGTCATAGACCTAGACGGAGCTGCAAGGAACCTTTTAAGGAAACCCCTAGAAAACATTTAGGAATTAAATGCATTTTTATTTTCCTGGCACATCTGTTGCAACCAGCTGCTGGTACATAAGCAATGAGAATTTTAAATAGGTAAATTTACATTAAATTATTTAGTATTGCAAATTTATGTAATAGCCCAACTAGAAACCAGTGATGTGGTAATATAATACTACAAAACGCCTCTAGGTTACGTATGTAACCCTAGTTCCTCGAGGGAACAAGACGCTGCGTCAAAACGCTCTGGGAACGCCTCCAGTGTGACCGCTCTCTGAACACGTTGAAATCTGTCCAATGGATGGGCAAGACGTCACGGGCGGGTGACGTCAGAGACCAGGAAGCTTAAAAGCACGTGCGTGTGTCAACTTCCAGGAATGAAGCAAGCGCTCGCAGGGATGCCGGAAGTATGGCTTCAAGATGCAGCGTCTCGTTCCCTCGAGGAACTAGGGTTACATACGTAACCTAGAGGCGTTCCTCTTCAGGAACTCGAGCTGTGTCGAAATGCTCTGGGAACGAGGTGCCCACGCCACCAGACTTCCAAATCCCTGCCCTGTGTGTATCCCTCAGGTGCACCACGAGGGCGAGAGAACGGAAGAGCCTAGAGTGGCCTGCATATCGAGGCCATAAGACCTGACGAAGGTCAGGGGCGTGGACCATCCCGCAGCGTTGCAGATGTCCTGCATAGGAACACCTGCCAAAAAGGCCTTGGAGGCCGCCACACTCTGAGTCGAGTGAGCCTTGACCCCCAGAGGCGAGGGGAGATCAGAGGACTCGTAGGCAATGCAAATGATATCCACAATTCACCGACTGAGGGTCTGCTTAGAAGCAGGCAGACCCCACTTAGGGGGACCATAGCATACCAGCAGTTGGTCCGCCCTTCTCCACAGGGCAGCTCTGTGGATGTATGTGTCCAGTGCTCGCACCGGACACATACAATTAAGCTTCTGCTGGTCGGGCTCCCTGAAGGGAGGAGGACAAAAGGCCTGGAGTACGACAGGCCGTGGTGTAGAGGAGGGGACCTTAGGGACATACCCCGCTCGAGGGTAGAGGAAGGTTTTGGCCAGACCGGGCGCAAAGTCAAGATAGGAAGGGGCCACTGAGAGGGCCTGAAGATCCCCAACTCTCTTTAGAGAAGATATCGCTAGAAGAAAGATAGTCTTCAAAGTGAGATGGTGATCAGAGATCTCCTCAATAGGCTCGAATGGAGGCCTGCAGAGAGCCTCTAACACCACAGCCAAGTCCCATGGAGGGACACGGGATCGTACTGGAGGCCTCAGCCTCAGCGCACCGTGGAGGAAACGTGTAACTAGGGGGTGTCTGCTCACTGACTGGCCACCGAGAGGGGCGTGGTAGGCCGATAAAGCCACCACGTAAACCTTCAAAGTGGAGTGGGTCAACCCTGCGGAGAATCGGGCCTGCAGGAACTCCAGCACTGTATCTATCGGGCAGTTAACTGGGTCGAGCCGGCGGTCTCCGCACCATGAAGTGAAGTGAAGCTTCCACTTCAGGGCGTACAGTTTCCTCTTAGAGGGAGCTCTGGATTGGAGTATGGTCTCAATAACCTCGGTTGAGAGACCGGAAGCTATGAGCTGTGCCCCCTCAGTGGCCACACCCACAGCTTACACAGCTCCGGGCAAGGGTGGACGATAGTGCCCCCCGCCTGTGAGAGGAGATCCCTCCTGACAGGAATCTTCCATGGAGAGCCGTCGAGGAGAGAAATCAGGTCCGAGAACCATACTCGGCCCGGCCAGAAAGGTGCTACCAGAAGTAGACTGACCCCATCCCGGCGCACTCTCGCCAGAACTCCCAGGAGCAGAGCGATCGGGGGAAAGGCGTACAGACGAAGCCTCGGCCAAGCCTGTGCCATGGCATACAGCCCCAGTGGAGCTGGATGAGTCAGAGAGAACCAGAGGGGACATTGCGATGTCTCCTGAGTCGTAAAGAGGTCCACCTGAGCCTGGCCAAACACTCTCCAGATCTGCTTCACCACCACGGGGTGAAGCATCCATTCCCCGGGCCTTGGCCCCTGTCTCGACAGGACGTCTACTCGCACATTGAGATACCCAGGAATGTAGACGGCTCTCAGTGAGAGGAGTCTGTCCTGGGACCACACAAGGATCTGGTGCGCCAGCTTGTACAAGGGGCGCAAATGCAGACCTCCCTGGTGGTTGATGTAAGAGACCACCGCTGTGTTGTTGGTGCGTACCAACACATGACGATCTCTTAGGTCTGGGAGAAAGTGTTTCAGTGCTCGAAACACGGCCAGCATCTCCAGGCAATTGATGTGCCACGTGAGATGGCGGCCGCTCCACAGACCGCGGGCAGGGTGGCCATGACCGCTCCCCAATCGGTGAGGGATGCATCCGTCGCTAGCGTTACGCGGCGACAAGAAGCTCCCAACACTGGGCCCTGAGATAAGAACCAAGGTTCCCTCCACATGTCTAAGGCACGTAGGCATCGCCGCGTGACCTTGATCATGCGAAGTGGGTTTCCCCTCGGGGAGAACCCCTTGGTCTTGAGCCACCACTGTAGGGGTCTCATGTACAGGAGGCCAATAGGTATCACGTTGGACGCAGCTGCCATCAGACCCAGCAGTTTTCTGAAACTGCTTGACAGTGAGTGACCGGCCTTCTCTCACTCTCTTGACTGACGTGAGAATCGACTCGATCCGAGCAGGAGACATACGTGCTTGCATCGTGGTCGAATCCCACACCACGCCCAGATAAATGGTTCTCTGTAATGGAGAAAGCACACTCTTCTTGGTGTTTAGTCTTAACCCCAGCTCTTTCATGTGGGCGAGAACGACATCTCGATGTCGAATCGCCAACTGCTCCGATTGAGCCAGAATCAACCAATCGTCTATATAGTTTAGTATGCGGATGCCCTGGAGTCGCAGAGGAGCCAGAGCAGCATCCACACACTTCATGAAAGTGGGGGGTGAGAGTGCAAGGCCGAAAGGAAGAACCCGGTATTGCTATGCTTTGCCCCTGAAAGCAAACCTCAGGAATTTCCTGTGAGAGGGAAGGATGGAGGCATGGAAGTATGCGTCTTTTAGATCGATCGTAACAAACCAGTCCTCGGACCTGATCTGAGACACGACCTGTCTGAGTGTGAGCATCTTGAACTTCAGTTGCATGACTGAGCGGTTCAAAAGACGCAGATCTAAAATGGGACGCAACCCTCCATCCTTCTTTGGAACTACGAAGTACCGGCTGTACAACCCGGACTCTCGTTCGTGAGGAGGGACCACCTCGATGGCCTCCTTCCTCAAAAGAGTGTCTACTTCTTGTTCCAAGACCAGAGCCTGCTCGGGGCCCACCAGTGTGGGAATCACCCCATTGAAGGGCGGCGGCGGAGCGCTGAACTGAGTGCAATAGCCTCGCTCTACAGTGCACAGGACCCATTGAGACAAATTTGACAGTAGTTTCCACGCTGCCAAATAGTCTACTAAGGGAACCAGTCTCTCGAGACTGGCCTCTGGTCTACTCAGAGCCGCTAGCTCGGTGCCCTGAAGCGGAGGACCGGCAGGGGACGACCGAACCAGCTGCTCTAGAGACCCCCGAAGGGGTGGCGAGCTTCTCAGCTCTGCCACGTTTCCGGACGGAAATAACTGAGAGAAGCGCTCGCTGGTGACCGCTGCGCCTTGTAACTCTGGCAGGGTTGACAGACTGATCTCCTGAGGGCACTGAGGAGAGACGGACACCGTGTAATGCTGTGTAACCCGCTCTTTCCCAGAGGGGCCTGCCCTCATAAGCCCTGGGCCTTGACCATCAGGGCTTCTTGGTCGAGGACTTCTTAGACTGAAGGACGGTCCGCAGATCCGGCTTAGCCTTTGAAGCCCCCGACCCAGAGCGTTTGTCACCTCGGTCCCGACGCGGGCGAACGCGAGTGGCAATGCTCTCTTTCTGAGCCTCTCTATATGAGGAGCTGGTACGCGGCGAGGGCCGCTCCCGCCCAGCAGCCCCGTGAGCTAGAGATCGGCGAGGGAGGAACCACTGGAATGCCGCCGCTTGTTTACGGGCCTCCTGGTATCTGTCAACAACGGAATTGACGGCGTTGCCAAACAGGCCAGAAGGTGCAAGCGGGGCATCCATGAGGAAGACTCTATCTTTCTCTTTCATGTCAGATAGGGTCAACCAGAGATGTCTCTCCGCCGCCACCAGCACTGCCATAGACCTGCCGATGGCACGGGCGGTCTCTTTGGTAGCGTGGAGAGACAAATCAGCGGTTCTACGGAGCTCGGTGATCTCATCAGATCTGAGCTCCTCTCCCTCATCCAGCTCTTTTAGTAGGTTGGCTTGGTACGCCTGTAACACCACCATGGTGTGCAGACACACATGCGACCTGCAGCCGCGTACCCCTTGCCCACCAGCGCTGATGTTGTGCGCAGCAGCTTGGAGGGCAAGGTCAGGGCCTTTAGAGACGCTGCCACACCGGGGGACAGATAGCTCGCAAGCATCTGTTCCACCCAGGGCATCGCTCTATACCTACGCTCATTCAATCCCCCCACATTACCGTAGTAAGAGGAGGCGGGGATGAAGAGGCGGGACGAAAAGGGTCTAGCCCACGATCTCGACATCTCGGTGTGAAGATCGGGGAAGAACGGTAGGCTCCGACGTGGAGGTGGTGGCTTAATTCGCAGGAAGCATTCATCTAGTTTGCTTCTCCGCGGTTCAGCCTTTTTCTCGGTGGGCCAATTGATGTTCAACTTAGCCACGGCATGAGTAACCACCTCCACTAGCTCCTCATATTGGGGTGATTGAGGGTGCGAATCCTCGTCGACGCTCACCACATCAACTTCCTCGGAGTAAGACAGATGAAGCGTTGAGCCGCGCCGCCGGGGGGAAGAAACCGCAGAGCGGGCTTCCGATCCCAGCAAGCGGCCGCTGGATCTGGTGGGTGAGGAAGAAGATAGGGACTCGCCCGTCTCCATTCCCTCCGCCAGATCCACCTGTGAACCCCACGAGTGCAGCCATCGCTCCGCCTCGGCGGAAGCGGGACTAGCACCGCGGGGAACGCTGGCGAAGGCTCCCTCGCAAAAGAGAGCCTTTCGGGAGCGAAGGGCACGCAGTGAAAGAAGCTCACAGTGCGGGCAGTCGGCTCCCTCGAGAGCCGACTCTGCGTGACTCGCTCCCAAGCAGACCACACACAGACTGTGTGTATCCCCAGCAGTGATGTAAGGTTTGTAGGGAGGAACACACAGCCTGTAGTGTGATCTGCTCTCGCCCAAGTGCTTAGTTTTGCCAGCACTTTTAGCCATCATGGAGCTTATAAGTGAGTGTGTACTATGGACAAACAACACTAAATAAGACTCACAACAGAGATTGACAGACACACACAGAGTAGCGGTTGCTGAATGACAAAAAGCTGACGCCGGTTCCACCGCACGTGCTTTTAAGCTTCCTGGTCTCTGACGTCACTCGCCTGTGACGTCTCGCCCATTCATTGGACAGATTTCAGACATGTTCAGAGCGCGGTCAAGCTGGAGGCGTTCCCAGAGCATTTCGACGCAGCTCGAGTTCCTGAAGAGGAACTGGAATTAAGTGCAGGACCTCATTGACTCATTGATAAACAGATTAATTTGCATGAACAAAGCAAACCAGTTCACTAAAATGAATCAGACTTCCCAGTGCCACATCAATCAGCAAAATGTCTTTTGAACAGATTAATTTACATGAACCGAATGAACCGGGTCACTAAAATTAATCATACTTCCCAACGCCTCACATAACTTTTTTTTTTTTTTAACATATTAATTTACATGAACCAAATGAGGCAATTCACTAAAATGAATCATACTTCCTAGCACCTCCTATCAATCACTGAATTGTTTTCTGAACCAAGTTATTTACATGAACTGAATTAACCAGTTGACTACAATGATTCAGATTTCCCAGCACCTCATATCAATTAATGAACCAAAATAACTGATTCATATAACGAAAAAAGATTGTGTTGTCACATGCTTACTGTCACATCACTTTCCGCTTGCTTTAGTACTCCCCAACACTGGTTCCCATAACAAAGTAAATATGTAACACCTTAGCTAACAATTCGATGAAGGTCCAGCGGTGAAATATTGTCAATTTGTTTGTGTCTGGAAGTTTCCCTTCCTCCCACTGCATTCAGAAAGCAGGCCTAAAGCAAAGTTAATATCCTACCCTGCTAAACCTAGTGTTTAATCTCAACCGAACACACATCTTCTTACAGCAGGAGCCCGTACACACACACACACACTCCACCTGCTGGCTGTTTGTGTGGGCTTGTGCATAGCGCAGTCTCTCCCCTCTTTTGTTACAGAATTTAATTTAATCGATTTACAGATTGGAAACTTTAATTAAGGAGAATTCTTTGCCTCTTTGTATTTTCCTTCTTGGTCTTTGTTCCTAGTATAAAGGCAGCTGGAATGTGTGAGCGTAACTTTGTGAGGGAAAAAAATCCCTTTGTGTCTGCGTTAGGATGTGTGTGGAAGGGTGGGTGCGTCGGAAATCATCAACCAGCAAAATTCCCACTAAGTAATGATGCAATGCACAGCTATGTGAAGTTAATTCAAGTTCGACTTTAACTACTTGACCCATGTAAATGTGTTGCACACACACACACACACTCTGCAGAAATGATCAATATTCCAGTCTGCTCCTGTTGCCATCATGATTGTAGATAAGTTCCTTCCTTTTTTTTTATAAAGTTACCCATCATGTATGTTTAATGCTGACATTTGATTAGCGTATTTTGTCTGCTCTGTTTCAATTCCACCGCAGCACACAGCAAGATGAAAGAGCGAGAAAGAGTTAGAGAGGCCACATCACATTTCTGTCCTGAATAATGATTTTGACCTGCTCCTGATGACTCTAACACCAGAATGCTAAAGACAGACATACTGAAGTGTCATCGAGAAGGAGAGAGAAAGACAGAGATAAAATGAAAATGAGAGGAAGAGAGAAGCAGATTGCTATTTTAGATTCAGAGCCACTCTGTGCAGCCTTGCGTCTAAATCTAGGGAGTAAATGGAAGTAATCTAGAGGAGGCAATATGGTATAATTAAAAGTGTTTTTGATGAATAGGAGAGAGAATTCCCCAGTCTCTCTGTCCCTCAGTCCCTCTTTCGCTGCTTTCATGATCTCTCCTCTCTATCTTGCTCTCAGCGTTATACGTGGCTGAGAGCTGGAATGGGAGCTCTCTCTCTCCTTTTCTCTCCAGCGCAGAGCCCAGTCACATTAATCAGAGCACTGAGCTGTCAATCACCACTGCAGGCACAAACCCTTACACACACACATATACTGTACATACTCATGGCATCTTAACTCACTTTAGCATAGTAGAAAGACTCAACATTGTAGAAGACAGAATAGCATGGTGAAACATGGGAAACAGCTGTGCTTTTCACAGACAGCGTTTGAAAGTGATTCCTGCAATGTGAATCACGAAATCTGTTACCGGCATGTCACGTTTCTCTTCAAAATGAAATAATATTTTTTAAAGGACAAATAAGCATGCAGTATTGAATTGTGCACATAATACATATATACAATATACATATTTAATATAAATTAGATATATAAAATATCTTACAATTATATGAAAATTAATATACAGTCAAACCAAATTTATTCAGACACCTTCAAAATTTCTCACATTATTACAGTTTATTCGCTATAGTTTAGAAAATGGAAATAAAAAATGACAAGAACTCAGAGTTAAACTGTGTCAGAACAAATTCATCTTGATAATGTCAGATAACTTTGATAGAAAGGTATGTAACAAAACATGGTCAGGTCAAAGTGTCAAATGGTTTTGGTCCCAAATATTAATCATTTTTACTGGTAGTCCACTGTATGAAGCATTTATGGGTATAATATGTCACAGTTTACTTTATTTTGCTTTACTTTATTTTGCTTTATTTAAATGACAATTATTAAAAAAAAACAAAAAAAAAAACATCTAGAATACGTAATGGATAATGAAAAATTGTGCCTAATGGTACTGAAATAGGCGTTTTTTTATTTTGTTTTAATTTTTTTTATTTTTTATTTTTTTTTATTGAAGGTGAAATGTGACCTGGACTGAGGTGCTGTGTGCTAGCCTGCTAAATTGCTAAGCTAAAGTGCATTCAAGTGCCTTCACAGCATGCCATAGATACTGTCCATAAAAATTAATTTCTAAATAACCTAGAATATTCCTTTAAATGATAAAAGGCAACAGAATCCGAGAGAGAGAGTAGAAACTGGCTGGCCTTATCGCCACTGTGTCTCTGTCTAATATTATTATATGTGCAAGGCCTCCACCCTCATTCTTTCTTCTGCGTTTACTGGCAGCGTTCATCAGAGAGCCTTACTGAACAGTGGGGGAGTTGAGTTCAACTTAAATGTTTTTCTCAGAAATCTCTTTCACTTTAAGTGAGTATTACTATTTATACTTTTTTTGCAGAACTTCTAAGTCCTATCGTTGATCTGGTAAAGCTGGCTGAGCAAAGAAATCTGATCACCTTTACTAGTCTTTCCAATAGGTTAATGTTTCATTCAACTACTGTGCTGTGGAATTCTATGCAGAATGTGTCTCACGTCGAGAATCAAGCAGAATCAGTTCAGAAAGAACAGCGAGATGATGGAATTGAGCTCCACTATCTCTCTTTCACACTCTGTCATCAATAACAGACACAGATTACAGATTGATCCGCTGTCACCCAACGCCAAGGTAACCATCTCCTCCAGAAACAGGCCTTGTCTGTGCCAACAATACAACGGCCCCTGGAACAATTGTGGGTGTGTGTTTGTCTCCAGTGAATGTCTTAGGGGATGTGTGTTTGTTAGCATGTGTGACTTATTGTGCAAAAATGTATGGTGAAAGAAAGATCTCCCTGTAAAAGATGCAAGTGTGTGTGTGCGTGTTGAAAGTGGATAAACAGTGTTCACTGGACCTCAACCTGATCTATCTCCGGTGAGAGTGTGTGGTAGTATGTATGTGTGTGTGTATGTATTTTTGCTGTGACTGATGGAACAGCTCTGTCAACTCTACTGCCCCCTGTCCAACTCATGATGAACGAGATGATGTCCGCAATGCATCCTCTCTCCCTGACCGCTGGCCACTGGTGCCTGACAAAGTGTGTGTGTGCATGTGTATGGAAGGAAGAGAATCAAGGAGACAAATATAAAAGCCTCAAAGTGAATTTAATCTAACTATGACAAATGTGAAAGTGCCCCAGGCATGTTTTAATCAAGCTGATATCCTTATTAACAATGCAGCGCTGGTCACTTTGTTCCGCCGTACAAAAAGTGTATGTGTGTGTATGTGTCAAAACACAATGGTGCAAATTGACTAAACACTTGCACTTTATTGCCTATTACTGCCTTCAGAAAGCAGGAAGTAAACAGAGCTGTGGCATAGTGGTTAGAGTGTATACACTGGTGCTTAAATAAGAAATGTAGGTTTGAAATCGGCCTGTCCCCATCCCATCTTACAAATTGTTTTCTTTTAATCCTTTTGCTATTGGTTAAAGTGATAAAAATGATTTTTTTCTGTATTTTAAACAGACTTTCCGGGTGCCTGAATAGTTAAATTTGAATTGAGATATGAAACAGGATGCAAAATAGCGATTTAAAATTCAATGTGAAGTAGAATTCAAATGAACTTCATGTACCTGTCACTTAGTAGAAAAGCAAAGTTTGTCAAGACAAACCTAAAGATAGATAGATAGATAGATAGATAGATAGATAGATAGATAGATAGATAGATAGATAGATAGATAGTCATGTCATTACAATTCATATTCCAATTCAATCTTTTCTTAACTCATTTGTTGTGTGTGTTTTCTTTCTTTCTGCTCCACCCATCCAGTCCCAGCCTCTCCTCCCTCCCTTTTCATCCAATCCCAGCTATCAGAGCAGGCAGCAAGCGAGTTTAATGAAATATCCTCGACATTACGACCTCGATCGAACGCATATTTACATTTCCACCTGCAAAGCCTCCCTCTTATCTGATTCTCTTATTTCACACTTTACCTGATCGTTTTACAAAGCCCAAATGAAGGTAATTGGAGATAACACCTCACGGCGTCCAAAGACATTACCATGTCTCTGTTAATAATGTATTAGCCATGTAATTATGCCCAAATTGTCACGCCACATTTAGGAGATGTATTGAGATTGAACAGCCCATTTAGCGAAGGCCAGACTTCAACATGAAAATATTCAGGCTGACAAGGGAACTGTTTTCGTTCCCGTAAGTCTGTTATTTTTATGTAAACACATTTGATATGCAAAATGAATAATAATGACAAGGTAAATGATTGATCCACTCAGAAAGACTGATGTTTATCCCTCTTTTTGTGCTCCTCTGATATGGAAAATACTGACTACATTGTCAGTTGAATGTGCCAAAACGGCCAAAATGGAATTATCAGTTTGCAAATTTGCATGAGATACATAACTTTATGCAGACATATTCATCCTGCCCAGACAGAGAAGCTGTCTTGAGAAATAGAACTGTAAGGGCTTGTGTGGATAAATGCGCTCTTAAATTGCTGCTTTAATATGGAGGAGCCCCTGGGTATCGTAATGTAGTGGTAGCCGAAGTTAGCCAATGCTTCTGAAAGCATCTTAAAGAGACTGCGGTCTCCACCCTGTTTAAGTCTAAAACAAACAAACTGTTGCATCCAGCTTAAAGGTTGTTTCCTGATCTGGCAGTTCCTTGATTGTAGGCGACCCTGGGTCGGTCCCCTCTCTTCATTCTCAGGCCAGTGAGGTCGCAAATGGAGCACAAAAAGGCTCTCCGGTAGGGTGCTTGTTAGCAGACAGATGCGTAGTGAACTCTGTCCCTTTAACGCTGTCAAGTGAGCTCTTCATTTGGGTCATTTGTTTGGAATTCCTGGTGTTTTGGTGTCTCCGCCCTTGCCGCTGTTTACACACAAACAAACAGGGACAAAGACAGGGGTTGCGCTTGTCAACATGCTCCTCTCCCACAGGCTGACAGGAGCCTGGGAGAGGAGGAAAGACACTCCTACACAGTCAGTTTTGCTTGGTGGCTTTTTGCTGTTTGTTTGAATCAGGGTTATGCAAAATTCTGAATTGAGGAATTGGCTCCCTTTCAGTTCATGAGAATCAATTTGAATTGAATTTGCTACACTCAAAGGAAGTTGAACTGGAATTAAAGGAAGAGGGATTTCCTGATTTGTAAGCCATGATTTAGGTTTTTATTGACCAAATTTGCATTTCAATTAATTAATTAATTAATTATATTCAATTTCAATTTGCTATTCTGTCTTTTTTTAAAATACTTTTTTATTTCAAATCATTTTAATTTTGCTTCCTCGCATTCAAATGCAAATAGCAATTTTGTAGCCTGTTTGCTACCTCAATTCAAATTTAATTGGAATTTAAAGGGCATTTTCAGCTGAATTCTGAATGGTGTACAAACTTGGTTTGAATAGTTGATTTGATTGACATTTGTAATGGATGGTGACATGTAAGAAACTGGTGCTAAACACACACAGGCGCACCCTCTTACTGTTTAATCCATTAACCCAATGTATTTCTGCTTATTCCAATTCAAACGCCATGACAACCTGTGTTGACAATATCATTCTTTTCCGACACTAACCTCTCTGAAACCATCTCCATGCGTGTTCTAACACGCCCGCCACAGGGGTCACCCAGAGCCCGCGCCGCAGGAAACAGCCGAGGTATCGGTGCTGGCACGGGTCCAGAGCTTGAATCATTCCCGTTCGACTTCACTCCCAGCATGCGTTGGAACAGAACGGCTGGTTGAACCGGTCTCGCGCGAGACACGGCTGTTGTTTTACTTACCCGGAAAACATTCGAAGTGTAAATTTGTGGCTCTCCATCACAACCTGCTCCCCTCGGGGGCATCTTGTAGCAAATGGCAGGCGCTGCGCACATAGCATCTTTATCTCCCCATATCTCATTTTGGCTCTTTAATTCTCCTCTTTCCAGAGGCTGTATCAGGCTGATAAATGCTGCCCTAGAGTTGTTTTATGATTGTAAAGAAATGCAGATGGGTTCTAGAGAGAAGCCAAGATGCCCCTACCAGTTCTGCTTGCTTTTCATTTCATGCCTTCCTATTTGTTTGTCTTTATTTATTATGTTATTATTTTTTGTCCATTTTTTGCCCTGCTACAGCATGATAATGGACTTTCACTGCTGTTAAGTCTCCAGTTTCCCCTGCCACATCCCTCTTATGTTTCCATCTCCTCTGGCCTTCATGCCAGAAACGTGATGCTTGCTTGGAGAGATAGAGCCGCGGTGCTCCGTTTTGATTGGCGGTCGCCACTCACTCCGTTTTACTCTGTCTCTCTCTTTTTGTGTCCTTTCTCTCTCTTTCTCTTTCTATCTCTTTGGATGAGTTTTGTTTATACGGCACAGCCCTTGGCCCCTAACCTCCAGCCTGCTCTGCATGCCATGTGTTGTGACCATTAACATTGCTGTTGTAGCACTCACACTCAAAATGGGCCAGCGGCCTAATGCAAACAAACACACGCTCACAATAAAACTCAAATCAGACAGAAAGGACTGCTGCTATGATCTTGCTTATTTGTCCTCTAGTGTCTCTGGCAGACTGATCAGAGTCTCTTATTTATGAAGAAACGTTTTAGCAGAACGTAAGAAAAGTGACCAGTCACCCTATTGTGTGCTGTGATCGACTGAAAGAGCCAAAATAAAGACCCTTCCATCTGGGCTGACCACAGAGAACTAGGCCAAAGGATGAGCGCAGGAGGGAGACTCGGGTACCACGCCATATGTGATGTTGGACTCGTTCGATAGCAACTACAGCCACTTTAACGCTTTCGCGTTTAGTCATAGTTATGCTAATTTCAAATATATATGCACAACTAGTCGAGTCCCTGTGGGCCGGTTGAGAACATGCGCTAATGCACAAGTCCGATATGAGAACACAGGCTTTGAAGTGCACTACAATGCAGTCTTTCCATATCTTCAGTCAGCCAGCGCAACAAGCACAGTTAGAAGCCACACCTCACTCAACTTCCTCTTATCAACAATAACATGCACGCATGTACGTGTAAAAACATATGCAAGCACACAGAAGCATGCACACACACACATTTTTGTCTTCCTCCCAGGATGCTTGGTGGTAGAACTCATCCATTGTTGGTCAGGCTGGTTCCTGGTTTTCTTTTTGAAGTTGATGTTCCTCTGGTGAACATTTACAAGCCACAGACAATGCCTGGCTGCTGACGTCAACTATAAACAATTAAGGTCAGGGTCAATGACGTGACAATCTTTTTTTTTTTTTTCTTCTCATATCTGTTAATTTATTCATGCATAAAATGACTTGAATACGTGATGAGCAGTTAAATTATTAATATAAAATTGGGTCCCACTTTGTATTAGGTGGCCTTAACTACTTATTGTGTTCATATTGCATTGCAAAACACTTTTGATGCTATTGAGGTGGGATACGGGTAAGGTTAGGACAGGTTTGGTGGTATGGGTTGGTTTAAGTGTGGGTTAAGGTGTAAGGGATGGGTCAACATGGGTTGGGTGTAATTATAAATGTAATAACAGAAATTAATTACATGCAGGTATTTTTTTAAATATAAGTACAATGTAAAAACATGTATGTACACAATAAGTGCATTGTATCAAATGATTAATTTAAATGTAATTACATAGTAGTTAAGGCCACCTAATTTAAAATGCAAAAATGAAATAAAATGTTTGGTGTGTGTGTGTGTGTGTGTGTGTGTATATATATATATACACACTGTAAATGATTAAGAAATTATTAAGCTTTGTCTTTATTGTGAACACTCTCATACATCATTGACTCATCGTATGTGTTCATGTGTGTTATGATGTAATTTGGAAACAAAGGCTCATGTGATGGGTTTGTTTGCATAGACACACTGTGCATTTGTATTATTTTGTCTTTGCATGCCGGAGTTCGCTGTGTGAACTCTGAGTGTTTGTGTGTGTGTATATGTGATAGCCAGCACACACAGAGTGTGTAAACACACCAATCATGCACAAACCCATAAGCAAACATTAGACATCACCTGTACAAGTTCAACCAGTTGTGAACTGTTCTTCGGCCGACCCGAGCCATTTATGTGAAACAGCCTCCATGGATGGCAGAAAAATAGAGTCCGACAGTAAGACATGGAAATGACGGAGAGACTCGGTCATTTGTTTAAGTCGGAGAGCTTGCCTGAACACCACACTTGAATCCTAATGGGCAGCACCAGTATGAAAGAGCTTGCTGTTCAATGAAAAACGACGAGAGGCTGGGAAGGAGGGATGCAGGGAGGACGGAACAGGAAGAGAGGGGTATTGATCCGCACCTCAGAGGTGTACTTGCATATTCAAGATCAAAGATCTTTCCAACAGTACCAATACCTTGGCCATCTTTGATAGAACAAGATAAGCTTTTGGATCTGGCAAACACTCACAAATGCTAATCCATAGCTGAAATATTATTCCAGAAATGTGACTTTTGAAAAAGAACATCCAAAAAGCTAACATTCTTGTGTCTTTTTAAGTGGTTTCCTATTTAAGCATTAGTTGAAGTGGTGAAAATGCTTTGAATAGGATAAAAAAATAATAATAATTCATTGTGTATTGTGGAACTTTGTACTTACCTTTTTAGAAAAAAGGGATGTAGCAAACAAGTAAGATTCGTGTGAGCCTCACTGATAAAGGATACAAGGCATGCAGTGCTTTGCATGCATGCAAAGAAAGAGTGAATTAAACAAGCAAATGAATAAGAAATAAATAAACGTAGGGAGGAGAAAAGTCACATTAAAATATAATAAAATAGCAGTTAAATGAGATCAGAGATGCTCACAAGTTTACACTGTTGTATCTAAATAAACATGGACAGCATTCATCTGAACGACTGCACAAACAGGAGTCATCACCGGCAGCTAATATGAAGGGTTCCTTCACAATTAACTGATTTGTATCGCTAATTAAGATAGCTATGAAATGGTTGTGCCATTGTTCCTGCAAGGAAGGGGAAATTCGATCTGTCTAGTTGGTATTCACATGTTTTTTCCTGTTAAATCATACTGATTTCTAAACCAATATCATTGCCCAAACAGACCAGACAATGGCTGATATCCTGGCCAGCTGTGGCTATTGTTCTGACCAGCATTCCTTAGAGTTTATGCGTCGGACACAAAAACAGATAAAGACGGTGGAAATAATAATATGCAGTGAGTTATTGTCTTATAGGGTTGGTCAGAAACGTCTCAACGGCGCATTACCTCAGTGTGCGAATTCACTCATATTGGCTGAATATCAATGAAGGCGTATATGTTTGTGTGTAGATGAGCATGGTGTGTTGATGCATTTTAATGCTTCTAATTGACGTCAGTGTGTTCTTTTTTTCTCAGGGGTGATTTGTGTATCCTGATGATCCATTCACAGCTGAAATATTCCTGCTGGTTGCATCAGATCAAATCATTTTTAGTAGGACTCGGTGTTCCTTCCAAAACTGCTGCTGCTTGATTCGTCTACAATTTGGTCTCAGAAAAAGAGGTTTTGTTCAGAGGTTTGTGGTCAGTGAGAAGAACAAAAAAATAAATAAATAAATAAAATAATAATAATAATAAAAAAAAAATATTCTTAAAGACACATTTTTGTCAAAAGTGACAGTAAATACATTTTTTAAATTGATGTTCTTTTGAAATTGGTATTCATCAAAGAATTATAATAGATAGATTACATTATGAATATGATAGATAGATAGATTTATCACAGCATTTTCTCCATTTTTGCCATTAAAACTATTCTTAATTCTTGGCTGACACTGTGTATTCTGGTACATGGTGCATTATGTCTTCCTGTCAGTCACCATGATCAAAAATATCCCTCTTCCCTGATGAGGTGACCCTGTAACTTTTTGAAGTTCTGAGCTTGCCAGACTCTAGGAGGAAGTTTGAGTTCTGGCATGTGGGTTTACCATCTGTACTTCAGATGACGGCATCTTCTTTCCTAACTAAACGCTCTAAAACGAACAGGACCGAGTTTCATAATTTCCCTTTAGCAAATTAGAACCTCTTCAAAATATGAAGCCAATAACATCACTTCCAGTAAACCCACTTTGGAGACACTAGCCAATAAATCACACAGCTCATAATTTGCACATAAACATGACTGTAAGTCTCTGGCATATGAGAGCTGTAGGGAGTCACTTCATAATTGTGCTAATTATCATTGAGGTTTCGCTGGTCACTTGTTTGTTCGTTAATTTCAAGGCATTTCGGGAAATGAGCAAATGTGCCTAATCAGGAAGTAGAAGTTAAATACACATCTAAACCCGCACACACATCATGTTTTCTGTGGAAGCTCGGTCTGGCTTGATTAGCAAGAGCGGTCGATATCTTTTGATTGTTGGGTTTGCAGTAGCAGGGTGTTTTTCTTGTTTACTCGTAATATGATCTTTCTCTCTACCCTTTCCTTTTTCACAACAGAAGTATTTAAAAGGGTGTTTTTAATTCCTGTGACATTGCTTTTTATAGACACATGCACACTGTCCTGTCCGTGCCACCTTATGTGACTAGTAATGTGCTTCTGTCTTTTAATTCTTTTGATGTAAAGAAAACAATACAGGGCCCCATTGAAAGCAGGAGTGGACACCGCGGACATCAGTATCTCATACCAATGTGCCAACATTGGAAAATATAGCACTTAAAACAAACAAAAGGTGAACAAAGTGAGTGGAGGAGGCTTTGTGTGCACATGGAAGAGACCGCTGCTTTGTCTGAGGTGCATAAAAGAGTGCTTTGTATTCTGGGAAGAGGTCCTGAACTGTGGGTTCAAATCAGATGCTTGTCTAAGAACACAAAGAAGTCTCTTGCTCTTTTTTTTCTCTCTCTCTCTTTCTCCCTTTTATTTATTATTTCTTTGCCACCTCATAGATCTACTTTTACCTTTGCTCACTAGCCACAAAGGTGACATCTGAGAGAGAAAGAAAAAGTGAAGCAAACAAACAAAAACTTCATTTCTTTCACGACCAGAACGGTTTGTCATAGGGTGTACAGATTGTATAATCTTCCGTTCAAGAGTTCAGATAATTTCATTAAATGACATATACCCGCTGTTAAACATACATCGGGTTTCGCTGCAACATGTTCACGGATGCCTGAAGTTTACCGATGCATCTAAGCATCTTGACATGCACCGTTTCTGCTTACGGAAAAACTCAATTCTACTCTATTGTGAAGCATAGAGACTTTTATCATATTTATAGTTTTATATTTGTTGACATGATGTTCCGCATTATGAATTATGCCGCTGAAACTTTGTAGCAATCTAGATGCAGATCTGAGATAAGGTCAAAGATGACTGCAAAGGAATGACAAATACCTTGTTATGTGTATGCGTGCCATCAGGTTTACAGAGTGCTGAGATAAGGCTCAACAGAAGGCCTTAGTACAGTGAAATGATAGTGCCACTGCTGATGAAGTGCTTTGAATAGTTCAGGTATTGTTTTGAACTGTCTGTGTCCCACGAGAATGTTTATTTTTGTGCATTAGTGTGTATGAGTGTGTGTTTGTGGAATTACAGCAGTAGCCCTGGTGAACAAACACAACATAGAGATGATAAGCAGCTTTCATACTGTGTGTGTTTGTGAGATTGTGTTTACGCGTTTGTTTGTCGGTGAGTTTGTTTGTCGTCTCCTGTTTCTGTGGAATTCTCTAGTGTCTCTTGGTTTCAGTATCTTAGGCTAGTGAAAAAGCCATGTTGAATGCCGAAGTTTGTTTTCGCTAGGCTTTTTGTACCGCGTGGCTGTCCAACATCAGAGTTCAGGCATTCCGAACAGAATCCCACGTATGTAGCGCTCTTTTGGGATTATGTTTTGTTTTTTGTCAGAATTCCGTTTGGGATCATAGCATCTGTCATCAAGCAGACAGTTTCCCATCCCCTTGCTTTATTTAGCAGCTCTTTCTGTGTGCTTTTGGCTTTAGCTATACTATCATTCAATTATTATTTTTTTTTTTTATTAATTAATATTTACTAAATTGCTAAAAGTCAGTAAAGATTATATTACAAAATATTTTTTTATTTAAAATAAATGCAGTTTTCATTAAAGAATCCCCCAAATGTATCACAGTTTTCAAAAAAATGAAATAAAAACATTATTTGAAATTGTAATAATATTTAACAATATTACTGTTGTACTTTGTAAACACCAAAAAAATAAATAAATAAAATAAATAAATAAATAAATATTAACAACCCCAAATGTTTGCACTGGTCATACCAGTTGCAAGTGTTTTTATGCTCTTTTTGGGAATTAAAGTTTTTTATTTATTTATTTATTTCTGGTTTTATTTATTATTAATCTTGTTTCCATCCAGAATGTTTATCCCAAAAACTGCATCAAAAATTGTAGATGAAAAACCGTCTAATGACTTTTTGGCTTTGCTTTCTTTTAACAGTAGCATGTCATCTCTCAGTTCCTGCCAATATCGCCCTCGCTCTCATCACCAAACCCTTGGCTCTGTTAGACATGTTTTGACAGGTACAGTATTCCAAAAATGAACCACTTAACATTACGTAACAGTCTGTTTGACCGTTAAGAAAACTTGACTTTTTTTCCTTCCTCACACAATCTCTGTTTCAGTATCAACACACCTTAGGCTACAGACACAAATTACTGTTTATTAATTTTCATTTCTTAAGAACTCTTTGAGCTTCATTTGTTCCATATCTATCGCTTCTTTGCATCTTTGTGTGGCCATTTTGAAATGCAAAACAACATAGTTTGCATTTTGTCTGCTTAAATACATACACAGTCATTATGAAAGGTGACGTCTGCCGTGTGTTTTGTAAGCATAAAAAAATCAAGATGTCAGCAGTAGCTTGCCATGACCTCACCATCTCCTCATTTGCCTATCCAGAAGAACACAGTCCTATATTAATATTTCAGCTGGAGGAATAGAGAGTGGATGTCGGTAATTGTGTTGGGCTGCATTCGCCTGCCTATTGGCGTCCGTAACCTCTCCTCTGAGCGTAGAGCACCATCTGTTCCCCACTCTCTCTGACACCAGCACCATGTGTACAGATTCATCATTCTGCATGCAAGTGCACAGTGAGAGACAGAGAAAGAGAGAGAGACTTCGAGTCTCCACTGAAACCCACATCAGATATGTATGCAAAGTGACTGGGTCTTTAAGATAAGATATTCCCAACCCTGGTATGATGAGCTTCACAAACAGACTGAGAGATTTTGCATTTGTGGGGGAAGAATGAGAGAGTTGACCAACAGAGGGAGATATTAGGCATTCTGTCCTCTGGCATTGCTTAGATGACTTAGACAACCACTTCTACTGCTCTTTTTGGGGTTTACCCGAGTTTTATAGTTTCCCCATGTGAATTTGGAAGCTAGTTTGGGAAAGGCCTTTTCTGGCAAAGCCCAAAGTATACCCAGAAAAAATGATAAATCACTGTCACTGGGCTTTCAAAAGGTACTGGTATGTACATTTTAGGTATTTATATGTCCCTTTAAGGCACTAATATGTATCATTTATGGGAAAATAAGGTACTTTTAGATTTTGTACCTTAGGGTACCAACCCAGTGACGCTTTGTACTTTTTTTTTCTGAAAGCGTAGCGTACACACACAGTCGAAACTTAGCCTTCCAAATTACACCATGTGATAGAGTGTTTGAGCACATGCAGTGGACATATGCACACAAAAAGTTTCATCCTCATGTTCTCTCCAGACATTATGAGTGATAAAAAAATGTCTTTGTACTCGTTTGAACTAAAGTTGTGGGTATATCTAAACCCCTCACACAAGTGCTCGTGAAAACACAGACATCTATTGTTGTCGTCTCCAGTAGTTTGTTGTTGTTGTCTCTTCTGTTTCTTTTGTGACTGTGAAACAACAGCCCCAGGCAGTGTTGCCACCTTGTGGAGAAATTAATTAGTGCGAAAAGAGTATGTGCAGTTCACCTCATTCTGTTTAAAAAAAAAAAATACCTTTTTCTCCATTGAACGCTGATTCCAAAGTAGCTGCACACTCCAGTGTGAACTCAGAAACTTCTATATTTGGCTGATTTAAAATTGCACACTTCCAAGGGAGTCCTGCGCTAGCTCAGCAACTGCCTTTGAGATGAATGCTAATGCTAAGCGTTAGCTTTCCCCAGGTTCTATAACCCTTCTTGATGCAAAAATACATGCACACACTAAATCATGTGTAGACGTTCGCTCCACTCCATCCTGCACACACAGAGTGGGCTATATTTAGCGTGTACAGTGTGATAAAGACCAGCGCTGCAGGCGGCGATGGAGTAGTCGCCCGTCATCCTTCCTGCCGAGGCCACAAAGAGAGGCAAAGGGAGAAAAAAAATGAGGCGCCGGCAAGAAAGTGACAAAGAAGGAGAGCACCTTTAAAAAGACGCAGCAAGCATAAAATAATGAAAAGTGAAGTAGAGGGGAACACAAGGCGTACGGACACGTGCTTCCACTTTTTCTGCCTCTTCTTCACACGTACACATCGTCTCATCTGCCTTTCATTTCCTCCTTCCTTCAAACACCTTTCATCTTCCTCTCCATTTGTTTGATATCAGCACATTTGAAGGTATAAGAAAAATTGCATGGGGTGACGGGTAGGCAGTTGATTCCACTGATATATTGAAATTACAGTAAATTTAATATATATCCCGTCTGGTTTTTCCTTGATATTTTGTTCTGCTTTGAATTTCACAACAACCCGTTAATGTCCCAGCGATGGCACAGTTCCCAAAACAAGTGGATGCTGAAGACCTGCCAATGTGTTTTGCGATGCCCATGAAGTCGTTCCGCTGATTTACAGGCATCAGCAGCAGAGCACACACACATGGCCCTCTGCAAAACTGTCTGAAACCTATTGCCTCATTGCAGTAGAGGCCACAGAAGCAATTATGGATGTTCACCTGCATCTGCTCAACTATCCTGTAGCACATTTTCTGACATGAGGTCTGCGTTTAGTCTAATCAACCATTAAAGCCTGAAACTCCAAGTGTAAGCATCAGTGTTCGAGTCTGCTTGAGCGATGTTGCCAGTGACCTCATACATTTAAAGTAATTTGACTTTGATTGTCACCCTGTAATAATGAAAGCAAGCACTAAAGTTAAATCTGAATTTTTTGAAAGATTAACTTCAAAGCACACCTGTGTTAGGTTAAGTTTGCCTTTAACTTACCCTTGGATGTAACCTGACCTTTAGAGCTGTTCATTCTCACGGGAACATTGACGTTGACCACCATTGCAGTATGTGAAAATTATTAACCTCGCTTGGGGTTTTTTTTGCACTCCCTTGCAGATTCCTAATGAGTATAAGCTAATATTGCTCTAACAGTGCAAAATGTTCACGTAGTTAACCTTTCAACTTGCACACATACTTTTGTGTACAATGGAAACCAAACGGCTGAGATTACATGTAAATATGGGATTCAAATTTTATATAAACCTGGAAATAAAGTTATAGTATATTGTAATATTTATTATATCAACTTAAATACTAAACTTACTATACAATACTACTATACTACTAAATTAGCATCTTATAAAAAAAAAGAAAAAATATATATAAAGTATAAATATATATATAAAAAAATATATATATATATAAACACACACAGTGCCCTCTAATATTGGCACCCTTGGTAAATCTGAGCAAAGGTGGCTGTGAAAATAAATGTGCATTTTTTATCCTTTCGAGCTTTCATTCAAAAAATTCACAAAAATCTAACCTATCATTGAAGTAAAACAATGGAAAGTGGGGAGAAAATCTCATGGTAAAATAAATGTTTTTCTCCAATGCATGTTGGCCACAATTATTGGCACCTCTGGAAATTATTATGAGTAAAATATCTCTGAAGTATATTCCCATTCATATTTACATTTTTTTTTTTTAGCATACCAGGGAGACTTGGAGCATGAAATTGTCCAGCTATAACTTCCTATTCCGAAGGATTATTAATATAAAGAAAACAAAGGCCAAATTCCCTTAATCATCCATCACAACGAGTAAAACCAAACAATAAAGTTCGGATGTGCAGAACAAGATTGTTGAGCTTCACAAAATAGAAAGCTGCTGTAAGACAAAAGCTAAGCATTGAAAATCCACATTTCCACCATCAGGGCAATAATTAAGAGGTTCCAATCAACTAAAGATGTTACAAATCTGCCTGGAAGAGGACGTGTGTCTATATCGTCCTAATGCACGGTGAGGAGGAGAGTTTGAGTGTCCAAAGACTCTCCAAGGATCACAGCTGGAAAACTGCAGAGATTAGTTGAGTCTTGGGGTCAGAAACCCTAAAAAATATATATATCAAACAGCCCATCAGCACATATTGTTCAGGAGGGTTTCAAGAAAAATTGTCCTCGCTCATCCAAAAACAAAATCCAGCATATTCAGTTGTCAGACACGACTGGAACTTCAAATGACACTGACTTCTGTGGTCAGATGAAACTAAAAGAAGAGCTTTTTGGCAGCAAACCCACCAGATGGGTTTAGTACAAACAGGGATAAAAAGTACCCCATTCCCACGGTTAAATATACTGCTGGATCTTTAATGTTGTTGGCCTGTTTTTCTGCCGGAGGTCCTGGACATCTTGTTCAGATGCATGGCATCATGGATTCTCTCAAATACCAACAGATAAAAAAATCTAAAGCTGACTGCCTCTTTTAGAAATCTTATAATGGGCTGTGATTGGATCTTCCATCAGGACAATAATCCAAAAAAACATCAAAAACAACACAAAAATGGGTCACTGAGCACAAAATGAAGCTTTTGCCATGGCTGTCCTAGTCCTCTGACCTGAACCCTACAGAAAATGAGTGGAGTGAACTAAAGAGGAGAAGCACCAACATGGAGCTGTGAATCTGAAGGATCTGGAGAGATTCTGGATGAAGGAATGGTCTCTGATCTTTTATCAGGTGTTCTCTAAACCCTTCAGGCATTACAGGAGGAAACTCAGGGCTGCTATCTTGGGAAAAGGACGTTGCAATAATTTGATGCCAATAATTGTGGCCAATATGAACTCTATGAACAATATGAATTAAATTGTTTTACTTCAATGATAGCTTAGAATTTTGTGATTATTTAGAATGAAAGATCAAAAGGATAAACAATACAGATTTGCTTTCACAGCCACCTTTGCTCGTGTTTACCAAGGCTGCCAATATTAGTGGAGGGTACTATATCTATCTATCTCTCTCTCTCTCTCTCTCTCTCTCTCTCTATATATATATATATATATAGATATATCAAAATAAAAAGGCAAAATAGAAACATTTCACTAGTGGTTTTAGCCATTACTGTACATGAACCCAATCACATAGGAAGAAGACCCTTCATTAACCTCTAGATTAGGGAATGGTGGTAATATCCATTTGTATTATTATCCATTCTTGCCGCTATCTATTAGACCATATATCGACTAGCAGTCATTTAGCTTTAGATCTCACACTATGTATGTGTGCGTGTGCGTGCATGCGTGCGTGCGTGCGTGTGTGTGAGAGAAAGACAGATAGAGAGAGAGAGAGAGAGAGAGAGAGAGAGTTAATCTGGTCTTATCTGTGTATTGCCAGCAGCTATCTGATAGCAGGATGTCTAGCTAACAGAACAGAGAGCACCACTCAGCTCTTTTACAAACACTTACCAACACACACATACACACAGACACGCATCTCTAAAATGACCTCCTGATTTTCTTCAGAGGAATAAGAGGTTATAGGGTTGTTTGTGAGTAGAGATAGAGGGAGAAATAGAGAGAGAGAGTGTCCGGCTGATTAATGTCCTGCTTGGAGAGAGGGAAGGAAAAATGGAAGCGGAGAGGGAATCAGGGAATGAGAGGACCATGGGGAGAGGAAGACAGGAGTACCAGAGGAAGTGACCTGCCTCCCAGGTCTATGGTGCATTCTGTGAAAGTCATACACATTAACACAGCAGTGGCCACTGTGAAGGTGAAGCCACCGAGTCTAACTAGCTAAAGCTAAAATTGCTTACGATTCCCACATGAGGTCATTTTGAGAGAACAAAGCATTTAAGCGCTAATGAACGATTTAGACCTATTATTCATCATTTAGTAACCCTTAGAAAGATGTTACCATGGTTACCACAGATTCTACTCAGTGTTACTACTGTGAAACCATAAACTACGGACATTTTTGGTCTTCAATACAAGTAAAACTCTATCAGCAGTGTCTGTAGATACTGTTGGAGGGCATTGACAAGAAACATTTTCCGTACAGTAATTTTATGGTATTTTGGTAGAAACTGTGGTTACCATAGTAAATATTTGTGCAGGCCTTTTTTAATATTTAATATTTAAACACTAAATTTTACCTCACATTTTATTTCCATACAGACCTCAGACCAAATCTGTTTGGAAGTTTTATATTGGCTAAATTTGGTGCTTAACATGCTAATGCTAGTCAGAGGCCTGTTGTTTGGTTGAATGTTTTTTTTTTTTTTTTTATTTTCTCCACAACTCTGATGTCCTTCCATCAAGACTCTTTTGCCCCTCCCCCTCCAGAGATAAAAATCATTTACACGTACAAACACACACACACATACATACCCACACCAAACCTGTCTGAAAATACTGAGGGCTGTATATACCGTCGGGAATAGATGACTCAATCGATGTCCTTCAAAGAGACACAGTGACTGACTGCTGCTCATCACTTTATCTCTGTCTCTTTCACTCTTCTTCCATCTTTATTTTCCTCTCTTTTCATCAGAAGAAGAGACGGGCTAAAGGAATGACAGGGATTGAGAAAGAGAATGAAGGAATTACTGAAGACCAAAGGGTGACCATGTTGGTAGAAACATTTTTGACCAGCCTAAGCAGGTTTGCTGGTGTTCAACCTGTTTGGCCAGCTGATAACTGCAACACAGGCTTATTGGAAAAATGTACAAGTACTTGCATTTTTGCCAAAATCCACAAAACATACCTAGACATACAATTCACTGCAGTTTCCAGCTGAAATAAACACTAGAGGCAGTAAAACACCAACTACTTTTATTCCTTTCCAAGCCAGTTATGATTACAGGGACAGATTATTGATTAATAAAGACTTATTAATAAAGATTTACCTTGCGTAATGCTCTGTTTTGACATCAAAACGCTTTGGCCAAAGTGCATGATTTGCAAACTAATACATTTTGATGTTTGCATCACATAACTAGCTCCATATGTATAGCTTTTCTGTCATTGCAAACATGCTAGGTAGCTCCCCTGGTACAGCACTGCATTTGCGATGTGAAACGTTTGGGTACAAGTCCGATGAAACACGAGTAACGATCAAACAGCTCAAATACTTGTAGAAGCAACCTAAAATGCCATGGTTGCTTCAGCAAATGCATTTTTGTCTCACATTTGCTTGTAACTATCGGTTAGGTTTTGAGAAGGGTTTAGTGTACTTTGGTGTGTCATATTAAAATGTAATAGAGCATTAACCGTTTAGTGCCACTTACTGGACATTTCTTTCCCAAACTGCCAGAATAATGAAACATTGTCAGATTCATGTTCATCTGTTTAAGGTAAAACTGAATATGATTTTAGCTCCACTTACTGGACATTTAACTTTGAAAGTGTCACAAAATGTGCAAGAAGCAAAGTAATATCATTTAATTGCCCCAAAATACTCTAAAACCAGCCAACAGGCCAGTCTAAGAGACCAGCAGACCATCTTAAGCTGGCTTAGGCTGTATTTTTAGTGGGTTAATACGTATTTGCAAAGAAAAGAGGAAGAGAAATAAGTTTCAAGGCACAATTTTTCCACTTTAGGTGACATATAACAATAAATATGCATCAGCCAGCATCGTTTTCATGGCATTAATCGCCGAAATCTGACAAAAAGCTATATATGCCTTTCGTATGCGTCATTTCAACTTTATATTACAGCCTCAAAGGGCCAATAGTCATCTAATGTAGCAATTGCTCAATTCCTTCAAACACAAAGAACATCAAGAGAGATTAACTATTGAGCCGTTACACTGTGGTATCGTTTAAAGAGAGGGAGGTGTCGGGTTTTGTGCGTTTATGTGTGTGTGTGTTTGTTTTCTGAAGTTCGCCTGAGGGAAAAACATATATCTGAACAGCTTAAGAACTCACCCTCTCTTTGTAAGTGCATGCCTTTAAAAGAATTAACTCCAGTTGAACCTAGTGTATGCTAAATATGTGTGTGTGTGTGTGTGTGTGTGTGTTTGTCTGTGGGTCAGGTTATGCTATCCACAGTTGGTCCCTGCAGGGCTAGTAAAACCTGAAATCACCTGCTTTGTGGGGACCATAAACATACTAAATAATGTCTTAATGAATATCTAAAAAATGCAGAAAGGTTTCTGTGTGAGTAGTTTTGGGGCATATTATGTCAGTATGGAAGATCATGGGAAGTCCCAACCACGACAGAGTAGTAGTTATAGTAGCTGTCTGTTTATGGGTCTACAATGGATTTATTCTCTTCTCCACCTGCATTCTTTAGAAAGAGAAAAAAAGGAAGAGAGAGGGCTTTTCTTGAAGAATGTTTTTGTCACTCGTCTACATAATGAAAGTGAATGAAGATCAGGGCTGTCAAGTTCCAAAATGACATCATAAAAGTGGTCCATTCAACGGAATGGAAGTCATACAATAGATTCATGGGAGGAACAGACTGAAATATAAGTCTTATACGTGTTTAAAATGTGGTGCCTCTATCACGGCAGACTTGATGATTACATGTCACGGAAGTGATCATGGCAAAGCAAGTAAGAATATACAGAAATACGAATGAGATATGAGAGATATAAATGGATAATAACTTTTTGCTAACATTTTGCTAAATTTCTCTTTTGAGTTCCAAAAAAGAAAGCCATATAGACCTACACTACCGCTCAAAAGTTTAACAAATAAGATATTTTTGAAATAAGTATTTATTTCAGAATTCTTTGATGAATAGAAAAATATTTTTTTTAAATAATGTAAACGACTGTTACATTATTATATATCAGTTTCAATTTTATTTGTTGGGAGGAGGATGATGTTAGTGCTTGCATATTTCTATGATGAAATCCATGTTTCCAGAATATTTACACGTGACTTCTTGCCCATCATCGACTGTGTGCGGCTTTGATCATATCTTTCATTTTGTTTGGTGGATTTGAGTTTGCACATTTTCTGTTTGATTCTTAGGAGGAACCAATTGTAGCAGAGCTCAGGTGTTTTAATCCCAGTTTACAATTGTCCCCAGATGCCTGTGTCTGTGCGCGCATGTACTCGCTGATCGGAAATACCCTTGACACTGTAACTTCTAGAGTAATCTAAACTGAGCTGATAAGTGTGTGATTGGCATGCTGCCGTTGTGTTGCCAGCGATATCTGAGCGTTTGAGAGCTGATATGTTTGGTGCACTGAGGCAGTAAATTGAAAATATATTCACAGACATTCTTGATGTTTTTAAAGTTGATTTGTTGTGTTGAAGCGAGATTTTGGTGGCTGTCTGTGTGTGTGTGTGTGTGTGTGTGTGTGTGTGTATGTGTGTGTGTGTGTGTGTGTGTGTGTGTATGTGTGTGTGCGTGTGTGTGTGTGTGTGTGTGTGTGTGTGTGTGTGTGTGTGTGTGTGTGATTGTGCGAGCATCGCTCTACCTCAGTCAGCACTGTAGTGTATCCATCACGGACCCCTGTTGCCATGGCAAACCTTCAGACCTGTCACTCTGTGTTGCTTTTAGCTGCTCCTCAGGTCATGTGAAAGGAATTCAAATGATAACACGACTGAATATTGGTGATTATCGTGTGTGTTTAACCGTGTGGACAAAACAAGGCATTGTTTGATATTTATAGTTTGAATATCTTGTAATTAATTCTTAGTCATCTATTTTTCCTGTCTAGTCTGACCGCTCATTTCCATTTGAGTTATGTTTAGTAGGTCACACTTCATTTCCATTTAAAATTTACATAATGCCCATTTATTTTGCAAAACAGATGGGCCCCACCATGACAGTGATGAAAACATGCATTCGAAGGCATGATAAAATGAAGTTCTCTACAAATTCGTGTAGCTTTTGATACCTAATTTGACATGGAAAAATGACAATCTGGGCACCTCTCTATCACTAAGACACCAGTACCATTTGAAATGTGCCTTGGCTCCGTTGCGAAGCATTTGCCGAGCATGTCTGTTTGAGGGCCTGTTAGAGGTTGTTAGTCTTAAGTCAGGTGATTGGGCAGCTGCTGTCTGCTCACATCTCATCTCTCTAATCCACAGGCAGAGTTTAGACCTGGCCCTCTGGCTTCTAGCTGAATAAGACACACATGCTAATGTAGCATTAAGAGCCCGTGTTGGCGAGGCAGTGGATAGGATGGGAGGGAGTGCGATGGAGCTATAGAGAGTAGAGTGTTGTCTTCCTGCTCCTCGGGGGAGGATGTATCTGCTGAAAGCCTCCAAGAGTGCAAATGAGTCTTCACTCGATTAGAAATGATGGGGGGGGTGGGGGGTGGGGGGGGGGTAAATATCTGTGAGGTTTGACAGTACAATACTGCCTTTCTGAAAAGAAACCAGAGTCACAGCTCTATCAAAGATTTTAAAACCACGTACCCTCAGGGTGTAGTTTTTGGTTCATTTTGGCATGGTGATTTAGGTTCACTTTCAGATGAAGTCCATTTTATTTCATAATATGACATATTTTTGAGTGAAACAGGGCCTTCAGAGAGACACATGCTTAACAGGGTTATTTTACCCTACTGTTCAAAAGGGGTCAGTATGCTTTTATTATTATTATTATTATTATTATTATTATTATTATGCATTCAATTGATTTCTGTTAAATTATTTCTATTTTAAATAAATTATGTTATTTATACATTCATATTAAGCAGTACAGCTGTTCAACAATGAAAACAATAAGAAATGTTTCTTGAGCACCAAATGAGCATATTAGAATGTTTTTGGAAGGATCATGTGACACTGAAGACTGCAGTAATGGCATTATATTATATTATATTATATATCATATTATATTATATTATATTACATTATATTATATTATGTATTGTATTTATATATGATTAATATAAATTTAAAAATTAATATAACATTGGGGGGGGGGGGTTCTACTCATGCGCTCTACCCATTCCGGGACCCATGGCAGATCAGGCAGTCTAGGGAGCCATGGCGAATCAGGAGACTCAGGAGGCCATGGCTTTCGAGGAGCGGGTACTGGAGGGCGCTCTGGAGGTGCGGGCTCTGGAAGGCACTTTCAAGGAGCAGGCACGGCTTAGGAGCAGCGGCTGGCGGGCTTAACTAAGGAACGGCCGGCGGGCTTGAGTGAACCGCAGCCAGCAGGCTTGACTTCGGAGCGGCTGGCGGACTTGTCTTGGGATCGGCCGGTGTGCTTGAGAGAGCCGCGGCCAGTGGACTTGACTGATGAACGGCCAGCAGACTTGACTTCGGAGTGGCTGGCGGACTTCTGGAAGCCGCAGCCGGCGGGCTTGACGGCGGGCTGGTTCTGGATCGGGGCTGGACGCTCTCCAGACACCGGAGGATCCCTTCCTTCCAGTTTAGTCCCGTGGTGTCTGGGAGGTCCATAGGACGATGGTAATTGGCCCGATCCAGAACAGAGAGTTGATGGTGGCGTCATCTAATGCAGTCGCCGTGGCAAGCCTGCAGAACTCCCAGGCATACTCGACGAAGGGGAGATCTCGGCGGGCGACGGCGGAGAACCGAGCGGCTATTTTCATCGCCGCGGGGAGAAACAGGGAATAACAAAAAACTTTTCAAAAAGCGGAAAACAAAAAGGGGAGAAGGGGCACCACTTACGGTTTTGTTTTGGTCCGGTATTCTGTCACGAGTGCCTACTGTGCTGGAACGAGGAGACGCGGAGACGTAGGAGTTTCACAACTATAACAGTCTTTATTCATCCTAATCGAAAGGAACACACAGGGAAGCCAGGAGACACACACATAGCACAGGTAAGACGAACATTCAATACCGGACGCTGGAGACATGGAAACACAGGACTTAAGAACACTAGGCAATTAATTAAACACAGCTGAAGACTAAAGAACTAATAATCACACTAAATGAGGACAGAAACAGGAAAACCCAAATACGGGCATAAACACTGGGACACAGGGAGCACGTGGGGAGCAAAACACACACAGAGACAGTCCAGACTCCTGACAATAATATAATATAATACAATATAATATAACAACTGTTCAGCAATGATAACAATAAGAAATGTTCCTTGAGCACCAAATGAGCATATTAGAATGTTTTCTGAAGGATCCTGTGACACTGAAGACTGGAGTAATGGCCGTGTTATATTATATTATTATAATGTTTTGTATTGTATTTATATATGATTAATATAAATTTACAAATTAATATACTATAAAATATAATAAAATATGATATAATTGTTGCGACACGTCAGAAGGGTTTGAATCCATTTGCAGAATCCATTTATTAAAGAATGGTCAGACAATACAGGGTCAAATACCAGCAAGGCAGAACAGCAGAGGTAAGACAGAGACAGAGTCGATAAATCAGGCAAGAGATCAGGGCAGGCAGCTAGCAAACACAGTCCAGGTGAAACAATCCAAGTCGGGGCAGGCAGAGAACAATCAGGGAATCCGGAAACAGTCCAAGGTCAGATACAATGAAAGCAAACACGGGTAAAACACTCAGAAATGACAACCAGGGCAAATGAAGATAGTTAATATTCAGGAGACAGTTCCCTCTGGTGGTGCGGAGGAGGCGGTATGGGAGCCTCCTCTGTAACAGAGCCCTCCCTCTGCGAGCGGCTCCTGATGCAAGGAGGCAAGCAACGCCGGGGTCTCCCACGAGGTCAAGGGGCCAGTTTCTCCGGATGTATCCTGTGAAACTCCTCAGTGAGTGTGGGGTCAAGGATATCTCCAGCGTTGACCCAAGATCCCTCCTCCGAAACAAACCCCTCCAAATCGACCAGATACTGGAGGATGCCGCCCTGGCATCTGGAGTCTAGCAGCTCGTGCACTCGATACGCCTCCTCACCGTCACCCAGGATAGGCAGGGTGTCTGCGGCCTGGCTCCCTCCTCCGTCTCTCCTCTCGGACCACCAGCGGGTTTCAGGAGTGACACATGGAATGTGGGAGAAATACGATAATTAGAAGGGAGTTCTAAACTAAATGATACTAGAGATATGTCTAGAAATTTTGAAGGGATCAAAATACTTAGGACTGAGCTTTTTACATGGAAGTCGAAGGCGTAGATCTTTAGTCGAAAGCCAAACCCATTGGCCTGGGGTGTACTCGGGACTGGAATGTCGATGTCGGTTTGCTTGCTGTTCTTGTCATCTTACAGCATGAAGCAGATGTGCATGCGCTCGGTCCCAGACCTCCTCGCTATGTTGCAACCAATCTGTGACTGAGGGTAGGTCGGTGGGTTCGCCAGACCAAGGAAACAATGGCGATTGAAAGCCCAGAATGCATTTGAAAGGGGTCATACCTATGGCTGGTTTCACGAGTGAGTTCTGTGCATATTCTGCCCATAACAAGTACCTGCTCCAGTCTGATTGTTGCTGCTGACAGTACGATCTGAGGAATCGTATAACCTCCTGATTCAGGCATTCTGTCTGCCCATTTGATTGGGGATGGTAACCAGATGTGAGACCATAGACTTAATGCCGGGCATTAAGTCTATGGCGCAGTCGACAGAACGGTGAGTTGGGAGCTGGGATGCTTTCTTTTTACTGAAGGCTTCTGCGATATCTGAGTACTCTGGGGGCAGGTTTAAATTGTCTGTGTCTTGAACAGGTGAGAGATGGGCATTACTGGGAGCTCTGGAAATTTTTGATAGATAACGATCTTGACATGTAGCGTCCCATTGAACGATTTGTCCTTCTCTCCAAGAGACGTGAGGATTGTGGGTGTGCAGCCAGGGTAATCCGAGAATGACAGTGTGATGGGGCGAGTGGATGACGTAGAATCGGATGAATTCAGAGTACAGGGTTTCTACTTGTAACTTGACTTCTTCGGTGATACATAGACCTTTTCCCTCTCCGAGGGGGCAGCCATCTAGCGTTACAAGGAGTTAGCTTCAGTCTATGTTGCAGAGCGAATTCATATGAAACAAAGTTACCAGCTGCTCCAGAGTTTAATAAAGCGGTAGTGGGAATTATTTTATCATTGATAAATAACTCGACGGGTAACTTAATGCTTGAGGCACAGGTTGTAATACGAGTACTGACACTCACCAATCGAGAACTGGGTGATGGACGGACCGGGCAGGAGGTTTTCATGTGTCCAGCCTGACCGCAATAGAGGCACAATTGGTTCTGCATGCGGCGTTCCCGTTCTTTGGGAGCGAGGTGAGTGAATCCCAGCTGCATGGGTTTGGCTGCGGTGGTACTGTCAGCTGTGTAATGGGCTGTGTAAGCGTGGCTCGAGTTGAGCGTCGAGAGCGGATAAGGTTGTCAACTTGGATAGCGAGATCAATGAACACACCCAAATTCTTTCCTTCATCTCGGCAGGCCAACTCCGACTGTAGCTCTGAATTCAATCCCCTCCGGAACAAGAGCTTTAGTGTGTCCTCTACCCAATTAGTCTGGGCCGCAAGGGTTTGGAAAGACAGTGCGTACTCGGCTGACGGCTTTCTCCCCTGAGAAAGGGTTAATAATTGGTCACCTGCGCTTCTCCCTTCGCCTGGATGTTCGAAAACATTGCAGAAATGTTGGAGGAAAGCATTGAAGGTCGGAAATGCTGAACCGTCCATCCTCCAGACAGCGGTAGCCCAATCCAGCGCTCTCCCAGAAAGTGATGAGCAAACAAAAGCAATGCAGCTAGAGTCTGTGGGATACAGCGAGGACTGTTGGTTGACAAAAAGTGAGCACTGGAGGAGGAAGCCTTTGCATCTGGTGGGCTCTCCATCAAATTTCTCAGGAAAAGCGAGTCGTGGGCTGTCTGGGGGTGTCTGAGCAGGTGAAGGGTTACGAAGGATAGGCGGCTGATCAGAGGCAGTTTCGGGTGACGACACGCGGAGGTCTTGCAGTGCTTTGACTAGTTCCTCGGTTAGAGTGGTAAGCCGATTTAGCTGATGTTGGTGCATGGCGAGCTGCGTGGCTTGTGCAGATAACTCAGTAGATAGTTGCATGAGTGCTGCTGGATCGCTGTTTGGCAAAGTCTTCTGATGCGACACGTCAGAAGGGTTTGAATCCATTTGCAGCTTTATTAAAGAATGGTCAGACAATACAGGGTCAAATACCGGCAAGGCAGAGCAGCAGAGGTAAGACAGAGACAAAGTCGATAAATCAGGCGAGAGATCAGGGCAGGCGGCTAGCAAACACAGTCCAGGTGAAAGTCAAACATGGGTAAAACGCTCAGAAATGACAGCCAGGGCAAATCAAGACTTCGCAGAGAGTCAGTGTGTGTGAGTGGCTTATATGTGTGTGTGTAAATGAGGTGCAGGTGTGTGGGTGTGATCAGTCCCAGGTATGAGGGATGATGGGAAATGGAGTCCGAATGGAAGATAGTTAATATTCAGGAGACGGTTCCCTCTGGTGGTGTGGAGGAGGCAGTACGGTAGCCTCCTCTGTAACAATAATATAATATAATATAATATAATATAATATAATATAAAAAGATTACAAAGTCCATTATTTCTTTGGAATAACATGCAGAAATGTGTATTAACACATTAAATAGGGTACATTTTGATTTCAGATTTGCTTTAAACATCAATTCCATTCCCACCCGATCACATGAATCACTCTCTTCATACTTTATTCTTCTCCTTATCTGTTCATCTCACTCCTTCCCTTCTATTTGGCTTTCTGGCGCCTCGACATCTCCATTCCTCATAGTCACCGAAATCACTCCCACTTTTGTCTCCCTGCACTCTTGTCTCTCTCTGCACATCTCTCTGATGCTGTTAACAGGAATCAAAGCTTTTCTGCAATCTGAGGACTGAGGCAGGTACTTGAGTCCCACAGGTGCTTTTTCCCAGCTAACCAATCCCGTCCTCAGGCATAGCTGTCATTCCTTACATAACTCAACCCTGGCACCTGCCCTCTAGCTTGGAAAAGAGGGAGGGAGACTGAGACCGACAGCATGAGGGAGGGAGGGAGGGAGGAAGGTTAGTAGTGGGAGCTGGTTTTGTTTGTGAGCGCTGTCTTAGCTGGGGGCAAAAATAGTAGAAGTACACCAAGAGGGGGAACAAAAGCAGCTTTTACAGAAAGTACAGAGAAATAAACTCTCCGTACATACACACACCGCTATCAAAACCTTCTCTATATTCTGTTCCACTCTCTCTTTTACTCACCTCAGTTTGAGAAGGAGATACAGGAATCATATTATCACAGGAGCACATCCACTGTATCATCTCTGCATATGTGTTTGTGCGAGCGTATGAATTATAGTTTCACAAAGTAGCCCTTCACTGTCTTATCATCCTCACGGACAGAGAAAACTAATGAGGAACAGGATACAATGAAACACACACGCATAGATACAGATGCACGGATCCAATAAGCTCAGAGCAGCTTGTCTGGTATTATTCACCTCCTCTCTTATTGAAAGGGGAGGACAATAGAGCAGTGTGTGTGTGTATCCATCCACATGCACCCACTGGAGACTTTGCACGTTTCTGTTTATCAGCGCAAGGGGATGGCCGGCCTCGTAGCAGATACGGCGAGTGGTCTAAAATGAATCCCTCAGCAAAAACCATTCGCCTCTCTGAATAGAAGTGTTGTGCTTTACACAAACATGCACTGTGCAGCTTATCTTTATTTTATCTGGAGCGGAGGAGATGAACCATGTGTTAAAAAAGACAGGCCAAAGTGTTACATGCAGCAACCGAATGTTTTGAAGCCTCTCTTGAGCCCTTGCGTGCATTGAGATTGTGGAAAGCTCCACTAATGCTCATCTACCGTTACATCAGATGCACTTAAGGGTTGGTTAATTATCTCCAGCTCTTCCTTTTCCATTCATTAAATTTAGCAACTGCAACACAGATGCAATAAAGGTGATGTGTCCTCATTAATGGACTTTATGGAAGAAAATGTCTTGTTTGTGTTGTGGAAATTTTTGTTTATCCATACTGAAATCCTGTGTGATATGTTGCAGCATAGACTTTTAGTTGAAAATCAATGTTAGGTGAATTGTTGTTGCTTAATAAAGCAACAAATCACCAGAGTCCAGCTACACTATTTGTTTGTGTGTTTGTTTGTTTGTTTTGTGTTTTTTTGTTTGTTTTTTGTTTTGTTTTGTTGCTCTTTGGCTTCATTACAAATATGATCATTATTTACATGCTGTATAATTTTATATTATAAGAAAAGAAATTAATAAGAAATGAATACTGTTATTCAGCAAAGACACATTACATTGATCAAATGTGACAAAAAAAAAAAAAAAACTTACAGTGTTATACAAATTCTATTTAAAATATGTTGTTGTTTTGAAATGTTTTCAATTTATGAAAGAATCCTGGAAAAAAGAAAAAAAAAAGTATCATGGTTTTATAAAAATATTGAGCAGCACAACTATTTTCAACATTGAAAATAATTAGAAATCATAGAATCACGTGACACTGAAGACTAATGAAGGAGCTTTGCAAATTCCAGATTACATTTTAAAATATATTTAAATATAAAACCGTTTTTTATTACAATAATATTTCACAATATTACTATTTCACTGTATTTTTTTTTCCAAAACATTTACTTTTATTCGGTAGTGTGATTAGTAATAATTTATCTCAGTTACATTAAACAATTATTCAGCTGAGTAATATAGTTAATTAGCTTTTTTTTTATTTAATTTAATGTGTAGTCGCAGGTGTGCATAAAAATTGTCTGATTCAGTCAGATTATCAGTTAGCTGTGTTTTAAAAAGAGTTATTCTATTTGTTTGAAGGTAAGACAGTCAAAAAATCATCTCGGAGCTGATGCTGTGCCTCGACTCTGTGAATTGTGCTGAACTTTGTACAGCAATTACAAATTCATAGAATTTACAGCACTTTAGAAATTGCAATTACAGAAAAGCAGACCTAGAGTAATAACCCCCCATTGAACAATCGTCATTTCTCTCAGCAAATGTAAAAGCATCACATTCACAGCAGTACAGTCATTATCCATCCTCTGCACAACGTTTATTAGATCTGATAACAAAGAGTTAAGCAACGGAGGCACTTATAGTCTGGGCGGCAAGGTCATCTCACCCGTCTCAGGAAATGCTTTGTGTTCTCCAGGAGTCCTTCATTGTCACCTGAAGATAGTGTGAGATTAAGAGAAGTGCAGTCAGTTATTTCTCTGTGTTACTTCGGAAGTTTCTCCTCACACTCAGAAACAATTTACGTGCGATGCAAGCAGCTTTGGGTGTTCAGAGCGGAGTGTTCTTCTACTTGTTTTTACTCTCCCACTCCCTCTTTCTGTCTTTCTGTCTTTCTGTCTTTCTGTCTCTCTCTCTCTCTCTCTCTCTCTCTCTCTCTCTCTCTCTCTCTGAAGGTTTGTGGTTTGTGATTGGTATGTGGAGGGTGGATGTGATTCGGAGAGCTGGGTGGCTGGCAGTGGTCTCTGTCTAGCTCCAAATGCCAATTTGCGAGCTGTCTCATTCCATCTTGACGAAATGTCCTATTCTCTCGTCAGTGCTGCTGGAGGGAGGGGTGGGGTGTGAAGTGGGCTTCTCCTGTGGGAGAGCTGTGGCTTCTATCATCCTTATCAAACCTGGCTTTTGCAGTCACACTGGATTTAGCTAACACTTGCTTAATACACTCCTCACTGAGCCTTAGGTATGTGTGAGAGTGTGTGTTTGGCTGTACATCTGGGATGTACAGCCAGCGTGTGCCAAGGGATTTGCTCTTGTGAGACGATGCATACATAGTTAGACGTAAGGGAAATAATGTATGTGCAATTGCTAACGGCTGTGGATCTTCACAAACACTTGTGTTACAATTACTACGTAGATAAACATTGCCTTTGCAATTAGTGGATGCTACTTTGGATGGAAAACAGCATCTGCCTGCTGAGTGCTAATTAATTTGAAATATTTAAGTTAGGTATAAATTACATATATTGTATTATTGTTTAAAAGTTTGGGGTTAGTAAGAATGTTTTTGAAAGAATTCTCTTATTCTCACAAAGTCTGTATTTCTTATAATTAACAATGTTGAAAATAGCTTAATATCTTTGTGGAAACCATGGTACTTTTTTTTTCTTAGATGATAATTTATTTGAAATATATATATTTTTTGTAACAATGTAAAAGTCTTTACTGTCACTTTTGATCAATTTAATGTGTCTTGGCCATATAAAAGTACTGATGTCATGAAAAAAAAGTAGTTTTTATCAGCAATGTACAGATATATGTATCCGTTTTTTATCAGTCTATTTTTTACATTTGAGTACCTCTGCTGTCATCTAATAATTTAATAACATTGCTAAATGTAATCTTTAGCAAACCTCAAAATTAATGTTGTTGATATATATATATATATGAACATATAAAATATATATATATGAACATATAAAAATATTAATTTCATAAAATGAAGTCATTTTTATCATGGTATATATGGGTATATATGAGTCAATACTGGATATTTAACTATTAATGCTATTTTATTTTTTTTTATTTTTTTTTTTTTACATTTCATTTATAGTACCTTTACTGTAATCTAATAATTTGATAACACTTCTAAATGTAATCTTTAGCAAATCTCAAAATTAATCTTTTTTTCTTACTGTACATCATGTTGTCATGCCAAAATTCACTTATAACATTACAATGACAGTTCTTTAATCATTTTATTTATTTTTTTATTTATTTACAGCAGATATTATATAATTTTAATTTAATTTTTAAATATTTTAGTTATAAAATATATAAATTAATTATCAGCTTATTGACATTGGACAGAATTGTAATATAATAATATAACTTGTTTAATTTTCTGGGGAAAATGTGTGCAATTTTTTTTTTTTTTTTTTTTTTTTTTTTTTGGATGTCGTTAGATGGTTACTAGGGTGTTCTGGAATATTGATTGAAAGTTGCTTACTGGCCAAAGTTTAAAGAGCCCACTGCCAAGACTCTATGGTATTTTGGTCCCTCAATATAACTTGGGCTCCTCCTTAGGTTTTTATTATCAATAAAGCCTGATAGCTTGGAAAGTAATAGCACACCTTGTTTCAGTATTACGCATAATTTATCATTCATGCCTGTGGCATAAATGGTACAGAATAAGTTTAATACCTAAGGTTAGCAGCGCTTTTTAGCAGCACTTTGAGGTAAAACTAGTATTTTGTGAAATTTTGCTGCATTTTTTATTCACTGTACAAAGTTGTTCCCTTGAATTTGAATGAAAATCATTCACAAGATGCCTGATAATGTCATCAACACACATATTGACCTTTGACCTCTCTCTGTCCAATCACAGCTCCCGCATCGTCGAGTGACCTTCTCCACAGCCAACCAGGCGCAAGATCTGCAGGATCCCTCTCAGCACAGTTACTATGACAGCGGTCTGGAAGAGTCAGAGACACCCAGCAGTAAGAGTTCTTCAGGGCCCCGTATCGGGCCCCTCGCCCTACCTGAAGACCACTATGAACGCACCACCCCGGACGGCAGCATCGGAGAGATGGAACACCCCGAGAATGGTAAGAAGAGGTGGTGTGTCCCCCTCCCTTTTTATTATCACTCCATCTACTCTCTTTCAGAACAATCTCTTTAGACCTTCTACATACTGAAGACTTACTCTTTTTAAGAAATGGCTGGTAATGAGCTGCACTGAGCAGTTTACTTGTACACCCTTCATCACACGCTCGCTTTGATTTAAAACAAAAAGTACTAAAATAAGGTCAATCTGAATTCTTGAGCATTGCAAAAGTTTTTATGAGACCTAAATGTCAGAATTTAAGCAAATTAACCACTGATTTGAATATGTTTTCCATTAAAACTTTGTGAGCTTTGTCAACATCCATCTACTTATACAAAAAAAAAACATTAATTCTTGGCAAGATATTGAAATGACCTAGTCATATTAGCACATGCACACCAAGAAGACCTGATATAATCCTCCTCCGCTGTAGCTGTAGGGAGCAACTACTTCTCATAAAGCGAGGGAGGCCGCCTCTCTTTTCCACCCGGCTGGAGGTGCTCCCGAACAGGCCAAAAATCCTCGGCAACAGCATCTGAGAGGGTGGAAGTCGTAGCCAAAAGGCAGGCTGGCAGTGAAAGCATTTAGAATTTCAATTACTGTGGAATTCATTAGTGCTGTGTATGTGTGTACGCATACAATATAATATTCTGGTTTCAATTCAAGTTGAGCTCAGTAAACAGCACTTGTGGCATAATGTTATTTACCAGAAAAATTTCAACTTGTCTTTCCTTGAAAAAAAAACAAAAAAGGCAAAAAATTGGGTTACAGTACGAGGGTTAGTATGATTTTAGTGTTAAATTTTTTTTTTTTTCTTACAAACCAGGCTGCATTAAATAAATCAAAATTGACAGTAAAGTATTTCTATTTCAAATAAAAGCTGTTCTTTTGAAATTTCTATTCATCAAAAATGTGAAATGGTTTAAATAAAAATATTAAGCAGCACAACTGTTTTCATTGATAATGTAAGAAATGTTTCTTGCACACCAAATCAGCATATCAGAATGATTTCTGAAGGATCATGTGACACTGAAGACTGGAGTAATGTCTGCTGAAAATTTAGCTTTGCCATCACAGGAATAAATTACATTTTAAAATATATTATAATTAACATAATAATAATTTTAGTAATAATTCTCAATATTACTGATTTTATTATATTTCAATCAAATAAATGCAGCCTTGGTGAGCATATCAAAATCATTAAAAAAAAAAAAAAAAAAATACAGACCACAAACTTTTGAAAGATAATGTATATCTAATTTTACAGCTTATTGCCTTTGTTGCATTGACACACAAAACATAAAACCCTAAAATGCCCTTAAAATTAAAATACCAACTTTACAGCACAAATATAAAACTGAATTAATAATTTTTTATAAAATTATAAGTTACATTTCACTTTTAAATCCAAATAGCACAATTTGCTTCATTTGTAAGTGCCTCTTTATAACCTAAGTATGCCACAGTATGCCACAAATGCTGTCGCTTGTATTTTACCTGGAATATTCTGTTAAAGAGGTCAGAATGCATGAAAAGAGACCAAGAATAGCCGAAGTATCAGCTGAAGGAAGGACTCTGAGAGAAAAAGAAAAGAAGTATGACTAAGGAAGTGAGGTGGACTGAGGCCTAAATGTCATGGCTGTCTTCCCACATCAGTGCTTTTACTGCAGCTCCAGGACTGTGTGTGCGTGTCTGCAGGGAGGGTCACCCAGACAGGTCACACTTATGGCATCTGTACACACACAGCTGCACGCCGAAGCCCGTGGCAGGTGCCACCAACCACGAGAGCGCACACACATGCTGAGAAGTACAGTATGACGTCCTGCGCATGCAGAAATGAGGTCAGGTGCTATGGGGGTTAGTCAGGATTTTTAACCTATTTGCCCGCCGGTACTTCCTTAGGATGTGTATATACAGTACATAAGGGCGTGTGTGTGTGTGTGTGTGTGTGTGTGTGTGTTTGCGTATGTTATCATTGTAGACAGACTCCACTTGTGCCTGTTGACCCTGATGATGGTGGTTTGTCTTCATGGATTGCTGCCAGCTTCCTGGGGTCGACATCTCTAGCGCTGAGGGGAGAGTTTTACTGTACTCCCTCACATACAATAGAGCTAATAAAAGAGCGGGGATCTTAAAATAAATAGTCCCAGTGCTCGAAATGACTTTAGTAGCCATGCAGCGCAGCAGTGCTAGTCTATAAATACAGCGCTGCTCTTCAAATGAGCTCTGCTTCATATAGCCACTATGGATAATGCATGGATGTAATGTGCGAAAGAGGGCATGGTGAGTGTGGAACGATACTGTGAGGCATGAAGGTGACAGGGCAACTGAGTTAGCACAAATGCACCGTTATGAGTCTGCCTGGCAACCTGTGATTTGGCTCATGCACCTTTTTTAAGAACATTGTCAAAACATAAGAAATGAGGGAACCTGCAAGACAAGGACTAATGTCTCTGAGATATTTATGGTACATGGAATAAAGCCGCTGCCTTCTGTTTCCTTAAAGGTGAAGCATGTAATTTATGCGCCACTAGTGGAACCAAACAGACCTGCGAAAATAACCGTGAAGAAGTTTCAAACATCTGCTGTTGGTCAGGTATTTCTATTCCAAAATCGTCCCAGTCAGTCACTCAAACGAACAGTTTGCAGTTCTGTTTGGTGCCACTAGAGACAGAAATTGCTAACTTCACGTTTAATTCTACTTTAAAATATACAGCATTGGAAACATTCACGTAGTTGTTAACTTGACAGCAGTGCCCTTCATATCTCATATTTGTGACTGTATATCACCATTCATAAGTTTGGGGACAGTGAGATTTTTTGATGTTTTTGAAAGAAATGTCTTATGCTCTTAAATATTATTAAAATTTTAAATAACTGTTTGTTTTAATTTATTTTATTATATAATTTATTCATGTGATGGTAAAGCTCCAGTCCTCAGTGTCACATGATCCTTCAGAAATCATTCTGATATGCTATTTTGGTGCTCATGAATATTTTTGTGAAAACCATGATAGATTTGTAACATTATAAATGTCTTTACTGTCACTGTTGATCAATATCATGCATCCCTGCTTTATAAAAGTGAAAAAAATAATAATAATAATAATAATAGTAAAAATAAAATATAAATCAGACTGACCCTAAATTTTGAATGGTAATGTCACAATATTTCACAATTTATTACTATATGTCACATTGTGTGTCTCACTATGTGAATTTCGTATTTTAAAAATGTTGTCGTGTTATTTATTTATTTATTCATAGCATTTAAGAATGCTATTGTGAATAAAGTAATTCTTTCCAATCAGATTTTCTAAATGCATTCTCTATCTGCCATTTGGACAAACAGGTAGACCAGCACCTGAATTTAAACCATTGGTTGAGAGGCACCACATGCCAGACTTTTTTGTGAGAATTCCATAAAACTAGAGTGTTTACACTCTTTAGGGAAATCAACCCATGAATGGCTTACTTATAGTTGTCTCTGCAAATTAAAAAGCATTTTAACGTTGAAAAAACTGTGCACATCAAATTTAATTAGGTTCAGTGTGTCTCTTCACAACGATGTGAGCATGAATAATTTAAAGATGATGTGTGTAACTTTTTCCATGTTGAAATATTTTCTCCTATTCCAATTTAATGTGCACAGACAACTAAAAATAAGCCATTCAGGTTGTTTTCTCCAAAAACTGTGACTCTGTGCTGATGTCATATATTATCTTGTTTGTATAAAGTTATTACCTGAAGACAGAGATCCACTGGTATTCCAATTTATCTCAAGACTAGGGGAGTGTTTTGGGGAAACAGTTATTATTATTATTATTATTATTATTATTATTATTATTATTATTATTATTATTATTATTGCATTTCTGTTGATGCCACTAGTAGCACAGACATTACGCAGTTTACCTTTTAATGATTCATTATAAGAATATTGCCAGATTAAACCATAGTATCACAAGATGTGATATGCCTGATGAATTTGCCTGATCTGTTTTAGAAATTCACCTTTATTATACCTCAGAAAGAGAGGTGGAGGATAAAAAGAAAAATCTGATCTATCTTCATATTTTCAAAGACAATCTTTTGCATAAGACCATTAGGAGTCAAAACAGGTTGCACCTGGTTCCTCTCTGTTCCAGAGACCCCTTCCAACAAGACAAAGCCTTGTCTCAGTTTAAATCTCTTTCTGTCTTTATTCTCTCTGTTCATTGCTCTGAGAAGAAAAAGAACCAAAGCATATCCAGAGGGAGATGACTTAGCAAAACTGTCTTAAAAAAAATATCCATTCGCTTGATATGGACATGGGCAGGGTTGTCTTTGCTGAAGTAGATGTTGTCTCTGATGGACTTGGAGTTACTCTTGAAACAGCAAAACATCCCTTTTGCTATAGCTCTACCTATAGCCCATATTCCAATTTACAGTAGTATACAGTTTCAACATCATTGCCACATTAACACGTAGAGTACTTGACTGCATTTTAATGTATTTTGGTAGTTTAACTTTGAAATAATGAATATTATTTTTTTTCTATAATTCTGCACTACTACTATGAAACCAATGTTTGGTAAACCAGTAAGGCTGTTGCTAGGTTGAAAGTTCCTATCAGCAGTTGTGTTAAGTTAAAGAGCTTGTTTTCATTAGGCCAAATCTTTTCTGATAGCTCGGGACTGCAGAGGGAAAAACAATGTTAAATGCAAATAAAAAAAGTAACAAACCAAATACTTGTGCACAGTTTTGATAGCAAAATAAAGAGAAAATTACTTTTAAAGGCAAGCAAAAATGCCATTTGCTGTGTTATTTTAGTTAAAATTAAATGATTAATGATTTGAATTAACTTTTGGTTTTTATAAATATTTTCATTTTAATTTTAGTTTTAAGTAATCATGTTTTAGTAATGTGTGTGTGTGTGTGTGTGTGTTTTAATATTTATATTTAGCTTTAATTTCTTTATTATTTAATTTATTTTTAAGCTTACATTTTTCATATAATATTTATACTTTATTTTAGTTTCAGCTTAATTTCAATTAACAAAATTTTTATTATATATATATTTTTTTTTTTTTGTAATAGTTAACAATAACAACACTGGTCAGAGTCTATGTGTTCAATCAGACTAGGCAAAATATTAAGGATTTTGAACCATTTTGATACCGTTCTGAGTCACGATTAGGTGTAAAACCTGCGTCCTGAAGCAAAACAAGTTAAGAACCACTGCATTAGTAGGCTGTCGAGTTCGGTGAGCCCTTGGAAGTTTGGCTCTGGAGAAATGGCGTGATAGCCAACACGGTGGTTGTTGTTTAGCTAAGATTAGCTTAGATGAAGCAAAATGGACTGAACTCGCTCTCTTCCTCTCTCCATCCCTCTCTCTTACTCCATCTCTCCGCCGTAGCTCGCTCCTCTCCAGCTAAATGGAATCATCTCCGTCTGATAATGGAGTGTAATTCCATTACCCCAGCTCAGCGTCCCAAGGGGGGGCATTTCCGCCCGACACCCCCTTCTCTTCCCTAATGTGCTCATTTCCTCTGCCTAATAGAAATGGATGGGTCTGTGGGTCTTCTCTGGGAAGAGTGGGCGAAAGCGGGAGAAACAATGGAGAGAAAGAGATACGGAGGAATAGAGGATGGAGGTGAAATGTTTTGGAGAATAATTCGTCGGAATGAGCCGAGATGGAAAAGATGAGACGAGCTCAAAGCAGAAAGTGATTACGTGGTAAAAGCTGGGAACGGCAGACATGCGGTTTGATGTTGTCCGTGTGAGCGAGATGGTGCCTGAGTATTTATGAGCAGTTATGGATCTGTTTGAATTTCTCTCTCTCATCTCTTCTCTAAAGACAGACCTAGCGTTCGTAGCAGCCGACTGGTAATGGCTTCCTCAAACAAGCAAACAAAGAAACAAAAAACAAATGAACGGTCTACGCGTCTAAACAGAAGAAAGGCCTTTTGAACATCTGTGCAGTTGTCAGGGTTCATTTCTCAAGAGCCTCTCAAAGGCAGCCGCAGAGCGCTCTAACGTTGCACAAAGCGTCCATTACGCCCTCGTTTAGGAGAGCAAATAGGCTGCCGTTCTCCCGCCATCACGCCCATATCAGGGGAAATGAAGGCAATCATTCGTCTCAAATGAGCAAACAAGCCATCTCCATAACGGCAACATCCAATCTGTCCCGTACCATTCAATCAGGCCACTTCTTTAAGCTGGAAAACAGGAAAATTGTTTTGACGTTCTGATGCACTGAACTGCATGTACACACACACATAAAAAAAGAGAGATTTGAGTTGTTTTTAATGCTTCTAACTAACAAGCATTTCTTCCGCTGACAATTTGCCAGAGATTTTGCGACGACAAACATAAATTACACAGAAACGCAACCATTTTAAATGATTCGAGAGACAGGAAATTTAATCTCAAACAAGAGTCTTTAAAAGAAATGTGCAGTAATGTGTAGAACATTTATATTAAACGCAAGCTTGATTCGTGCAGACTGGGGTAATGCATTTATGATTATATCTATCATGCATGTCCTTTAATTACAGACTTTATGTGGCTTTTCTTTAATGATCATGCAGAACACCAGAGATTCTGTATCACTCCCCCCTCTGCCCACAATTCTACTCATATTTATTTAATCTAGCACATCATAAAAAAATCAACATAACTAAACACCAGAAAGGCTAGCATACTCTTGCGCCTCGATTCAAAACATGACTAATTGATCAGTTCGTTTTATGGTGACAGAAATATGCACCTTGCCACTTTCTCTTGAAGCGCCAAAACAGCTTTGTTCGTACACAGAGGGCGCCATGGTGATCCTAATTAAAAGGCTGGAGCTGGAGTTAAAGGAGCGGCTGGAGAGGATATAGACAAAGAGGAAGAGAATTCACGGTTTGGTCAGGAAGTATGCTTGAGTGTTTACCACTGTCTCCTCGTTCCTCTCAGGATGGCCTGCGACAGTCTCGGAGGAGGTTTAACCCACTGACCCGTCCCCTGAATTTTGAAACCTTAGAACTGATAGGAGAACGGAGTGAAAAAGAACAGAGAGAGCAGAATCGGGTGTGTGTAAGTTAATCAAAAGCAGATGCCGCTTGGATGTTCTGGAAGTGTTTCCCACACACACAGTCTCTGTTACTTCCTGTATCCACGCACTAGTTGTCCACCTTGAAGTTCTTCCTAAATACAAAGTGCATAACACTGTTTCCAAAACTCTCTCTCTTTGCGCTTGACCCCTCTCCTCAGCACGCTCTCTCTCTAGAGTTTCCCCGTTCATCGTGATGTGTGTGACTGTGATTATCAGTCATGACTCTACTCTGACAGGCGCTTGTGGGCAGCTTGGGGTCCTTCACTAAAATGAGCAACTGCGATGCATCCAGGCAATGGGTCATCTCGTCCTGCTCAACCTCAGCGGAGAACGCACATACATAAGCAGCTGTGTTTTTCTGACATGATGGGCACTTTCTGTTGACTTCTATTGTTTATATTTTAAGAATAAAAACAAGTCATTGTAAGATGAAGTTTAAAATATGAAATAGTCACATTGTGAGATATAAAATCACAATTGTGACATAAATTTGTGAGATGTGAAGTTGTAATTGCGATACAGTATAAGTATACTTTATATCAGGTATGAATCCATGTTGTGAAATATAAATGTGCAATCATAAGGGAAAAAAAATCACATTTGAGAGTTACATTTTGAGGTACAGATTCACAATTATAAGAAATAAAGTCACCGTCATGAGAGATCTTACATTTTGAGATCACAATTGTGAAAACTGTGAAAGACAAAGTCACACGTTGAGAAATGAAGTCAGCAAGAGACACGAAAGAAAAATCGCAATTGTGAGATATAAAGTCCATATTTTGAGATGAAGTTACAATTATAAGAACAAAAGTCGCAATTGTGAGATATAAAGTAACATTTTGAGATATAAAGCTGCATTTATGAGAAATAAAGTCAGAGTTACAGTAGCTTTTGATTTTTGTACTCTGGGGGGGCAAAATCAGACACATACATATACTGTACACACTCACAACTTAATTGGAATTGTGGGAAGCTTGTGAAAGCCCAATGGACTATGGAAGTAGATCTAATGCCTCCACAAATTATATAATAAAGTGAGCAGCAGTGGACCACAGCTGGGTCTCTCTCTATCACACACACACACAGAGCTATCCTTAGATTTTTTAAGTAATGCTGAGCACTTGTTTCTGTGCTGAATTTATCCTCCCGTCCCCATGAGGAAGGACAAGTAGGGAGCGATGCATGTGTGTGCGCGTGTGTCTGTTTTGGACATTCCTTAGTTCTTCTTAATTAGCTGTGCTGTTTTGCTATAGCTGCTAGATGAAAGGCTTGCGCGTAGGGAAAATGGGTGATCTCCCCCACAGAGCCCTGCTCTCTTTCTCTCCTCACAGCCACTGTAGCGGTCCCTGCTCTCAGAGCTAACAATGGATGCTGACAAGATTGTTAGTGCCTTCGCTAGAGACACTCTCAAAGCTTTTTACTAAAATACAGCCCATCAAGACTGCAGAGGCAGAGCAGGATATTATCAGCTATGAACATTAAATGCTGGTCTATTACACAGCAGTTTGTTTGAATTTTTTTGTAATTTCAGACTTCTTTTCAAGGTAAAGTGCATCATTTTTGTGCCAAACAAAACTATTTAGTTAGTTAGTTAGTGGTCATTCAACACTCACTAAAAGGGATAGACGTTCACTTCGTCATGATGTTTTTCTAAACCTGTGTGACTTTTTTTTTTTTGTTCTGAGGAACATGAAAGATGATATTTTGAGGACAATCTTAGTGTTTATCTATTTATTTTTTGTCCGTACAATGGAAATCGAGGATAGCCAAAACTTTTGGTTACCAGCATGATTTATATATATATATATATATATATATATATTTTTTTTTTTTACAATGCTTTTATGCCAAAATGTACTTTAAACATTTCAATTTGTTTATATTTTTTATAGTTTTAATGTTTTATTTTTAATTTATTTAGACAAAATAATGTAGAATTTTTTGTATCAGATATTGATACACTCCCTTTTAGTGAACAATTCTTAAAATAACCCTTCTTCTTAGCATGAAGAACCTTTTTCCCACCATAAAGAATCTTTTGTGCAATGTAGAGTTTGCATGGATGTAAAAAAGTTGGAAACATCATGGAACCATCAATTCCATTAAGGGGGGGGCGATGCTGTTTCATGCATTCAGAGTTGTTTACACTGTTAAAGGGTTGGATTCTCATGCTAAGCATGGACAAAATGGACAAAGTTTCAAAAAACAATTTGGAAGTATGACAGAGTGTTTCTGTTCCAAAAATCTCACTTCCGGTTTCGTACAAGTTTTTTAGATCGTGTCTCTTGCTGACGTAGACGACGGAGGAACTCCTTATATGGGCATTTCTCCCGGAAAAACGCGCCCGTGCACGCATCGACCAGAGCGAGCGCGAGCGCGAGAGTGCGCCCATCAACAAGCTTCATTCGGCTGAGCTGCTGCACAGGACTCGCTCGGGAAGAATGTCTCTGAAGAAGTGTGTTTTTGGTTGTGAGGGAAAGATAACCTTGTTCAGCTTCCCAAAAGAACCCACCGTTCGTATCGTGAACAGTGGATACAGTTTTGTTTTTCCGGGTCAGCAACGGAGTTTCTCAAGTGTTTTGTTGACGAACGTTTTATAAACAAGGCCCAGTTCGACGCTGTATTTGCACATCGTTTAATACTGAAAGATGGAGCAGTCCCAGCTATAAAAGGTCCCGGTCATGATTCAGAACTACAGATGGTAAGTGAAACGGCATCAAATGTCTCCGTTTTGTTGGCGATCGGCGCAAGTGCTCTTCATTTTTTAGCTCCGCCCACATGGCACGCCTCCAGGAGCTCGGCTTTTTCCGGAGAGAATCGTAAAGCTCTATCTTTCTTTTATAAATATGATAGAACTAAAGACTTTTTTGAGATATGAATGATGCAGTACTACTCTATAGGTACTCAAGATTAACATGCACCACAAAACCAGTCATAAGAGTCAATGTTTTGAGATTTATACATCATATAAATAAATAAGCTTTCCATTGATGTATGGTTTAGGATAGGACAATATTTGGCCGGGATACAACTATTTTAAAATCTGGAATCTGAGGGTGCAAAGAAATCAAAATATTGAGAAAAAAACGCCTTTAAAGTTGTCCAAATGAGGTTCTTAGCAATGCATTTGTAGTAAATTAGCTCAAAGGGGGAATATTAATAATTAATCATAACTCTTTATAATTAATTATAATATTTGGATAAGTTATTAGAATTAGCTTGATAAAGCAGAAATTACGGTATTGACCAGATCCCCTAGCGAATGCTCAGTATTGATTATGTATTAATTCAAAGAAATCTTAATTTCCAGGGTAAGAGAAATACCCTTTTTAAGGTACAGTACTACGCAGAGCATGTAACAAGATCAAAATCATTAAATTGACTTTGTTGCAAGCAGGGAATCAGAAACAAATACTCATATGTATTGTGCACAAAGTATTAACTAAATCACAAACACATAACTAGTCTAAACAAACACACATACGTTATATATATATATACACACACAAATGGTACATGGGAAGGGTACGTGAGAAGATGAATGAAACCAGACAGAAACAGGGGAAATGAGGCTGAGTTGACCATCTGAAAGAACCATCAGTCTCTAATTCAAAGCACAGCTTACAACAAACATTTGACTTGGCGTGACCCATACTCGGAATTTGTGCTCTGCATTTAACCCATCCAAGTGCACACACACGCACACAGTAGTGAACATACACCTGGAGCAGTGGGCAGCCAGTGCTGCAGCACCCGGGGAGCAGTTGGTCGTGGTATTGAGGGTGGAGAGAGTGCTGGTTATTTACTCCCTGCCGAACCTGAGACTCGAACCCTCGACCTTCGGGTTACAAGTCCAACTCTCTATCCATTAGGCCACGACTGCCCCTGGGTGTAAAATGGGGCCTGCTGGCCCTGTGGGCTGCAGTGGAACTGCAGGCCGCTATCCAGAGATGAAGATGCAGAGACTGCCGGGAAAGAAATGTCTGAGCGAGGGCATTTACATGATGGTGAATTCCAGGGTTGAGTGAAGACGAACTCCAGTGGTATTAGTCTGACTCTTTGTGGTCAAGAGCCATCTCCTCAGGCTAGGGAGATCGGACACGGCTCTATATGTTGGGGCCTGCTGGGCGCACCCACACCGGCTCAGGCTCTCTGTGAGTCCAACCACATGGGCAGCAATCGGAAGATTTAGCAGAAGAGAGGGGCGGACCTGTGCATGAGCCTTTTAAAGTCAGGGAAGAGTCACACCTTTCAGGATGGGCTTGACCAATGAGAAAGGCTGAATTTCCAAGCGGGAGGCTGGAAATATTGGGGGGTTTTATGACCCTTTGTCTGAGAGCATGGTTCTAATGTCTCTGGCAGTCTATACTTTGATTAAATTACAAACACACATGGCATTCTATGAGGAGGTGGTGTACACCAAAGTGTGCGTCATCAAATGAGAATTAATTTGGTAGGAGACACGATATAGGTGGGGTTACATTAACTAGTACTTCACTCATAAAGCATGCATAAAACAAAATACAATGCAAGAGACACTATACAAAATAGTTAAAATCATACACACAATGTCCTGGGATGCATGTTTATCCGTAGAAAGGTTTGTCTATGAGTGACAAGGAAGAAAGTTTTGTTTGTATGGACATTGCGGGGGTTTCAGAAGGGTCCGTTCTTACGGCACGTCACATCTCACATACTTTTGAGCAATAAAACAGTCTTATCAGGTGGTTGCCCTGGTAACTGAGCCCTTTAGGGTGCTCTTTCGGGGGGAAGAGTCCATAGACCCTCACAGTGAGAGGGTTTGCTGGTTTATTCATTAAATATAATGAATAAATGTGTATCTGATTAGTACAAAAGCTACACATATTACTAATCAAAAATTAAGTTTTGATATATTTACGGTAGGAAATGTACAAAATATCTTCATGGAACATGATCTTTACTATAATTTTGATCTATAATTTTGCCCCATACAATGTATTTTTGGCTATTGCTACAAATATACCCATGCTACTTAAGACTGGTTTTGTGGTTCAGGGTCACAAATAAAATAAAAATAAATAATAATAATAATTCATTATTTTATCAATTCCATTTGGAGCCACTAGTGCAGCAGAAACCAAATACACTTCAACCTTTTAATGCTGGGTGGAACCGGCTGTAGAGCTGAGACAGATATAGAGAGGGAGGAGAGGAAGCAGACAGCGAGAGAAGATTCATGGAGGGGTTTATTTCAGGAGTGCAGCTTGTTTATTTGTGCTTATTGGACGGTGGTCTGCTGTTCTTCAGTAGTGAGCGAGAGATTGAGTCCTGAGAGGAGAGAGAGAGAGAGGTGTGGTTGCTTTCTTGCTTCGCCCAGAGCGGTGCATTGTGGGCCGCTGTTGTAAATTGGAGCAGAGCTGGCAGACAGGAGCTCCACTACTGAATCACAACAATGACTAGAGTGCTGAGCACTGCAGTTCTACTGCAACGAGAGAATGACAGGGAAAGAGAGAGAGGTGGCCGTGGAAAATGGGACCGTGAATGTGGATGTATAAAAGCGCTGGAGTATGTACATGCAATGTGTGTGTGTGCGTGTGTGTGTGCGCGGCCACCCCTGCCTCTTCATCATCTAAGGATCCATGGGTCGACCCTTGCCAGGCTGTCTGACAGGTGCAGTACAGTGAATGCAGTGTCACGCTGTAATTGTACATCCCCGTTATGTCAGCGTGTAATTGAGCACACAGCCTACAAAGGGCCTGCCAAACACACACACACACACACACACACACATACACACACCTCTGAGTCAGTGAGCAGGACATCACTAACATCCCATGCAATGCCTTTATTGACGCTGACAAAACACTGAGGCTATACAATTCACAATTGCAGATAACTAGATAGAGGGGTTTGTTAAGAGCAAAGGATTCTGGGAACACTGCCATTGTGTTTAATGGCAACTGACATTAAGATGTAACTCATCTAATTAGTGAATGTGATGTGGAGTCATGTAAGGACAGATTAAATTCACTCTTTCTTTCTCTCGTTCTCTTCTTTCTTACCTTAATTATCTCTCCATTCTCTGCATGCATTGATTTCATCGTGGTCTTTATGTCTCTCTCTCTCTCACTTTCTCCATATACTCTTTCTCTCTCTTCCGCAGACCTGCAACCACATTTGCCTCCTTTCCTCCCTGCTTCCGTGCCACTCTGTCATTCCGGTTTAGAAGCTGATGTTCCCCACCGAGAGAATAACCGCCGTAATCATATTTGATCAGGGAAATCTTAGTATCGCGTATCTGCGGTCTATCTTAAGTAACCAGAATCACTGTGGCTCCAATATATGGGACTGGACCTTTAAAAGGCTCTCCAGGTTTTGAGTTCCGGCAGTCCGAATAAAGGAATTTGAGATGAGTATGTGAAGGTCTCTGGATGTAACTGGATAAGCTGTGTATATGGATTATGATGGTGTGGCAAATGTACTGTCCTCTCTCGCATAGAAATGTTAAATGTTTCTCTTCCCCGGTGTTTGAATAGGAAAAGAGAAGTCCTTTTATCTAATTTGTTTGATTAACCAAATATGAGGTATGAATTATTTATACACTTTGCAGGATCTGAGAGATTCTCTCAGTGAAAGAATACAGTGGATTTCTTCTGCTCTCTATTTATGGAAGCCACCTCAGAGTAAAAAAAAAAAGAAAAGAAAGGTAATTGTGTTTTTTTTTCTCTCTTTCAAAATTGTGATCTCAAAACTATAACTTCATATCTCATAGTTGTGACTATATCTCACAATGTGACTCCATATTTCATAATTATGACTTTGTTTTACAATATGAATTTATATCTCACAATTTGAGACTTTATATCTGAAAATATGACTCCATATCTCACAATTTAGATTTTATATCTCACAATATGACTATATCTCACAGTTGTCTTTATATTTTACAATATGATTTTATATCTCACAATTTGAGGCTTTATATCTCAAAATATGACTTAATATCTCACAATTGTGACTGTATATTTACAATGTGATTTTATGTCACAGTTGTTACTTTCTATCTTACAACTGTGACTTTGTCACAACATGATTCTATATCTCACAATTATGACTTTATATCTCACATGACTTCATATCTCACAATTGTGACTTTGTATGTCACAACATGACTCCATATCTCACAATTATGACTTTATATCTAACAATATTACTTTATATCTACCAATTGTGACTTTATATGTCACAACATGATTCCATATCTCACAATTATGACTTTATATGTCACAACATAACTCCATATCTCACAATTATGGCTTCTTATTTTACAATATGATTTCATATCTTACAACTGTGACTATATATTTCACAATATGACTCCATATCTTTAAAATTACTTTTATATTTTAAGATATGACTATATCTCACAACTATGCATTTATATTTTGCAATATAACTTCATATCTTAAATTTATGACATCATATCTCACAATTATAACTTAATATTTCACAATGCAATTGTATACTTATACAATTACATACAGAATTTATCACAATTATAACTATATCTCACTATGTGGTTTTGTATTTAACAGTTTGACTGCATTTATCTCAGTTATGACTTTCTACAATATATAAATATTTCATTTCATTCCTCACAGCTATGGAATTGTGACTTCATATCCCACAAATGTGTCTTGTGTTTATATGCATTTATATCTTCATTCATAGTCACTGGAATCAAATTCTCAGGAACATTTCACAGACCCGGAAATAGATGGATGGACTCTTAGCAAGCTCTTAGTGTGCACTAGGGCTGCACGATATATCGCATGCGATAGTCATGCGCATCTCGTCAGTAAAGCCGGTTCTGTGATTACAAATAAATCTCTATCACCTGTTTTCAGATGGAGCAGCATTTAATACACAGAGCCATAGTTTACTGACAAGCTACGCAATATCACGTTCACTATTGCATGCGATGCATCTGGGATTTTGAGCGCAAATTGCGTAGCTTGTCAATGAACTACAGCTCTGTGTATTAAATGCCGCTCCATCTGAAAACAGGTGATAGAGATTTATTTGTAATCACAGAACCGGCTTTACCGATGAGATGCGCATGACTATCGCATGCAATATATCGTGCAGCCCTAGTGTGCACAGCTAAAATTTTGACAGAGTTTGTGTTTGTAACAGTTCACCCCACAGGGCCGGTTTGCTACTTTATATTCGCCATCCCTAGGGCTCCATGCTGGTCCCCACTAGCGCAGTGGGAGTTAGCAACGGCCACTTTTGCCAGCTTTACACCTTGCTCAGAGAGTTAGCGTCTACTGCGGTCGCCACCTTTGTGTTTAGTCTACTGAGTTGGCCGCCGTTGCCAGGTCCCTGGCCAGTGCGGGGAATTAGCCACCACGGCCATTGCCAGTTCGGAAGAGGAGCTTAGGGAGTTAGCCCCTGCTGCGTGTGCCACCGTTGCCAGGCCTACTGTTTCTCGAGGGACCGGCGGCTGCTTCTAATCTAAAGGATATTGTTGTTGTTGTCCATCAACTTCAGATGATGAAGCCAGCTAGGTGGATCTCAGAGGACTAGGCTGACACGCACAAGTGCGCACACCTCCTGTCCCAGTGGTAGGGATATGGCTTCTTGTTTATATCCTGTCCTGCTGGGGCTCTCAGCTAGAGTTGTCATGGAAACGGGGTCCTGGTGTGTGAGGGGGTTTGGTTGAGCTGCGGGGGTGTGCCTGAAGCTTCGCTGCCCACTTACCTAACCGAGTGTCTCACACATACACCAGTAATGATAGATGTACTCATAGAATGCCTCATGCTGTCTATACTTAATGCCATAGTGTCTCAGTAGGCAGTAAGCTGTTTCCAGATATGAAGAGCTCTTACGTTTTGAACCGATGTCACCTCACCTCACCCAGCCACTATAGATTCAAGATCAATACTGACTCTTGGTGTGAAGCCTGACTCTGTCTCTTTCACTAACACACACACATCCTCTCTGTTCGCTCTGTGAGAAAAGTGAGGTTCAATCCTACTACAATCTGTATGTTTTCCTTCCACTCTAGCAGTAAATTGGGCTTGATTGAGCAGGTAATTGAATACTGCTTTAAGTCTCCAGTAGAAAGACTTAACACGTGCAGAAGTGTTTCCCTTAATCGAATTACTCTCTCTCGCTTCATCTCAAAGCAGACTTGAGGTGTTTCCCCTCCATGCGGTGTCTTAAAAAGCCTCGTTCTATCATTTACATTACAGTTAGTACAATTCTGTGTTAATCAATGGATTAGTAGTTAAATTAGCTAGCTTCTGGACTCACGCTGTCTGTGTTATACAGTTGGAAATGAATGAGACAGTTGATTAAATGTGGGATGACATTTGTAAGTCTCTAAACGGAAAGCCAATTTTCAGTGCTAATTGTCATTGGAAAAGCAAAAGTAGTGATGCAAACAGTGCCAAAATAGGCATAGTGGGGTAAGTCTGGGATGCATATTTTTCTGCATGTGTAATCTTTGAATATTTTCAGGATGTTTTGTCTGAACACATTGTGCTTTTTAGTTATGAAAGCCACATTTGAAGGTTAGAGGCGGGAATGGAAAGCAGACATTTTTAACTGCAGCCACAATATGTCACAGGGGTTGATTTTTATTAAAAGAGATTTAACACTTTTCTTGTCATATTAAAACTTTTTTTTAATCCATTTACATTCATTTACATTTATGCATTTTGCAGACGCTTTTATCCGAAGTGATTTACATTTCATTCAAGGTATACATTAAAGAGATTCAAATTTGAAAATCCATCCTAAAAATATTAGATAAATAAAACTGATATATTATTCAAAAATATGGCAATCATCAACCATTTTAATATTTACTATTAAGTGAAGCAAGATAAAAGTGAGTGGGTCCTCCCCCAGGGAAAAAAAAAAAAATACTGGAGTATATACCATTTTCTGTAGTCTAGTGCCTTTTAATTCACGGAATAGGCCGCCTTGTTGGCAGGGGTAATTTATATGACCTTTGCTCACTGTCACAACATTAAAAAAGACGCTGTTTATACATATTTGCATGGGCGCAGCTGGGAAGCGCGTAGTGTTTTTGACGCAAGCGACCCGAGTTCGCGTCCGCCTTTTGCCGAAATCGCGCTTCTCCCTTTTCACATCTCATATTACATCGGAAAGACATTTGTTTTCAATTAAAACAAAAATGAAAGAAATAATCGAAAAATTTTAATAAAGTACCGGGTAAGGTTAGGTGTATCTGAGCAGCAGATACGCTCAGATGTTTACTTTGCTGTGTCGCGGGAGTGCAGCAGGTGCGAGCAACTAGTGAAAACACAGAATGGAGTTATATGGACTCTGAATGAGCCAACTGGAATATATTTAAGGAAGCAGCAGTGTGGAATTCAAGTCTGTAGCTAAATGGAGTTTAATCTATTAGGGCATTCGTCACGTGGAATGGATTTGACTGACGGCACTCTGAAAAGTGCACAGACATATTCACTGAATTAGAGATGGTAAAAGTGGGTGGGTCCAATATCATTGGTCTTCAAAAGTGGGTGGGTCCTGTCCCACCCACATACAACGGTTCATATATATATATATATATATATATATATATATATATATATATATATATATATATATATATATATATATATATATATATTATTTAATTTAAATTACAACTGACTATTAGTTGTGGGATCATTTCCACTACAACCAACAATTATGACCCTAATAAAGTTTTATTAAAAGTGAGGGTCACACTATATTTGATGTATATTGTGTATATTTTAAGGTCCCATTCTCACTATTAACAAACCATTAACTACGACTCTTGCCTCAATAAACTCCTAATTTGCTGCTTATTAATAGTTAGCCTCTTAACCCGCACCGGTGTTGTGCCAAATTCTGACCCCCGCCAGATTACTACCCCCCTAGCTAGGTTAAGGGTTAGGTGTGGGGGAGGGGTTAGGATTAGGCAATCAGGTAGCGATTTCAACGAGAGGGGGTAATAATTTGGCAGGGGTCGAAAATGGGCACGACACTGGCCATTTAAACATGTACAAAGTGAACGGCAGTACTTGCGCTTCATCGCCTATAGCTCCGGTCAAATCGGACTATTCCAAGAAACACCAACACACAAAATACATCCCACTTTTTAATCCAAAACAACGAAGAAATGGGGGAAAAAACGAAAGATCCTCTTTTGTTTACATGAGCGACTCGGGTTATAGTTAGCGATAGCGTCCATTTTAAGAAATATCAGTTCTAATTCGTAATCCAGCTTTGAAACACCATATATTTCCAACAGAATAGTCTCTTCCGAGCAAAATGAGCCCCTCGTCTCTCTCCTTCAATCACAGGCGATGTTATAACCCAGAACAGACAGGGAGTCAGTGACTGGCTTAGCGAGGTGTCAATCAGCGCACCTCAAAGTTTGGCTCTTTGAAGCAAGCCAATGCCTAGCCAGCAAAGTTTTGATGGATGGAAGTGTTAGCCAACCACAAGGACGTTTACAGTGATTGACAGTTCGCATAGTTTGCGTAAGCAGGGTTGCAGAATACCTGTGCGTAATGTTAGTGTGTGTTTGTGCGCTCTCGCTTTACGCATGATGCGTACACATAATGGCGTCGGTGCGCTGCACGGAGTGTTTATCAGCGAGCGGATTTTCTTCAAAGCTTACATCTGAGTCTCTCCATCATGGAACGTCGACTTTAGAAGAGTTTTTTTTGGCGTTTGATGGTGTTTTGGAGGATGTGGTGAGAAGCAGCGGTGAAGAGAGCAGCAGACAGACGCGCAGAGATGCTTGACAGGCAGGGATAGCATTAGCACGTAAGTTTCAACACCCTTCCTTGAATGTTTACATATGTTTATCATGTGTTTGCAGCTTTTGTTTCATGTTGGCTGTTTTAAATTATAAAAATGACAACGGAGGGGGAAAATATGAGGGGGCTACATGAGTTGGGTGGGTGGGTGGGTGGGTACACAACATGTAAACACAGTGTTGCAAGTTTGATTTGTTTTGCTTACACATTTTCTCGCTTTTTCTCTCTCCCTTTCCTGTCTTTCAGTGCCTTTGGTGTCCATTTGGTCAGAGAACAAACCTTTTTAGTGACTGCCTTGAGTGTCTTCCTACACTGTAAATACTGTAAATAGTTGCTTTAGTTTTTCTGTACCTGGACATTCATAATATTTTGCAGAGAAAAAAAAAATACTATTACAAATGTTGTAAAAAAAAGAAATGTCTTTTGCATGTTTTGTGTGTTCTTTAGTTGTAAAATGATCACTGATCAAATCTGTTTTGGTTCACTGTTTTCATTATTAGAATTGTTAAAAATAAAGACTGTTTAGTTAGAACATTCAAATTCTGAAATAGTTTTGTGTTTTTATTTGGTTTCATTTGTAGAGCAGTTCTGAATTGATATACATACAGGTGGATCTCAATAAATTAGAATGTCGTGGAAAAGTTCATTTATTTCAGTAATTCAACTCAAATTGTGAAACTCGTGTATTAAATAAATTCAATGCACACAGACTGAAGTAGTTTGGTTCTTTTAATTGTGATGATTTTAGCTCACATTTAACAAAAACCCACCAACTCACTATCTCAACAAATTAGAATACTTCATAAGACCAATAAAAAAAAAAAAAAAAAAAAAAAACATTTTTAGTGAATTGTTGGCCTTCTGGAAAGTATGTTCATTTACTATATATGTACTCAATACTTGGTAGGGGCTCCTTTTGCTTTAATTACTGCCTCAATTCGGCGTGGGATGGAGGTGATCAGTTTGTGGCACTGCTGAGGTGGTATGGAAGCCCAGGTTTCCTTGACAGTGGCCTTCAGCTCATTTGTATTTTTTGGTCTCTTGTTTCTCATTTTCCTCTTGACAAATACCCCATAGATTGTCTATGGGTTTCAGGTCTGGTGAGTTTGCTGGCCAGACAAGCACACCAACACCATGGTCATTTAACCAACTTTTGGTGCTTTTGGCAGTGTGGGCAGGTGCCAAATCCTGCTGGAAAATGAAATCAGCATCTTTAAAAAGCTGGTCAGCAGAAGGAAGCATGAAGTGCTCCAAAATTTATTGGTAAACGGGTGCAGTGACTTTGGTTTTCAAAAAACACAATGGACCAACACCAGCAGATGACATTGCACCCCAAATCATCACAGACTGTGGAAACTTAACACTGGACTTCAAGCAACTTGGGCTATGAGCTTCTCCACCCTTCCTCCAGACTCTAGGACCTTGGTTTCCAAATGAAATAAAAAACTTGCTCTCATCTGAAAAGAGGACTTTGGACCACTGGGCAACAATCCAGTTCTTCTTCTCCTTAGCCCAGGTAAGACGCCTCTGACGTTGTCTGTGGTTCAGGAGTGGCTTAACAAGAGGAATACGACAACTGTAGCCAAATTCCTTGACACGTCTGTGTGTGGTGGCTCTTGATGCCTTGACCCCAGCCTCAGTCCATTCCTTGTGAAGTTCACCCAAATTCTTGAATCGATTTTTCTTGACAATCCTCATAAGGCTGCGGTTCTCTTGGTTGGTTGAGCATCTTTTTCTTCCACACTTTTTCCTTCCACTCAACTTTCTGTTAACATGCTTGGATACAGCACTCTGTGAACAGCCAGCTTCTTTGGCAATGAATGTTTATGGCTTACCCTACTTGTGAAGGGTGTCAATGATTGTCTTCTGGACAACTGTCAGATCAGCAGTTTTCCCCATGATTGTGGAGCCTAGTGAACCAAACTGAGATACCATTTTGAAGGCTCAGGAAACCTTTGCAGGTGTTTTTAGTTGATTAGCTGATTGCCATGTCACCATATTCTAATTTGTTGAGAGAGTGAATTGGTGGGTTTTTGTTAAATGTGAGCCAAAATCATCACAATTAAAAGAACCAAAGACTTAAACTACTTCAGTCTGTGTGCATTGAATTTATTTAATACGAGTTTCACAATTTGAGTTGAATTACTGAAATAAATGAACTTTTCCACGACATTCTAATTTATTGAGATGCCGTTATATGTAGTATGCAGTGTCTTATGCAATATACAGTGTCTCTAACTAGCCTTTTTGAAAGGATTCCTAGACTTTTCTTGAAATAAAAGATCCAAATGACTTTTCCAAAGCTTTTCTTGAAATGAAAAAACATAAATATGTAGTTTTTACCTAAAAAAACAAAAAAAAAACAAATAAAAAAAAAAATTATTTCAGCTTTTATATCAGGAAAAGTTTGTGTTTTTTGCAAAAATGCCGTTTGGAGACCTGGTAACCAAATGACCAAATGAGTGAGCACTACAAATGCTGTTCAGAAATAGTTTTTTCTTGTGTGTTTTGGTGGACAGAGCAGTTCTGAATTGATATACATATATGTATTATGTAGTTTTGACTTATTTGGTCATTTGGTTACCAGGTGTCAATTTGGAGTCTCCAAATGGCTTTTTTGAAAGTCCGCCTAGACTTTTTTTAAAATAAAAGCTTACAGAAACTACATTTTTGGTAGTATCATCCTCAAATTTGAATCAAAACATGGTCAGATATTCAGCTTTATCTTTATGGTGTTTTCAGGCCTTTGGCATCAAAGCCTCATCCATTTTTCCCTTAGTGAATTTCATTCAAAGATATCGTGAGTCACTTTCATGTATAATTTACCTTGTTTTACTCTGTTGCTATACTAATTTTGAGTTATTATGACTCTAGGGTAACAAAGGTTGAAGTGTCTAGTTTCAAACAATACCAGACTTTTAAATATAGACCTTAGGGTTCAAGAGCTACAGACTTTTTTATTTGGGTATGTCGTTTTTCACAAAATGCTAAAAAATAGGGGCGCAGGTTAAGAGGCTTAGTAAGGTAGTTGTTATGTTTAGATATTAGGTAGGATTTAGAGATGTAGAATATGGTCATGCAGAATATTTGCTTTATGAATACTAATAAACAGCCAACATGTTAATAATAGGCATGCTAATAAGCAACTAGTTAATAATGAGAATTGGACCCTATACTAAAGTGTTACCAAGAAAAAAAAAAAAAAACGTTTTTTGAGATGAAATATGAGACATATTATTTGTAAATAATAAATGAAGAAATGTTTATGGTGTTTCAGAATGTGCATGAATTCAGTGCACTTTACTTTGTGTGTATGGTATAGTGCATTGAAATCATGCACATCAGGTATTTGTTACTGCAAGTAAACGTACCCGTGAATGGTGGGGTGAAGATACATCTACTGTAATTGACATGAAAGAAGAACATTGGTGCCAAATGTTTATTTCCAATGCACTGTTTTCCATGACCTGTTTGTGTGCATGTGTCTCCCCTCCTGCATGCATTTGAATGTGCTCGCCTTCTATCATTTGTATTTGTAAGCGATCCTCCCTTATCGCATTATTGATGCAGCCTGTTGTTGTTGCGTGCCACAGAGATCTGGCTTTATCGTGTCCAAAGCTTGACTGTTTGACCAGCCCACTGCCAAAATACATACAGACGCCAGCAAGCGCACACTTCTCACGCAAGGTCCTTGTGACCGCTGGGGCCAGAATCAATTTCCTGTGTAGGGCTGAGAATGTGCTCCACCGCTACACCCTCAGTTTTCCTGCTTTTCTGTTTCTCATCTTTCAGTCGACATGAAGACCTATGAATTCTCTCTAGCAGAGATATTATTCCTGTCCTGGCTCATCGCAGATAATAATGAACCAGTGCCAGCTTTTTCTTTTTTTGACTCTTGTGCCTTCTCAAAAAGGGGTGCGTGAGACAAACCGCATCAGTTTGCATACTAGTTTTGGGAAGTAATTTATTAAATTACTAATTATTTTGACTGCATTCCTCAGTAGTGTGACATAGTTTTATTTTCTGTGTTAGTTTTTCCAACAACTCATTCTGGTGAATTGGTTCATTATGAACGTTCATGTTAATAAATAGATTCAAAAAATGATTCGCTGATTTGAGTCTGTGTGCTGAATTATAGATCTTATTTTTTTAGCAAAAGACTTATGAAAGTTTGCTCTTGTGCTTTCGACTCACTGTTGTAAATAATGGTGTTTAATGAGTTTATTCATTAAGCTTTAACAGAAAGTCTAATTGCTCATTCATTCAAAAACCTTCATTGTTTTTGTCTGAGGTTTAATTATGTAGAGTTACTTAAAATATATAGTTAACTGCTTCTTTTTAGTAGCTTGAAGAGAAAATACTTTTCCAAAAGAGCAGCTTGACTGTAGTGTCGCTTTAAATTATCGGTAGTTTGTAGTGTAAAAAACTACAGTTTTAAAGTATTTCCTGTTTTCTGTAGTTGACTGTTTCAAACTAGTTCTGATGACAAAAGGGAAGAAAGAATGGGAAAGGTGAGGAATAAATAGTGATTGCTGATTGAGACAGGAAATAATAAGAGAAAGACAAAAGAATAACAATATAAACAGGATGTGAAGTAATGAAATCAAGAGGAAGGCAAAAAAAAAAAAAAATCTATCTGAGGGAGAAATTATGACAGAAGCACAGGAGAGAGAGGAGGAGAAATGAGTTCTGTCCTGACTTGTTATTCAGTCAGTGTAATTTGCATAAATAGCTACAGCACCAAACTCAACTTCATAACGTTTTCGCTCAATACTCTTGACTTACATGGTGAATAGTGCAGTTACAATTATGTAATATTTCTCAGTGTCAAAGTCAGTAGTCTGATGGTCTTTTTTTATTGGCTACTACCTAAATTACAAGTTTAGTTTTATTTTCAGATCAAACTGGGCTAAGTTTTACCCCTGGTACACTTAAAAATAAAGGTGCTTTAAAAGGTTTCTGCACAGCGATGCCATAGAAGAACCATTTTCGGTTCCACGAAGAACCATTCAGTCAAAGGTTCATTAAAGAACCATCTCTTTACCTTTTTATAATCTGAAGAACCTTCTTTCGCCCTGAAGAACCTTTTGTGAAACAGAAAGGTTCTTCAGATGGTAAAGGTTCTTTATGGAACCATTTAGACAAAAAGGTTCTTCTAAGGCATCATGAAGCACCTTTATTTTTAAGAGTGTATTAGGTTAGTTGCATATTAACTGGATTCAACCTATAATCCACTAGTTCAGCAGGTTCAATAGTAAAAATCCCTTCCATGTTAAACCACAGACACTCTTTTGCAAGCTCAAGGAAAGGGAAGGCTCGTAGGGTCAGCATTTATCTGGAGCTAGTGTTTAGTAATTCATTGAGAGGTTGATAATAAGAGGGAGGAACACATTGATTAAGCATTGATTTACAGTTTACATTGGAGTGGCAGCATTATTAGCCTACTCAGCTTGACTTTGTGCTGTTTTCCTCTTTTTCCTCTTCCTGCATTGATTAATGCTTGTAGGTGTGTATGTGTGTAAAGTAACTGTAAAATGGAGAACTGCACATTTAAGAGCAAGCATCACTATAATGAAAGGAAATCGGTTTGCACTTTCAGATAAGAAGACAGTGTATCTGGCAGATGAAATAAATTTAAACTTGGCATCAACAGCCAGTGGATGTTAAACATCGAAAGAAAAATCACATAGCATCTGAGATAAGCACACATAAATATGCACAGCTACTGTGATGAGATATTTCAGACTAGATGAACGGACACATGGAAAGATGAATTTTAATTAACACAACATACTGCTCAATTTTCAGCTACTGTTGAGATATTTTAGACTGGATGGACGGACGGACAGAATGGATGGGTTGAAATTTGAATTGAAATGTAAATTAGTTTCACATTGTCATGGAAACAGTTTTTATTTGCACTTTACTGTGCATGAAACTGAGATTAACACATTCAAAAATGCATTGCTTACTTTTTAGCTAGAGACTGAATGAATGGATTAGACTGAAAAAATAGATGGGTGTACAGACACAGGGACGAATGGATGGATAGACAGACCTCCATTTCATTAGGTTCATACGGTATTGTAATGGAGATAATGTGCTTTATTTTTTACAATGCATAAAACTGAGAGTAACGTGCATAGAAAAGCACCACTCACTTTTAGCTAATAATTGGATATATATCAGACCGAACGGATGAATCAGTAGTTTCTTATTGTGCATAAAACAAGCTCAAATATGCATTCTCTGTTAGTTCTGAGACATATATTATGTGGATGGATGGATGTGTGTTAATTTTAATAGGTCTGAATAATCATGAGCTTTGTTTTGTACAATGTGTGAAACTGAAGGACCAAGAGAGGAATGGACTGATAGGTGGGTGTATGACAGTACACATTGGACCAACTGTCTGTCAAAGCATGTGGAGTTGTGAGTGACGGTTATGTATGTGTGTTTGTACGTGTGCATAGAGCTGTGTTTTCAGGTTGCCTCACAAGGAAACTGTTAAACATTATTTTAATCACACTTTAATCTATGCATCTTAAAAGGCACTCATGCACAAACTAGCACTGGATATGAAAATCACATAACCGTGTATTTCTTTCCTTCCTGTTATCTTCATCTAGACTTTACGGTAACGACTTTTGAACCAGTACTTCCTCTCTGCAATCCATCATAGCTCACACTTCACTCTCTCGGTCTCTTCTGTCTTGTATCAGGCAATCCCAGTTTACATCTATAATGCATGCATGTGTGCTACTTTCACCTGCTGCAATGCACTATAGGTTCGCAAGCCTCTTGAAAAGCCTCAGTAAGGTCGATCTCCATCAAAACAATCAGAACCTGGCTTCTCAGGTTAAGAATTGATTTGAATTCTGTCCTTCCAGGTTCTTTTCTCATCTTCCTACTGAATTATAAAATAAATCCCAAATGAAGGTGACAAATAGGTGAGGGACGTTGTCGGGGTGTTTGCAGCATAAGGTCTACCTGTGGAGGTCAGCAGTGGCTTGTTGGTTTTTGAGCCATGTTGCGCTGATGGAATTAAGATGGACGTGACCCCGAAAGGTAATCCCAGCATGCAACAGTCAGGGAGAGTGGGATAGAGTTCATTAAAATACGCTTGGGTGTACAAGCGGCTTACGCACACAGAAGCTTTTAATGAGCAACTGTGCCGGCTGAGCAGAAAAACTTCCTGGAATATCTCCCAGCACTTATTCCTTGAGATAGACACACAAAATCCCACACACACCCACGCTACACACCGAGGGTATTTTTCGCTGAGGTTTTAGCATTTCCTGAGGTAGGGTTGACTTGTAGGTTGTAGGGTTTTGTATGTCACTGACTTACAGTAGCAGAAGCAGCAGTTCAAGGTTTAACCCAACACACAGACAGGCTTACTGAGAGGTAACTGATTATAAATTGCTAAGTTAGCTTTCATGTCCCAGTAATATGTGTGGGTGCTTTTGTACGTGTGTGTGTGGGAGCTGCAATTTAGTGCCTGCTGTTTTCAATGCATTAATTAGATGTTAAGTGAAAGAGATGATACTAACATATCATGAAGCTGAAGGCTTGCTCAGCCCTTCCTGAGGCCTTAACCAATCAGAATCAATCAAGGTCGATTGAGCTTTTCCATATGTCATTTTCGATACAATATTTTATATCTTGTTCAATTTTTAATATATTAAAAGAGCATGCTGTGCTCTGAATCTACTGTTGACCTTTGGCCTCTTTTATTTAAACATAAGTTCTTCACCAAACTAGTGAAACTAGTTCTGCATTTGTCTAGCATTGCAACAAAATTTTCCGAAAGTTGCCTTAGAGAAAGTGTTTGTGTGTGTGTGTGTCCCGTCCTCTGTGCCTCAGCTCTGTAGCTTAGGGCACTTTAAGGGTTGAGAGAGAAAGGTTGAGACAGAATCTTAAGAAGTGGGATATTTGATTCTGATGTAAGACCATCTGTGGCTATTGATTTCTGTTTCTTTCCTCAGGATGAGTGCTGTTTTTTTTAAGCCGTTTTTCACCTTGGGCGATTTAGCTCACTGTGTCCCTTCTTCTTAATGCTGTATGCTTTTTTTGTGGAAGTGTTTGTTAATGTTAATGTGTGTTTGTGTGAGAGAGAGAGAGATGGGGAAAGAGAGTGTGTGGTGTGATCTTACTCTGCCTATAGGGATTGTGAAATATTTATTAATAATTAAATATTTTAGGATGCTGATGTGAACACACATACTTACTGTATACAGTAACATGCAAAAAATGCATAGCCTTAATCGAATACTACGCTTGAGTTACCGTGTCACTTTAAAAGGTGAAGATCCGGTTCTTCCTAACAGTATCTTTAAGCTTACGATTAGCTCATTGTCAAACACAGTACTGTCTAATGCTCATTTTAAATTAAAATTTATTACAGCCATTTATGCCATACTTACACAGTTACCTGCAAGTTTACCGTATATATATTTAATATTTAGGTTTTAATGTATTTATATTTTTAGATTTATTTATTTTATTTTATTTTTTTTAAGTATGAAGCTCCACGCCTGAGTCTAACTGTTAGTGGAAAATGTACAAATAAAATTATTTGAATTAGCCAGCAATTCATCAAAGCATAAAATAGGTATGTACTTCCAGGAGAATGTACTGGATACATGTTTACACTTGCTAGCATTTAGCTAAAGCATAGCAGACATTGTTGAAGCAGCAGTGTGCATTGTTCGACATCGTCTGTACACAGGACAGGTGCAAGATCACTACCAAAACAAGTCACCTATTGAGTAATTCTCTTTAGTGTAAATGCCTACATTAATTTATTACAGTATACTCAAACGTCTTTAAGTCAAAACAGGTTTAGCCTTTGGAATTAGGGTGTATGTCTTGGCACACCTTTGTGGATTTAGATAAGAAATAAACAAGCTACAATATAAACAAACAGATTAAAGATCATCTACGTGCCCCCAGCTACTGGCAACGTGTGAGAGTGCTTATATGTGACTATGGCTCTTTCAGGGAGTCTGTCTCACTAAACCAGTAAGTCTGGCTGGATGAAGTCACAGATACGGAACAATGTTTTTGAGGGTCGATTGCACCTGCAGCAAGTTGTCTTCGTTCTCCTTTATTGAAGAGAAGCATATGGAGAAAAAAGCATGACGGTGCGATGGCCGCCCATCAAATCCACTTAGAGAATGAGCGGATAAGGGGACTTACTGGGCTCATCTTTTGTTTGCCCGCTCCTGTGTGTCTGGATCCTGCTGCGAGCGCTACATAATCCCATCAAAGGCAGAGCATAGCCACCCCTGTATCTACCAGAAGGACCACTGATTATTGAACGAAAGATTAGGATTACGCAGGCAACAGATTGAGACCGATTGAAAGACTCTAACCCCTTTCAAATGAATAAATAAGTAATCATATAGATGAATAAGAATGAGTAAATAAAATTGTGCATCGAAGCGTGAAAGTGGAAGTGGCGTGTTTAGAGACATGATCAAATTTGTGAATTGTACAGAATGTTTTATGATTCATTTCTGCTTTCGTTCTAAATGCAAGAGTTTTAGACCATCTGAGTCTAGCTGCTCAGATTCATGGGGCTAAGACTTCTAAAGTCCTGGCAGCATGCGAGGGGGCTTAGAGTCCGACCCGGGCCTAAATCCTGAGGTCGGACTGAGAGAGATAAGAAGAGCTGTTTTAAGTGCACAAGGTTGTTTATTTTGTATAACTATATTAATTTTCCCTTTCTTTCAGCATTCATGTCTGTCCTTTTACCTTGTTTGACATCATGAGACCCTCATGCATTTGTATTTTGCTCAGCAAGCATGTTTACATTTTCATACAAGACCAGTAAGCACATCATGCCCCAGAGACATTCCCTCTCGTGTGCAGCATGTCGAACATTCACTCATGTTGTCATTCAAAGCTGTCACTGAAGGCTGTATGAGAGGTCACACTGGAAGGCTTCATACTTCGCCATTACAGCTCTGCCTGTGGCTGCATGATACAGATGGGTCAGAATGGGCAAGAGCCCTGCAGTTTCTCCCGTCCTCTCCAACATCACAATGAGACAGAAAATCTAGAACTTTGGACAATGTCAAACTTGCTGCAAAAAATGTTTGTCTCTTTCTCTCACAAAATTTTAATGAACATTTTAACTTTTACACCCTGTTAACACTGGGAGCTAGTGGTGCAACATGATGCAACACAAATACCCAGATGTCTCTCATTAGAAACAATGCCCGTCTGCTCTGCAGATGCATGACGACACCGTGTTAGTTTTTGACCACCTCTTCATTCTCACAGAATTTTCTGGTGGTCTTTCTTGTCTGCTCTCCTTTCTATTTTGCTATTCTGTCACCTCTGGCTGGTGGCAGAAATAGTTGTGGTCTTACATACATCGTTCTCTGTTTTCTTGGTGCTAATTGGGCAGCCAAGACTAGAATACTGAGTAAAAACGGTGTAAAATCTCACATTTGCTATGAAGTCATTCATGTTTGCTGTATCCAGACAGATGAATGAATTCACCACTTCCTGTCTATTTCTTCGGCAACTGAAGCTACTGTGTCTGTGTTCACATTTCACATATAACTGGATGTCTTTGTCAGCTTTGAGCCCACATGACAGGTAGTTTCAAATTCAGACAAAACCGTAACCTCAGACCCTCTCAAAGATTAAGATGTGACTTTGTTTTATACAGTATTTAAGGCGCACTCAGTATTTTTTCCATTTCCTTTTGTTTTTAGACTTTTTGGACCTACAGAGAAGAGAAAAGATATATAATATTGCTAAAATGTACATGAGATGAATCATATTTATTTATTCAGTATCCAGCCTCATTGGTGAGCAATTAAAATACATTTTTACTTCAGTTTATACTATATATATATATATATATATATGTATGTATATATATATATATATATATGTATGTATATGTATATGTGTGTGTGTGTGTGTATATATGTGTGTGTTTGTGTGTCAACGATTCAGTGGTGTATTGTCTGGATTAATTTTCATTATGACCTTGCATCACCAAACTTCATTCATCCACGCCAGTAGGTGTCAGTATATACCAAGATTACTGAGACAAATAAGCTGACTGAGTGTACCTTTGATACTAACTGTGTACAAGAATGGGTTAATATAAACTTAAGCTGCATTAAATAATGAGGTCTACAGTCCACAGGGAGGCGATATGAACTCCCCCTTAACTTCTTTTTAACCGGGCCCAGAACTGAACCCCTATCCGTCTTGTGTTGGCTGCTTCTCAGTGGTCAGTAGGGTCCATGCTGGGTGGCGTCTGGCTACCTACAGTATTTCCCACTGGCACGCTGGGCCCGTCTCGCACGATTCTCTTTCTTTCCCTCTGCATCTATATTTTCCTCTCTCTCTTTTGCATATGAGTTGAACTTCACAGTCAAATCCGGCATAATTTATTGGACACTGACCTGCTAAATAGCCAGAGACCTTCTCTCTTTTAGAGGTCAGAAAAAGATCATTTCTTTCTTTTCATCTCCGTTTGTTTTCCCAGAGAATGATTACATGCCGCTGACCCAATACAAATCTGCAGTTATAATAGGCTTTTTTGCAAAACAAAGATAAAGCTTCAGAGAAACAAAGTAGCTACCACACACAAAGGATGACTGAGTAACATTTATAAGCAAGCGTACAGCAGATTTGAAGAAGCAGAAGCGAACAGAGGGGTGTCTCTATCATCTGTCTCCCTCTTTTTCCCGCTTTATACACATATGCTCACACACTTGGAGGAACAGTGGGGTCTGATCTTGCCCAGGGCACAGGGAGTCATGCTCACTCTGTGGAAAGGAGCCAGTGATTGTAGAGAGGTCCCATAGTGCTCGGAGGCTGCACAGTGCATGTGCGCATGTGTATATAGCCACACTAACACTCCTTAGGGGGAGGAAATACACATCACGGATCAGCTGCTGTCACTAGAGCACAACCACTCATCTGGAGGAATAGAGCAAATCTGAGATGGGAGAGAGATACTTTTACTGTTACCGGTCAAATTGCGAGTAACCCAGTTTATATACTTGTCAACGCTGATTTTTACTCACATTTGGAGCTTAAGTGTTTTAGGCCCTGAGAAAAAACCCTTGTAGTATCCATGGTTACTGCATTTGTTCATACAAAAAATACCTGAATATATGGACTCTACATGATCCTATACACTAACAACCCCATCACATCATTTAACCAAGTAACTAGCTCAAACCGTAGGAAATGAAATAAATAAATAGATCAAAGCTCTCAAGATCTAATTGAGGTCTAACCAGGTGTGTAGTCTGTATCTGACAGCGGTCCTCACTGTAAACATTTGTTGAAACGAGAAGCAACAGAATGCACAGTTGTTAACGAAGCATGTCAGTTTAATGACTGATGCCAGTTCATGTGAAAAACATGGATTTTATCTCCGTCAACAAGCAATTAGCTGCCTCTCTCTCACTTTTCTCTCGTCTCTGGTGATCAAAGAATGTTTTTAGAGACTGTGATCTGACGAGTAGAAACTAGTCGCTGGAAGGAAACAGTCACTTAGCATCCACTCTGCAGATTTGTGTGATCACCAAAACATCGGCCTTGTGAATTTTTTTATTGATTGTTCTTTCTTTTTTTTTTTTCTTTTTTTTTCCTGGGCTGATGTTTTCAACTATTTAAAAAGTATATTTAGTATTTTTACAGAAGTCAGAAATGACAGTTGACAGTTTTCCAGAGAGCTACTGCAAAGAATTATAGATGTACAGTCAGCCAGTCATAGTTACTGTACTAACTGTAAAATGTATAGTTCTAAATATATATGTTCAGAGTCAGTTTAAAATACTGATTAATGTACACTGACGGCACATTGTATATTAAACTTTCGTTTTTAGTACAAAGACTAAAACAGTATATTCTTGTAAAATATACTCCAGTATTTATTTTATTTTTTTCATTTTATATTATTTAATTCATATATATATATATAATTATGAATTATTAATTCTTCTACACTAAAATAGAAATACATATCAATGTATTTACTAAGCATTGGTGTGTTTTATTGGTGAAACTGTGGAGGTATATGTATGACATTTTGTTATGTAGGAAGAAGTTTCTACAGACAACTTTTAGCAAAATATTTTACTACAGAACACTGCAATTAGCCATTTAAAATTTAAGTTTTCCAGAAAGAAGTGTAAAAAAGTTGTGACATTTTGCTCAACATAAAGCTTAAACAACCCCTGTCCCATAAATGCTTAATCCGTAGGAAAGAAAAACGGATGATGGCATAAGGATGAGAGGGAGGTAGACATAAAAACATGAGAGATGAAGAGGCCCAGTGCTAGTTAAGAGGATTAATAGTCATACGTTGGCATGGAGACGAAGTTGGCCACACGATTAGACAACCTTGCTTTTATTGTATCAGCCACTTCTTTACAGAGTCTGATGAGTGAGCTGTCATCTGAGAAAATCCAAGGCAGGAAGTGCAGAAGGAATAAAAGAGGAACGCATGAAACACTCCAGCGGTCTGAGAAGTCTAAGAAGTCAGACACGTCTCTTTCAGATCCGTTGCTTCGACAGTTACAGAATCTTTCCCCCTCCCTTCACCGAGTCATTGTCAGTGCTGTCTGGATCTCTAAACAGTCACTCACAGTACTTTTGTCTCTGGGCTGGATAGATCCTCTGACATCATGGTGGTTACAGCTGAGCGCTCATGGATGAACTATCCGTACGCCATCTCAACCAGCCCCCCACACATACACACGCATACAGTACACACACAACTTTATGATGCTATTGAGAAAATATGCACTAGGGTTTAGAGTGATTTTATTTTACGTTGAAAGGTTTATAGTCATATTAATGCAGGACGAGTTGAATAATCAGACTTCTATGCTTATGTTCAGCTGAAGAGAAAAGGCCTCACTATGAATGTCATTGAATTATTATTATTATTTTTTTTTTAATCCTTATTTTGAGTATACTTGATTGCACATTTCTGAGCAAAGTTTTAGCTGTGGGTTCCAATATTGCTGAAATGGTACATATTAGTATTTCAAAAGTACATATTTATACCTAAAGTGTATATATTAGTACATTTGAGGGTAAGAGTTTTGTACCTTTTTTTCTGAGTGTGTATGATAATTTCCTTAATGAGTTCCTCTCCTCACTTTTATGTAATGTATAATAAAATATTAAAAATATTTTATATATTTATTTTTTGTTTTTTATAATCTTTCTTTTTGTGGTCATTACACCAGTAGGTGGCAACAAAGGGCTGTCTTTACAAGTGAGTCACTGACTCGTTAATTCAGCCAGTTCATTCAAAAACACTGATTCATTCCAACCAAACACCACTGCTGTGTGTTGCAACATTATGCTGCAGCTATTTGGAAATATTTCCATTATTTCCAAATATTTTGAGCAGAAACAGAAAAAAATAACTGACAATGTTACTCAATCTTAACTTATTTTGTATTGAACTGTCGTACAAAAGCCATAATACGTAATTATGCTGCCTCCTGTCACACTTGATAACTTTCTCTCAAAATTGTGAGAAATAAAGTCCAATTTGTGTTATAAACTGGCCTTTCCGAGAAAAAAAAAACTTCAAAAAAAAAAAGAAAAACAAGAATTGTGAGATGTTAACTAAAAATTAAGAGCTTCTAGCTCACAATAGAAACTCTCAGTTGCAAGAAATAAGTTTAGAATTGTGAAATAAGAAGTCACAATTTCCTTTTTTTATTTATTTTATTTATTTTTTTATTTTTTTTTTTATTTTTTTTTTTGTTTAATACTGTGGCGGAAATGGGTTTTCATACAAAGCCATGGGGTAACACTAGTAACTACACATTTAATCCCTTCTAAAGCAGTACATGAAATTGCAGATACTTGTAACTTAAATTACTTTTTAAAAAAACTGATCTCGTCCGAATACTTCTGACTGATGGATAGGTTGTCACGACAGCTGCTGTGCCCTGTGAGATGCTGAGGGTGCATCCCCTTTCCTAGGCACCCTCACTGAGTTCTGGCAGGCAAGTCCAGACACACACACATTAGCTTTGACACACACATACTGTCTCCCACTGGTACAAGGTACCCTCACTACGCTTAAATGTGGCACGCTGGGCCCGTGGCATGCACACGTGTGTAACGTGCATCCACGCTGAGTCTTCTCACTGTGTGCAGATAATAACAAATGGTGCTCATGCGGTTGACCCTCAAACCTCCCCCGCACTACCCGTAACATATCTCTCACAGAGCCATATGTTTCACAGTATGGAAAAAAAATGTACTAAAGTGCCGTACGCCTGGACAAAAGAAGGACCTTGAATGTCTCTCAGCTTCTTTATGAAGTTCAGAGTTTCTGAAGTCTTTACTGAGCCAAGTGGATGGTGACTGTCTGAAGCGTCGCAAGGCCACTAAAACAAATCCTGGTGCCGACTTCAGTCATAAAGCAGAGTCGCGCTGCTGTCAAACCGAACATTTCTCAGATGGTAGATTGTCTATACACTCAAATCAGTTCATCGTCGTCTCATAAAATCTGTTGCCATGACACTTCTGCAGCCATAAATCACTGTTAGTCATTCAGCTGTTGATACGAAATTGAGGATATGGAAATGTTGCGAGGCCCGCATTTTGTTTGCACCTAGTTAGACAGAGAGACGGTTTTATTTACAGCCATCTGATGAGCGGATTGGTTATGATTGTTAGATGACATGAATAATGGCTTTAAGAAAGTAGACAAATGGAGAAAGAGATAAATAAAGACATCAGCAAACAATGAGGCGTCAGTGAGAGTATGATCACATTTGCTGGGCAGACGCCAGTGCAACATTTATTCTCCTGAAAGACAGATAGCAGGAGGGAGAATGAAAGGCGACCCGTATCCGAAATTGTCATTATTACAATTTTTGACAGACAGCTTAGTTGTTTTACTCGGGCAGAGTTATTGGTTTGCTGGGTAGGCAACAAAAAAATGAAATAAATAAAAATATAGCGGAGAATTTATCCCCTTTATTTGCTTTTCTTTATTTTGCAGCATGCTTACTTGAATGCCTGAAAATAAGCAAATCACACTGCAATCTCTCTTCACTCCCTCTGAGTCTATTCCCTATCTCTCTCTTTTCACGCTGTTTGGTGTGGGATTAGAGCTCTTGAGCTATGTTTAAATGGTGTTTATGCAAATAATCACTAGCCTCAGCACAATTATTTAAAGTGCTAACAATAGAGAAATGCATCTCGCTCAGGCTGACAACAGTCACATTCCCACTTACTGTGGCGGAACACACTTTTTGCTCTCTTTTGCTGTTAAAGGTTGCTCGATATATTTTTTAGAGAAGTGCTGTGTTGATTATCCCCGTGAGTCATCATTGTTAATAATCAGAACGAGGTTGGAGGCCACTAATCTTCCTTGATTTTGGGCTTTTGAAGAGTTGCTAATTTTAATTTGAGTTTTTAACTTTACCATATAATTTATTAGGATGTCTAATATATTAAACCAGCTGGATGGGTTGTGCAGGGATCACTGTAAGCAGATGGTTAACTGTTGTTTATACCACCGCAATACTTGCAATAATAGATAAATAGATGGTAATGCTGTCCAATTGAGCAAAATCGTCCTCTTTTTTGTTGTTGTTTTTGGGGAATGGCTTGAAAGCACACTGGAATAATTCTGATAGCCTGAAGACAAGATTTATACCAAGATGTGTGATGTTGCCAGGGTCTAAATTTAACATATGACAAGTGTAAGGGGGAAAAAAAGGCTTTGGCAAGTAAATAAAACTTACCATGCAGTTGGCTGGTAACATAATTAAGAACTGCAATTTAACACGGTTAACACTGAATGGAAAGAAAGATACAATCTTTGATGTAACTGGTGTGAACAGTTTGTATGATTTAGATTTGTTTTAGAACCACCTTCAACAGAAAATCTGTCACAATTCAAACATTTTTTTATTTTTATTTTTATTTTTATCTTTATTTCGGAAGAAAATTTATCAGTTTGCCTAGCATGCCTATTTTTTAAACTCCAGGTGGCGACAAATGTGTGGATAGCAAAAATGGCAATATGAAAACATAATGAATCTTATATATTATTATTATTATTATTATTATTATTATTATTATTATTATTAATAATAATAATAATAATAATAATAATAATAATAATAATAATAATTTGTTGTATTTATTTATTTATTTATTTATTTATTTATTTATTTATTTTATGTGATGTTGATTGCAGTAGTATAGTGAGCCAGGTTTTTATGTTGTGGATGTTGTGCTCTAGATTTTTGACTCTAATATGGCTAATATGATTAATGACTCTAATAACTATTCAAAAGTTTTAAGTGATATTAAAGTATAAAAAATGAAAAATCTTACTGACCTTTACTTACTTTTAAACAGTACTGTAAATACATTGCCAATATTATCACAGTTTCCACAAAAAAAATATGAAGCAGCACAACTGTTTTCAACATTGATTATAATAATAATATTTCTCAATGTTACTGGTGTATTTTTGTTCAAATAAATGGTGAGTAACTTCAAAAAAGAATGCGGTACTGTGTATGGTACTGTATCTATTTTTTTTTTTTTTCCTCTTACTGTCTTTTTTCTTATTGTTTATTTTAACACTTTATTTTGTACCTGTCTACTAAAAGTTACTAATTGTTGTCAGTCAGACTTAAGTAACATCTCTGAAGACTGGAGTGTAAACCCTGTGCACATGACTCTGGGGTGACTCCATCTATAGTATCAAACCTTATTTTAGCAGTAAAAATCACTGGATTGAGAGGGGTTGAATGGCTCCCGTGGCAAGAACAACAATGGTACATCACGTCAGGAGGTAACCTCTGACGCAGGTGCTCATGGGAAGGTGCTAAACGGGTGCAGTGGCAGGCTGTGAGCCTCATTAGGCCCAGATGCTGCCCGACACACTCACAGGCCTGCATATACACACTTCGACAGATGTCGAGGTGGCAGAGGTGAGGACCAGGATTAGGGAAGGGCTCTTGTCTCAGTGATTAGATCTGAGAAAACAGCTTGAGCAAGGCCACTAAAAGCCCTGTTGGGTGCACCTGAAGCCATAAACCACTGACAGTGTTTTATATGTGCATGTGCACCTGTAAAAACTAACTAACTGTAACTGTGGATGTGGGTAACCAAACAGTTGATGGTAGCCATTGACTTTCATAGTATGGAGGAAAAAAAAATACTCTGGAGTTCAATGGCTACTGCCAACTGTTTGATCACCAACATTCTTCAGAATGTCTTGTTTAGTGATCAACAGAAAAAAAGATATTCATACAAGTTTGGAACAACATGAGGGTGAGTACATTTTTGGGTGAACTGTCCCTTTAAGATAAGTTTAAATGATTCTAAATAAATCTCACAAAATCAATGAAAAAGACTTTGCCTTATGTAACTTGCACACCTTACACCTGCGCGTCAAAAACCATGGGTCAGCAGCAGGCAGCCCTGAATACAAAGCCAGCGCGTCGCCTTTAATGCAGTGATAAAAAGTCTGTGTCTGTATTAGTGACATGCGGGATTCGTAAGGCGCACACTGGTCTCTGGACAGATTGCAGCAGCTGGTGTTTGTGTCAGCAGGGTACAGTGAAGCAGTGGCTGAAACTGTTACTGTGCAGTGCCTCATTGCCTACTGATGAGATGAAATGTCAGTTGCATTTCTCCTGCTGATCTGCACCCGGTAGGCAAGCTGTGCCTACTGCGTGAGGAGTCTGTGTCCTAACATTGTGCGAGACCTCTGGATCAGTCATTGGCTGTAAAAGCAGCGTGGGCCAGCAGGAACTGTAGTGGGAAAATATCGTAGTCGTTCTTGTTATATTTCGTGCAACAAACGAGTCTGTTTCAACATTGTATCTTAGCAATGAGTAATGCGGATTGTGTGGAAACTTTCTGGGGACTTATTACTCTGTTTTTGTTTGTTAGTTTTGTGTTTTTCCTGGACATATTCACTCTATATATTGTAATGGAGTGAAAAAGCAACCGAGAGCATGGCCATCTGTGCAGCGCTGTTGTACAAGTGTGAACTAAGGGGGGCAGGTTTGTTCAAATCAGTCTCCGAATGAACTTTGCAAAGACAGCACACCCTCTAAAAAGTTTTCTACATGTTCTGTGTGACATAAATGCCTTGACTGCACAGTTACAATGTAAAACTGTTCATAACAGCAAAATAAATGTAATAATGAACTGTTAAAATAACTGTAAAAGAGCCCTAAGTCCATATTTTAAATGGATAGAGCAGGTTTTTGGTCTTGCCCCCTTGCTCTTCTCACCACCTTTTGTTGTTTACACATATTCGTTCAAAGATATGTTTTAATTGCACTATTAATATTTATATATTCATTTTTTTTAGAAATATTTTGCATGGAATGTATTGCGTTCCATTACGTGAGTAGTAAGTCGTATCTATCCTCTTGTAGGTGCTGTAACGGGCGTTGACCAAGAGAAGGGGGCCGGCCAAAAAAGACTGCCTTAAACATTCTTCTTTTTCCAAAATGTTTTTCTTTTTGCTCTGCGGGAGAGCTTGCCTCTTGTCACAGATTGCCATAACACAAATCTCTTCATCTCTGAAATATATATAACTACTTTTTTTCGCACATAAACAATGAGAAAAACCAAATGGACAAAGTCGGAAAGGAAAAGCAGACTGAAAATGGGCGTCTGTCCTCTGATGTTTGTCACCCCCACCCTGACGTTTTTTTCCTCCGTAGCTTTTTGGGAGCGGATATCTCATCTAAGGACACTGCAAGGAATTTGGACTAATGGATTTGTGATATCTCCGTTTTTGCCTCTCCTCCACTGTGCATTTCTTCCCTTTGCTATGAACTCTTTTGTATGGACTTGCCCTCCTCCTTTCTTCTCCTGTTCGCATTGAACCCCTTTGGAGTCTTACTATCATTGCAATCACCCAGGGTTTGGTAGGTATGTCTTCTCTCTCCTTTTCAATATCCTCTCCTCTCTTTTCTCCTCTCTGTCTCCTTTTCTCTGCCACAGCTAGACCCATTCATATTCACTGAAAAATCACCTAAGAGGACTTAATAGCTCTTCTGTAATGCACTCTGACCTCTTATCAAATACAGCAACAGTATTTTTCTCCCATAACTCAGTCTTTCTCATCTCGCTCCATAAAAAAAACAAAAAAAAACAAGGGGGTGTTTTATGAGAAAGGGAAAAGAATCAAATGAAGACTTTGCACTTCGCTTCATTTTTCCCCCCTCTTTCTCATTCTTGTCTCCCCTCCAAAAGACCCTAAGTCAAAAGAAGTGAGAGCAAAAATTACTTAGATGAGAACATTATCTCCATTTTGGCTTCTTCAGACGTGTGCACTCACAAACCCAAATGGAGCTTAGTGCCATAAAGTGTCAGCCAGTCGTGTTTGTTAATTAGATTGGGTGACTGTAACTCCATTCCAGTTTCTTTCTCTCTCTCTTGCTCTCTCTTTCTCGCTCTGAAGGCAATGACGTCTTCGCCTCACACCAATGACTGTGCCACAATATAACACAGACACCAAATACACGTTTGCCTTTGAACTGAGAACATGCATTGATGTGAATATTGTAGACATTGACATTCCCGAGTGTCTACTTGGGGAACATGTGTAAATATGTAACTATCTTTGAATGATATTTATCAAATATATATAAATATATGGTACACCTGACAGTATGTCCGTAATGTGAAAACTTATTTTATGATCACATATGGGATTTTACTTCTCTGTGTGTCTGAGATAATGATTACAAAAGCAGTAGATGGGGAAGCTAGATTAATGTCATGAGTCATTTACTTACATTAAGCCAGTAATAGAGATTCTGTCAGCTCTGCAGACAGTCTAGCAGAAAGTGCTGTTCTTGTGAATGTACTTTGTATTCAGCCATTTTTAGTACAATAAATGGACTTATCAACATCCGCTTGCTGTGTCTGTAGTTTTACTGACAGATGAGCAGTTAAAATACATGAGGCTAGCTGTTTTTGGATTGACATTTGAGTACTTGTCTTACAAAAAAAATACTGTGATGACATTAGATGCTGATACCATGGTATATACTGTATATATAAATTCTTATAATTATTTGTATATATGTAAGAAGTATTTTGTATCTGTATATGTATGAAGACTTTTACATTGTTACATTATCCATCAAAGAATCCGGGAATAAATTACATTTTAAAATATATTAAAATTGAAAACAGTTATTTTAAATTGTAACAATATACACATAAAGTATATATCTTTCACAAACACACACAGTAAGGTTTGTTTTCAGTGTTTTATCATTCACAAAACTGAGGATGTCAAATATGACAACTGCAAAAGAAGCCAAGAGCTGATAAAAGACAAACTGCATAATGCAAAAACACATGAATTGTTATTTAGGTGCACTGTAAATTTGTTTTTGAAGTAGGCAGCCCTTATGTTTTCTTTTTCCCTTCACAGTCTGCAGCGATCAACAATCTCATTTCATTTCTCGGAGAGAAAAGAACAACACTCCGGCATTTGCATATCAGTACCCAAGGTGGTCAAGGAGAGAGATAACAGAATGTGACATTTTTATTCAGCAGGAAAAAATCAACAGAGCTATTGTTACAGCTAGCCCTCTATCTGAGTGGTATTTAAGGTCTAAAATAACATTGAGTGGATCATTAGGATTGGAGGGTGAAGGTGCAAGTGTGTGTGTGTTTTGCTTGAGTGGGCGTAGTAGCAGTAATCACAAAAAACATCCCAGGGAAACTGCAACTCTATTTTCACGTTCTAATTCGGGCAGAGATTGATGACAAGATGAACGACACGCTTTTTGTTTTTCCACTCACACCTTGCACAAACACATCGCGCATATACACGTGTGTGTGTACGAGTGGGCTGTGAGAGATAGCGGTGATGTCAGCGAGCAACTGAAGACATTTTAAATGGAAGGCGCCACTGAATTTAATTAAAACATAACTTGCAGGCCTAATTAACACCATGATAAATAACATTGTCCACCAGAGGTACAGCTTCTCCAGAGAAGCTAAAATGGATCTTATCCAGCATCTCACTTTTTTTCTTTTTGAAGAAATAAATAAAAATCATAAAACAAAAATCTATGGAGCTAGTGGAATGACAGAAAGGTACACATTTTACAAAATCTGAATTCTAAATACATACAAATATATAATTTTTGCAATATTTTATAGTTTTGAATTGAGTTCTGAATTTTGTTTTAAATTCTAGACATGATAACCAAATTCTAGATGTGAAAAATGACTGTTTTATGATGTATTTTATAGTTTTAAATTTTGTTTTTGTTTTTTGCTTGAAAATTAAATATCTGTCTTAAAAAAAAAAGAAACCTTTTTTTTTTATAAGACAGACATTTAATTTTCAAGCAGTAGATTATTGTTTGTTAGTTTTTTTTAGAGCTGTAAATATTCAGATTCAACATAATGGTGTTTTAAAACTGCATATCTGTAAAATAATACTGTTTAAAAATCTAAAATATGCCACAAAACAGTTTTGTAAAATGTTATGACTAGAATTATTTTTTACATAAATCAAATTCAAAACTTTAAAACACTACATCAATCAACCAATCAATCAATCTATCTATCTATCATATAAAGCAGATCATTTAGCCATTTTTCCTTTTCTGATCCCCTTCAGCCTTAATCAGGTTTAGCTTTACTTAAAGCATAAGTGTGAGTATGAATGATGTCAGAGGAATAGATCAGATGTTTTAGATTCAATCAGCCTGCACTGTAAGCAGTAAAACAGCAGCAGAATTTGACTTTTTGCTTTTAAAATGCTGTTTGACATGCCAGGTGCTGCCCTGTGGCGAAAGACCTCCAGACATACACACACAATCATTTTGTCTGAACAAGTAGGCTTGAGTGAACATTAAACATGTGTGTATATTTGCGTCTGCATTTGTATGTTTGTCTTAAGGGCACTGCCTACATGAACAGGCTGTGTATGCGCTCAGACAGATGGTGTGAGGCAGTGTTTGGCTAAACAGGGCATTTACCTGTTACCACACAATCAATCAGTACAGGCAAACTCACACGCTCAGCACGTTTCTAACACCTCTAGCGCAGATGTGTTCTAGTTTCAGCTGTACGGACATGGCCACGCTATTCTCAGATCTCTATATCCCCCCGGGGTCCTCACACAACTACATCACAGTGCCCTACTCGAGCTGGCTAAGGACATGCCTGACTGTAAAGAGAATCCCATTAGCGAGGTCTTTAGTGTTTTGTGGGTCGGTTTTGGCCCGTCCACTCGAACTGGCACAATGCTGGCCTAGCGCTGGGCAAACAGAGGGTGCTTATTATAGTGCTGCGCTTCTGTGCCAGCCTAGCCAAGCCTGACAGCGCCAGCTCACAGCATAATCCACTCTCTCCACCTCCATCCTCACTGTTTTCCAAATTACCTTCCATCTCTCACACTCCACAGACTGTCATGCATCCCTCTTTTGTCCTGTACCATCCTTTTGCATATGCAAATTTGACTTATTTTTGTAGTAGCATTGTGTCAGGTGGTAATACTATGGTGCTGTTTGATTAGCATATTCATATACCTTGGAACTTATATTGTACTCTAAGCAAAGATTAAATTGAATGATCCAAAATGGCATTCAAGCATCTTGAAAGAAGGCAATGACTGGAATTGGCTGTCTCTTTGTCAATCCATTTCATTTAGGATGTGTATAGTTCAGTCCAGCTTTTGTTTGATTCACTTTGCATATTCCGTCGTCTATTTATGGAAACCAGTTTGTCTCAGATTAGACCTAGATCACCCTATGTATTTTCTAAATGCATCTTATTGATTTTATTGTGGGCGATTCATGCATGCATGTTTATTTTTTATTGATTGATTGATTGATTGATTGTGTCGCAATAAGGAAGAAATGATCCAACCCAGGCTCATTGGAAATATGTGCCTCTACATGCATTTCTGCAACACCATAATTATGTACCTTACTGCACGTTTTGCAGCAGTTTCAAAGTGAAATGTCCAGAGAGTGGTGCTAAAGCACACGTTTAATGCGTGACCGTGGCACGTTTTTCTTATGCTGGTACAGGCACGCATTGCAACGTTTTTATTATGCTGCTTGAGGTACGTATTGGGCCATTTAGAATTCAAATATCCGGTGAGTGTCGCTAAAGGTTAATGCTCTATCATATCTCCTACACCAAACCCAAACCTAAACCTACCCGATAGTGTCAACAAATGCAAAAGTAATATAAAAACATATTCGCTGATGCAGCCATGCTATTTTAACTTCCTTAAGCGGATTGGAGCTGTTTTGTCGAACTGTAGTTTCACGGGATTCATACCGGAGCTCTTCATCGCCTAAGTGCAACGCCATATCACGTGAGCTACCAAGTAAACCTATTGGATTAGAAAACTCATGCATATGAAGCTGTATATGTGACGACAACGGTCAAAAGTATCAGTTTTCAAATCATGCAGGATGTTACAATAGTTTTTAAGTCATAACATAGCATTCTACAAGTAATTGTGATTAGCCTTTATTAAATTAGCCTTTATTAATCAAAACTCTGTACCTGTAAATACTTTGTGTGAAAAGGAATAAAAGTTGTCGGAATTTTACTTCCTCTAGTGTTGATTTCAACTGGAAACTGCAGTGAATCGTACATATATGTAAGTTTTTTCAGTTTTGCAGAAATGTATGTAGAGGCAAGTATTTCCAGTGAGCCTAGGTTGCAATGATCTGTCTCTGCTTCCATGAAATCAGGACTTTAAGTTTGAAATAAGAAGTAAAGTCACATTTTGAGAGATAATTATGCAGTTGTAAGATATGAAGTCGCAACTGCAAGGTGTAACACAAAGTGAATGATTTAAATCTCAATTATGAAAAAAGCAAATTACATTGTAAGATATACAAGCACAATGTGCTGTTTACAGTTGCAGTTACAAGAAAAAAGTCACATTGTGAGGCATAAAGTCACAATTGCAAGAAACAAAGTCACAGCTATGAGATATAAAAGCACAATGTGCGGTATAAAGTCACAATTACAAAAAAAAAAAAAAAAGTCGCATTGTAGGGTGTAAGGTCACAATTACGAGTGACAAAGTCACAAATGCAAGATACAAAGTGCCAAATAAAGTTGTGATTATGAGAAAAACATTCCCAATTGTGAAATATAGAATAAATGTATAATGTATGGTATAAAATTGCAATTACAAGAAAAAAGTCACATTGTGAGATGTAAAGTCGCAGTTATGAGTAACAAAGCCGCAAATACAAGATATAAACTCATAATGTGCAGTATAAAGTTGCTATTATGAGAAAAAAAAAAAAAAAAATCCCAAATGTGAGTATAAAGGCACAGAGTCCGGTGTAAAGTTGCAATAACGAGAAAAAAATCTCATTGTGAGATATGAAGTCGTAATTATGAGTCACAACTGTGAGATATAAAGGCACAATGTATGGCATAAAGTCACAGTTACAATTTAAAAAAAAGTCACATTGTAAGGTATTTTGTCACATTGTCACAATTACGAGTAACAAAGGCACAAATGCGAAATACAAAGTCACAAAGTGCCAAATAAAGTCGTGATTATGAGGGGGGAAAAATTCCCTATTGTGAGATACAGTATAAAGGCATAATGTCTAGTATAAAGTAGCAATTATGAGAAAAAAGTCACCTTGTGAGATGTAAAGTTGCAATTATGAGAAACAAAGTCACAACTGTGAGCTATAAAGTTACATTGTGTGATATAAATTAGGAGGAAAAAAGTCACATTGCGAGTTATAAATTCACAATTATGAGAAAAAAAAAGTCACACTGTAAGATATTAAGTCATAATTATGAGAAACAAAATAACAAATGTTAGATTTAAAATCATAATGTGAGGTATAATGTCACATTTGGGAGAAAAGAAGTCGCAGTGTTTTTGTATAGGATGCCAGTCTTTTTTCTTAACCTTATTTGTCAGAGTTCATCTCCATCTGTTTTCTTTTGCTTCTGTCCTGTTGTCTCCCACCGCTCTCCATATCCCCTTAATTGTTTTCAGTCTCAGCAAACCTTTTTCCTCAGTGCCTGTGATTTACAGTGCTACACGTGATAGACAGACAGGTAGAGGAGGGAGTGAGGGACAGGCAGAGATAAGCAGATATCTGATAAAGAGGAAATATGCTCCTGTGGCGAGGACGCTCGTTAGCGTTAGCGGTGGCTAATCCTCTCTTATTAATGGGCTCCATTGCAGTGCTGTTGTGTGCACAGAGGATTAGCTGTTGTTTGTCTCTCCTCCTGTGTTATGTTGTTCTAGCCTCATGTGGGTCAGAGGGGAGACTATTACTGAGCTGCCTGATATAGCGGCACGGCGGCTAACACAGCCTCGTTTGGTGGTGGTGCTTAGCGTTATTGTACAGCTGAATGTACAATGAAGTCCGGGACACAAACACACACACATGTACTCACAACCAGTTTATTTCTTACACCCCTAGTGCTTTTGGATGAGGATATAGGATTTTGTGTGTGGGGGCGTGTTTTCTTTGGATGGAGTTTCTGGTGAGCCACAGGGCGAATGTGTTTCTGCCCCAGTTAAGCCACCCTGCCCTGGCATGGCCTGAACTGGCATGAGTGTGCCACTGATACCCGTGGGCACTTGTTATTCTAGAGCACAGAGGACGTGGGCGCACACTTGTAAAGAAAAGCCCTGCAAACACCAGTCACCGGACACCTCAACGTTCTGATCTCAGGTCAGCGTCTGTGTGCCATAGTCTTGCTCATTCCTAAATGTCAAAGAACAAATTCAATTTGAGCTGAAAATAGTACGGCTTTCAGCTGAAGAGTGTTGAAACAAAGGCTTTTATTCTTTTCTCCCCTGTCAAGCTGTACCTTAAAGAACCCATTGACAAATGCAGTTTTTTTTTTTTTTTTTTCCTCAGAAGTGCTCTTTAAAACTACTTGAACGATCCTCCATCTGCCATTGGTTAGTCAAAAAGATAGTCACGCCCTAAACGCATGCAATTGTTTGAGACAATACTGCTGTCAGTATTGGCTCACTATTGACTAACTAAAACTTTTTCTAACTTAATTATTTCATTTTTCATGATAAATGGCAATTATCTGAATTACTAATATATATATATATATATATATATATATATATATATATATATATATATATATATATATATATATATATATCCCCCTCTACAGCTGAGATAGAAAAAAAAAGTATTTTACCATCAAATATGACAGATTTCAGCTTTAAATAGCCAGTAGCTTTTGTTTAAAGCAGGGGTCTGCAACCTTCAACGTCAACAGAGCCATTTTGGCCACTTTCCCACTGAATAAAATTCACGTGGAGCCACAAAATATTTGATCCCCAAATAAGATAACACGGCATATAGCTAAAGTTTTATATTCAGTTATGTTACAGTAGCAATCATTTCAGAAGTGAGGGGTACAGAAAAGTCAAATGTAATAATAATAATAATAATAATAATAATAAAATATTTAACTAATTGACAAAAAAAAAAAATCTTATCTCTTACTTTTAATTGGCTAAGAAATAAAATACACTGCTGGACAATAAGCAATCATTTGTCTTCTATAATATATTTGATATTTATTTTACAAATGACAGTTTTATGGTTATGATTGTCAGTATAATACTTTATATACTACAAACACTTTTTCCATTTTTATCACAGAATAAGACAGAAAATATATTTTTTAGCTCCTGTACTGTAATTAATGCTATGTCAATTACCACTGTATCATTCATATAAAAGACTTGAAAAACACACATAAACCATATATTGTCGTAATCGTTTATTGTCTTCACGTTTCATCAGTTAAGGTTTATGCTTGTTATTCAGCTTAGCAACAGTGATAGCGGGTTGCCTTTGTCCACATATTACTTCTATCATATGAGTTCGTTTAGGACTTTCTGCCGAGAGTGCCCTCCGGCTTCGAGTATGAATGAAACATACAGGTACAGCGCATGAGAGTGTTCAGTGCTCCGTGATGTTCACATTGTTTTGGATAAGAATAAAACGTATCCAAAACGGCGTGACTATCTTGTCTCTTTTAATTTAAATATAGATTTATTCACATTGGCCCTTGAAAACCTCTGTGAACACACTTGCCCGAAAAAAAAGTGCAGGGGAAGAGTTTAGGTTTTATTAAAAGTAGGGGGGACACCTCCCCCACGTATTGTACACCCATGCTATAGGGAGCCACTGCAGAGGAATGAAAGAGCCGCATGCAGCTCGTGAGCCGCGGGTAGCCGACCCCTGGTTTAAAGGCACACTGCCAATGAATAATTTGCTACTTGCTATCGGTAGATGGACTCATTCAAGAGAACATTTTTCTGAGCATAAGATAATATCTTCAATATTTAGGTTTGTTTTTTTTCAGCAAGTGAAAGACTTTTTGTTTATGATTTTTTTTTTTTGTATTATATAGTACCTTAGCATATTGATAGCTTCGAAGCTAACAGCCATAGTATATTCAGATTAAAATCTTGACATGTATTTCAGATATGCACTTCTATTGAGTTATCAGCTGTTTCAGAGCTAAAAAGAATATCCAGTGGCTTCACAGGTGTGATCGTTACCCTTTGAAGTCAAGGTTTTTGAATGTGTGTGTGTGTGTAGTTTGTGTGAGAGAGTGCTAGCAGTGCGATCAGGAGACACTTTGCTCCACTGTGGTGGATCTCTCTGTGGGCGATTTCCCGCAGCGGGTGTGTGTGTGTGTGTGTGTGTGAGTGAGTGTGTGTGTGTTACGTGTGTAAAGATGTGTACCGTGGAGAGATCACACAGTGTGCAGCCAGTAGAAGTATTGTCCTGGTTAATTAGCAGCACAGCGGTCAGATCTACACATCAGCCTTCAGAGCTCTGACACAAAACACACACAGTCATGAGTATATTGTGTTCATGTTTCACACACTTATACCACGGTCACGCTGACATGTCCTTCAGACCACTCTCATGTATTATCTGTGCCTCTACTATGTCCTCTTGTCACCCCCTGAAACTACTCTTTCTATCGCCATCAGCTTTCAATTGTTCTTATAACCATTTCATCTTCTTCAACTTTGGGCACTTTTGGCCCTATGGATTTTCTTAAGACACACTTTGCAGCTTATACTTTTCTATAACAGTGGACACATGCATCATAGAAGATTTCTAAGATTTCCATCACATTTTTTAAATCATGCATTGTGTTTGATAACAGCCTGTGATGGAAATGACAATGAGTGAAATTACTTGTTAAACACTGTATGAATAAATCACATTTGTCTCGCTAAAGCTGATTTCATTTCTAGAATTTCTGTATTAAATTAAATACAATTTTCACACGATTAAATATTTAATCAAAAACTATTGCACGATAAAAAATATTGTTTACCTTCATATATTTTTTTCAGTCATCACATCTCATAATTCATTATGTCTCATATTTCATCAAAATGTATGTAAAAAAAAAAAAAGCATTTTACATTTCACTTTGCATTTTGGGCTGGTTTATGATTGTTACTCATATTTTAGAATGATGAAAGCATAAAAAAAATCCTAGAAATCTTCAGTTACATTTGATCAAGATTTTTTTATATTTTTGAAAGACCAAGGTTGCATTTATTTGATCAAAAATACAGTAAAATTAACTTCTTCAAATTTTCATTTTTGAATATATTTTTAAATGTAATTTATTCCTGTAATGGAAAAGCTGAATTTTTCAGCAGCCATTACTCATGTTTGCAGTCTCACATGATCCTTCAGAAATCATTCTAACATGCTGCTTTGGTGCTCAAGAAACATTTCTTTAGTAGTTTTTTTTTTTTTTTTTTCTGTAGTTATTGCATTTCAACCTCTTCAACCCTTTTTTTACTTATGTATATAAAAACTACCAGTGTCAAGGCTTTTATGATATGTCCCCTTTAAGGTCTTATGAAATGCATATTTATGCTCATTCTGGCCTTTATCAGCAGTGGAGTGAGCTACTGTATTTGACTTCAGAGGTTCCCTCAAGAGGAAAATGGCATTAATTTCCATTTAAAATCAAAGCTCTTTCCTTAAGGTTTATAGAGTGGGGATAGCAGTCAGACACAAAGCTTGTATTATGTTTGTTTCTTGTTTTGCTATGTGGAGACGAAGTGTCACTTGGCCAGGTGCAACATTGCAAATAGACTGTTTGAGACTTGTGAGCATTTGCTTGTTAGAGATTATGTGGCTTTGTGAGCCCATCTCAGTTATTTTCTCCTCAAAATCACTTTGTAATCAGCAAGTCCAGAGAGGAAGTAGTTTCATCACATCATCTATGTGTTTTTTTTTTTTTCTACTCCAACCATTCCTATTTCATTCCTACCTTACTATGTAACCTCATAAGACCCCAAAGCCAAATTGAGGGAATCATAACAATGACTCGTCCTCGACAGTCCGCGAGGGAGAGCCAGGAAGCATCACACGTCGTGTTGAGCTGAGAGAAGATGATAGGATGTTCCCCATCTTTCAGCAGCAAACATTAGCACCGTACTTCCTGTCAGGTGAGATACAGAGTGGAAGGGAAGTAGGGAAAAAGAGAAAAGTAATAATGGCATTGTGCACTCACTTTCTTATGCCCTCTCTCACTTGTTTCTATTGTTATTCAGCTTCTAATCTGCAATGCACGGGAATTAAAGCTGGGAGCTTTGCCCACTATCAGTAGCAGAGAGAAAAATGGATTGTGTTTAATAATGAATCAAACAAGTTCGGCAGCACACACACATGCAATACACACTTCCTATATTTCACCTTAAATATTGAAAGCCCTTGATTCTGTGTGTGCCTTTTCCTGGTAGAGGAGAAGAGAGAAAAAAACAAAAACAGAAGAGATACAGAGCATATGGGGATTCTTTGGGCCCTGTGGCTTGACTGTCTCACGTTGTTTTCCTTTGAAGAGACACCGGTTTCCATATTCTGTTAGTTCAGGTGGGTGTTCGTACTCTAGAAGATAGTGCTAATTGATACACTAGATGTAAATTAAGTTTTAATCTAGCCTGCTTTTGCAAACTGTATTTTAGTTAAGTGATTTGTCTCTCAACCAGTTGAAAAATATATGTCGCAGATGTTCCAATCGGGTCACAAACAGAACGGAAGATATGCTAAATGTTAATAAAATCAATGTAATCATGCACTAGTAAGATAAAAAAAAAAGACTAAAGTACTTTTATAGACCTAAAAGTTAGGGAAACATTTATGGTTAAAATTCATTTTGTTTGCTTAGTAACATGCTAATATAGCTAATATTTAGCCTATTGTTTGTTCCATGTCTTAGGAAATCACAGTTCCACTGTTGTTTATGGTTTAACAAAAATGTCACAAAAACATTTTACATTTTTATGTCTTTTTGTACATTAAGCTATTTTGTAAGTGTTTTGGGTCAGCACTTGATTCACGATGTAAAATCTGGGTCTTGAAGCAATAACCACTGATTTAGACCAACGTGGGGTTTGACCCAGAACAATAACATACTGACACAAATCTATTTCCTCTCTCTCCAACCATCCAGTGGCTCCATCCCATCCCTAGAGACATGAGACAAAGAGAATAAGGAAGATAAGTTGAATTGTAAGCAATGCTGCACATTGATTTATAATTAATGTGCCCCTATGAGAAGAGTATGAGAGAGAGAGCACATTATTTATTGAAAAACAATAAATCAGGCATTTAAGATAATCTGTGGTTCATTTTAGTTCAATTTTGACTCCGCTCAGTTTTTACTCTAATATTATTCACTAAAAAAGACACGTGTTATGATTTCTTTTGGAAGTATTTTTGTATATTTTTCTGTTATCTTATCTCATTTCAGCCTCTGACAAGATAGAAAAAGAAACACAGGCAGTCTAACTTGAGAGATACTTGCCCGAGGCGTTATTAGATTTAGCTTGTATTAACTCTGTTTAATACAGCGAGCCATTTTACTACGTGAACAGTATGTGAAATGATGGTAGATCTGACTTATCTCCTGAAGTTTGTGTCTTCAGGAGCTAATCACCACGCAGATCAAATGCAGAACCCAGTTCTGTTTTCATGTTCCGTGTGGAGAAAGAAAATGCTAAATGAAAGCAACGCTGCTTTTTTGTCTTTCCATTTTCTCAGATAATGATGGTAAATTTGGAATTTGGAGCATGAAATGATGCTACAGTGGCAGAAAGAGAGAGAGAGACAGGGAAAGAAAGAGAGAGAATAAGAACAACAACGAGAGAAGGATAACAACAGAAACACCACACAGTAGTGCAGCAAACAAAACAATCATATTGCAGTTCTGAAAGCTGAACGTGTCACATTGAGGGGAAGAATCGTTCAAAAAGGTCAAAACTTATCTGCATGACTGCACTCTTATAGGCAGGATGGGAAGCCGACTGTTTTAATATGTTCCCCTAAACAACAACAGCATAAAGCATCCCAGCCCAGCTTCCTGACGATTAAATTAATGAGAGAATAGCTCGTTACTCTTCTTCTCTCAGCGCTGGATGTAGATTTAGTGGGAACATTATTGTAGTTATTGTTTTTTTTTTGTTTCATGCCCTTGGATTTCAGATGCTGTTTGTAAGGTCAAGGGCCTCTTCTAACAAAACATTACTTGTCTAACACATTTTATCTCTGTTCATTACACTTCATATTTTCTAGTCCTCAAATCTGATTGGTGAAGAGCACTGGTATTTTGTTTTTATGACATGCTGTGTTTATTCCAGACATACTTTAAGTCTGCGTATTAGTGGTGGGGATTTTTCAGTGACTCTTTCTGCAGGTTACAAATTACACCAGTAGGTGGTTAAAAGTGTCGTTATAAGTGAGTCCGTGACACATTCATTTAAACAATTCATTCAAAACCTCTGATTCATTTGGGAATGAAACAAGTAAATGTCTTTAAGAGTCATTCATTCAACGGATTCATTCAGAAACACTGAATCATTCAGAAATGAAACACCAGAGATTTAGTTTTTGTGTGTGGGGGAAAAAATGTGATTTGATGTTACAAAAACTACATCCGTATGTGGTCACACTTTATTTCAAGGTCCAATTCTCGCTATTAACAAACCATTAACTATGACTTTTCCCTCAATAAACTCCTAATTTGCTTCTTATTAATAGTTAGTAAGGTAGTTGTTAGGTTTAGGTATGGGGTAGGGGTAACACTTTATTTTAGGGCCTCTTAACTAGTTGCTTATTAGCATGCATATTACTAGAATATTAGCCATTTATTTGTAGTAATTAAGCACATATTAATGCCTTATTCTACATGACCTTATTCTACATCCCTAATCCTACCCAATACCTAAACTTAACAACTACCTTACGAACTATTAATAAGCAGCAAATTAGAAATTTATTGAGGGAAAAGTCATAGTTAATAGTGAATAAGTGTTCCCTATTCTAAAGTGTTACCGGGGTAGGATTAGGGATGTAGAATATGGTCATGCAGAATATGTGCTTTATATGTACTAAAAAACAGCCAATATGTAATTAATAGGCATACTAATAAGCATCTAGTTAATGGTGATAATTGGTTCCTATACTAAAGTGGGTAACACTTTAGAATAGGGAACACTTATTCACTATTAACTACGACTTTTCACTCAATAAATTCCTAATTTGCTGCTTATTAATAGTTAGTAAGGTAGTTGTTCGGTTTAGGTATTGGGTAGGATTAGCGATGTAGAATAAGACCATGTAGAATAAGCTATTAATATGTGCTTAATTACTACTAATAAATGGCTAATATTCTAGTAATATGCATGCTAATAAGCAACTAGTTAAGAGACCCTAAAATAAAGTGTTACCCTAAAGTGTTATCCTGTATGTTTATTTGTTTATTAAATGATTCTGAATGGATTTTAAGTAACCATTCTTGCCATCCAGAACATGCTGCCTATATACCATGCAAATTATTGTCTGGAGATATACTCAAATACACCCATTAAACCCTCATTCTTTCCACATATGGTGAACTACGTGATATTCACTATGTAGGAATGAACAAGCAAATCAGCAGTTTGGGACACAGTATATGCATGAATGATGTAAAATGTTTCTGTTGCTGAGATTCTCTCATCCACACTGTGAGTTCAGCACCACAGCAAGTTGTCATCATATATGTAAGCACAAGAAAAACTTTCAGCTTTCTGTCCTGTTTGCCTACTGACAGCCTGTCAGTGACAGATACTCTCAGTTGTTTCATGAGAAAGTCTCTCGGAATTGTGCTGATGCTTACATCATTACCATAGCCACCAATGCAGATATACTGCATGTTGACTATGCTAAGCAAACGGATCCGGATTCACCACTACAGAATGGCAGTATAGACAGTCAGTCCTAAAGACTAGAGTTTGCATGTGCAGTCTGAATAAAAATCTCAATAATATTTGATAAATTGACTAACTATAGTATTTTCCAAAATATCTACTTTTTGTTTCACTGTACCAATCTGTATGTGATCTCCATGCAAGAAACGGTTTTATTACATTTCTGTTTCATTGTTTCATATACTGTATTACAAATAAACAGTAGCAACTACTGTATTTGATTGGAAACTACAGTTGCCATGCAAGGATTCCTCATCTGGGTTCTGGAGCTTTGAGTGTTCCATTGGGAAAGCTGAAGAAAGAGGAGGATGCTGGGTTGGCAGATCAATATAAGGTGAATGTCTGGGATATATCGCAGCCCGTGCATCCCTGACCTGCTAAGATAAGAGTAGCTTACTCTTTCTGGAGGAGGGATAGATGTTGGCTCCCTAGATACTGTAGAATAGTAATCCTGTGAGCGTGTGTGTATGAAAGACTGTATAATGTGAGCTGTGCTGTAGAAAAAGAGGAAAAAGGCTCATCATGTCCAAAACCAGCATATGGTCTCTCTCAAAACAAGATGTCCGACAGCCATATGTTTGCATGCAGGTTACACACACACACACACACACCATCACAAACACATCACCCTTCTGGTGATCTAATGTCATATTCACACACCAGCACTCTTTGTAAGTGCGCCCAAAGCTGCCTGTGGTTTCAGGACTCTTTTGCACACACTTTAAACATACACATATGCTTACTGGTGTTTTTATTTATTAATTGTTTTTTTTTATTTATTTTTTTTTTGGGAGCAAGGGCACCAGGGCTCAGAGAAGGCAGTGTCGTGACATTTTGTCATTCTGAATGACCCCTCCTCTGACCTCATACACGACCCTTTCTCCGACCTCAAACACGGCCCTTTCTCCTTCGAGGCTCTTGGACGACAGAAAGAAAGACAGCATTGCAAAAACACACTCAGCAATATGACACTCAACAGTAACTACTCGATTCTATCTCTATGGGTGTGCACTGGTATGTGAAAATGAGCAAATTTTAATATGCATTCTTCAGCCTCCTAACCCTTCACTTTTCCTCTCTCATCTGTCATGGTGTGTAACACCATGTCTACACTAGAAGCTATCAATAATGTGTTGCGATTCATACCGTGACACCTTGAGTCTGTTTGTATTGGAAGTGTCATATATATATATATATATATATATATATATATATATATATATATATGGTTAGAAACAACAGATCATATTTTGAATTAGTAGGCCAGATACATCCCTACATGGAACTGATGTAATATTCAGAATGTATTTAAATATATAACATATATTAAATTTGTGAAAGACAATAAAAGACAAAATAATAACAACAACAGCACAGTGTTATTTAACTTGAGTAGCATTATAAGGCTCTTCAACAAATACTTCCAGTGTATACTGCTTCATTGATTATATAGGAGCAATTTATGTTGGACGCAACATTAATGGTTGATGTAGGCATGATATAACTTCTGTTTCATAAACTATAAAATGGATCATATGATTTACATCTTAAAGGAATAGTTCCCCTAAAATGAAAAATCTTCATTATTTACTCACCCTCATGTCTTCCAAACCTGCTGGACTTTTTTTCTGCCACTGTGTATACTGGCATCAAGCCTGATAGATATATTTTTTCAAACAATGGGTGAGTAGTTGGCTCCAGTACTTTATTTTTACTCAGCCTTTATTGTAAAAGATTGTGTTGATAAATAGGTTTTTCACTGTAATTTCTGCTGAGTTCAGCTCAATATGTGTGGTTAAAATAGAGTCCGTAGCGAATCTCTATTTGCATGTGCGTATGCTTCTGTTACGCAGAATTGCTCTACTTGAGCAGGCAACGTGAATAACCTGTTAATATGGGCACAGAAATAAATGCATGCCACTTCGCTTATGATATGGACACAGGCCTGAGACTCACAGAGTGTCAGGGAGGTGGCTGTACAATATGATGAAGGAAATGTGCAAACACATTTCTGTCGTGTCTTTAAAGTATAACTGCCAGGGAAAAACGCATCTGCAAAAATGACTTCAGTGTCTCTAAAGTCCTGCCTCTTTGCTTTGAATAGACAACCAGGACCATTACCATTCAGTTGAGACGTCTATTAAATATATTCTGTTATTCAGTCTCTCTTTTGTTGTTGTTTTGTTTTGTTTTTCACCCTGTTTTGTTGGCTATTCTTGGTCTTTTTTTAATATTGTGAATTCTGGAATGATTTTCTCTCTCGCCCACTTTCTTTCAGAATCATACAGGGATATTTACTGGGAATAAGCTTTTTTGTTTGGTTGGAAGGAAAATACTGGTTAGAGGATATCCATATTTATCCCACATTCTCCACCATCCTGCCTTTTCTCCATGTTATAATATGAATCACCCCAAACCATAAATATTGCTGTTCTTTTCAAAGAGAAATCAAAGGTCTCTAATGATGGCAGATGAGGCAGAATATCTTTCTCCCAAGTTTGTGAGCGTGGATGTGTGCGTTTGTTTCTCCTAAATTAAAGTCGTCTGCTGTCCTCAAAAATTCAGCTCATCTCAGTTATGCGCTTCTCTCTCGACTGTAGTGCTAAAAGCTTATTGAGACGGGAGACAGCGCAGGCCTGAGGGCAGCTCACTCCAGCCATTCATTTATTCACTTTTGTAACATGATTGAAGTTTCCCTCCACTGATTTCTGGAGGGAGAAGAGAGAATCTTTCCTTAAAAAAGAAATTCTCTCTCATTCTTCCTTTCTTTCTTCTGTGTCCCTCAGTTCTTCTTCATTAATAATGAAAATGATTTTGTGCAGCATGATTTTGTGCAACATGACATTTGCCTGTGAGTATGTTTCTAGTGAGATCTAATTTTTGCAGGGGTCTTGTTGAAAGATTTTTCTTCTTTTTAGTAGGCCTGTTAATTTAGTATAATAAATTATGATGATTAATTATACCACGATTAAAAAAAAAAAAAAATTAATGCTATGACCCCTATGTAAATTCTGTAGTATGGAATTTTCCTACTATCGGAGCAATTCATGTTTTTGCGAGTGTACATTAAATTAAGTGGAATGATTAATTGTGATTAATTTATCAGCATATCTTGTGATTAATTCAGTTCTATATGATTGACATCCCTACTTTTAGCCACATTTTTCAAGTATCATTTCAGCTTATCATCCATTGTATGTCCAACTACACTATCGTTCAAATGTGTGAGGTTACTAATATTTTTAATGTTTTCGAATGAAGTCTGTTATGCTCACTGACGCTATATTTATTTGATAAAAAAAAAAAACAGTAAAAATAATACAGTAAAATTTTATTACAAATTTGAAGAAATGTTTTCCAATTTAATATATTTTAAAATGTATTTTATTCCTGAATTTTAAGAAGAAATTACTCTAGTCTCCTTCAAAAATCATACTACTGATTTGGTGCTCAAGAAACATTCCTTATTAGTATTAATGAGAAAAACAGTTGTGCTGCTTAATATTTCTGTGTCTCTTGATCAGTTTAATGCATTCTTGAATAAAAATATTGGTTTCATTCAAAAAAAAAATAAAAGATCTTATCCTAAACGTTTGAATGATAGTGTAAGTAGTGTAAATGTATTTGTACATACATGAGCAAGAAGAAAACAGTGGTAAGAAAGAGGGCAGAAAAAGACAATGAAAAGTGTGGGAAGCTGTGCTAATGGCAGACTTTTATATTTATAGCTGTGTTCTCTCCCCCTCTGTCAAAAGTCATTTAGACATAAGCCATAATTACAGTTATTCATTTTCTATGGCACAATGAAACTTGGAATAGAGCATGGTTCATTGAAATACTCTTGTTACAAAAATCAACTCCGACCAATCCCTATCACACCTCCAAAATTAAACTGAAGTCTGGTCGCACTTGTCAGTGGACTGGCTAATTTCATTAGGCTTGTCCAATCAGGCTGGATTCCTGTGCAGCGATTAAGTCTTATTCTAGCTGAAAGCACGATTTTGAATGGTGAATCATTGCGGAGCTGAGTCCAAGAACGAGCTATGTACCGAAGTGATTACAAAGCGTTCTTGAATCAACGCTGATGTAAGTTCAGTGCAATTTTTATGAAGACTTAGGGTGCTGTGATGGCCTATGGACACTGATCAGTTGAGTTTGCTCCTTTTTCATCTATCCATTTGTCTATATCTAGCCTACAGAAGGCTTTTGTGCTTGCTTTTCTTCTTCACAGGCAGTTGTTTAGGCCTTCAGCACAATCAAACGCTACACCCTTGCTTCATCTTCAATGATTCAGCTTGTGCACAGACAAACTCAACTTTAAAACATTCATGAGTGGAAGATGTTATGCAGCTTACCCTAGTTGATTTAGCCGCGGGCTACAGCCTTTCTCCATGTGCTTATCTTCCTAAGCCAGGAGGAGATTCTATGCAGCTGATGCATACTGAAACACAGCGTGCCAACATGTGGAGGTTTGCAAAATGACACACGCTGCTCCCCCCTTCCCTCGGCTGGCAGAGTCGGGAGAGAAAATTTGGTCAGCGGGTGAGGACATTGATTTTTGCGGATCAGATAAGTCCCATGTTTAACAGATGTAGGCCAAAGGGACACGGTCCAAATGATGGCACTCTCTGACTCTGCTCAGAACTCATTTAGGCCGTAAGTGAAGCTTTGGCAAAGGGATGCGCCACTCTGGCGAAGAGCGTTGTGGAACGTAAGCACAAAAAAATGTTGCAGAGGTTTAAACAGCTCCTCTGTGCCAGTGAGAGTGGTGGAAATGAACACAGTGACATGTAAAATAGAGTAGAATTTGAGGTTGGAAATCCTTCAGTCCACCTGCAGTCAAATGATACGAGTGGAATTTATTGGAGTTTCTGAACTCTGTAGCCTTATTTGCTTTCAAAAGATATTTATTCTCATATTATTGAAGGCCACATATATGCCTGGCAGGCTTTGGCCATTATGTAGCAATATCTGTATTTACAAGCCTATATGTTACAAAACTAGTAGACACCACAATATTGGTATAAACTGTACAAATAAAGTGTAATGGCAGAAGAACATCACTGCACAGGGATATTTCACCCAAAATTTTACTTTTTGTCACTATTTATTCACCCTCATGTTGTTCCAAACCTTGATTACTTTTTTCTTTGGAACACAAAAGATATACAAAAGATCCATATAATAATAGTCAGAGTTCTCCAAAACAACATTATCCTCATCAACTTTAATGGTATGGACGAAAAAGAGAGATGTTTTTCAATGTATCATTGTATATGGTCCACTGAAGAAAAAAAAGAAAAGTCACACAGGTTTAGAACAAATAAACAATGACAGAATTGATATTTTTGGGTGAACTGTCCCTTTAGCATGCACTAACCAAAGATTAGATTGGCAATTGATATTTATTTACTATGGTCAATTTGATATGGTCATGTCATCAGACATAATTTCTATGTCCATTTGAAAATAAGCCACATCTGATTATAATTCACACCAGGTCAAAATTGAGTTGCTGAGTGAAAAACACAGTGTGCAGTGGTGTGTAAGTACATTTTATTATTATTTTCAGAAATAATGTAATTAAAATAATGTAAAATACCGGCAAATAAGACAAAACATTTCCATACATTATAAGCACTATCCCCTCACTCCACAACTAATAATTTAAATTTAACAGTATTCTGAACAGAACAGGAATATGATCATATATATACAGGTGCATCTCAATAAATTAGAATGTCGTGGAAAAGTTCATTTATTTCAGTAATTCAACTCAAATTGTGAAACTCGTGTATTAAATAAATTCAATGCACACAGACTGAAGTAGTTAAGTCTTTGGTTCTTTTAATTGTGATGATTTTGGCTCACATTTAACAAAAACCCACCGATTCACTATCTCAACAAATTAGAATATGGTGACATGCCAATCACCTAATCAACTCAAAACACCTGCAAAGGTTTCCTGAGCCTTCAAAATGGTCTCTCAGTTTGGTTCACTAGGCTACACAATCATGGGGAAGACTGCTGATCTGACAGTTGTCCAGAAGACAATCATTGACACCCTTCACAAGGAGGGCAAGCCACAAACATTCATTGCCAAAGAAGCTGGCTGTTCACAGAGTGCTGTATCCAAGCATGTTAAGTGGAAGGAAAAAGTGTGGAAGAAAAAGATGCACAACCAACCGAGAGAACCGCAGCCTTATGAGGATTGTCAAGCAAAATCGATTCAAGAATTTGGGTGAACTTCACAAGGAATGGACTAAGGCTGGGGTCAAGGCATCAAGAGCCACCACACACAGACATGTCAAGGAATTTGGCTACATGTATCGTACTCCTCTTGTTAAGCCACTCCTGAACCACAGACAACGTCAGAAGTGTCTTACCTGGGCTGAGGAGAAGAAGAACTGGACTGTTGCCCAGTGGTCCAAAGTCCTCTTTTCAGTTGAGAGCAAGTTTTGTATTTCATTTGGAAACCAAGGTCCTAGAGTCTGGAGGAAGGGTGGAGAAGCTCATAGCCCAAGTTGCTTGAAGTCCAGTGTTAAGTTTCTACAGTCTGTGATGATTTGGGGTGCAATGTCATCTGCTAGTGTTCGTCCATTGTGTTTTTTTGAAAACCAAAGTCACTGCACCCGTTTACCAAGAAATTTTGGAGCACTTCATGCTTCCTTCTGCTGACCAGCTTTTTAAAGATGCTGATTTCATTTTCCAGCAGGAATTGGCACCTGCCCACACTGCCAAAAGCACCAAAAGTTGATTTAAATGACCATGGTGTTGGTGTGCTTGACTGGCCAGCAAACTCACCAGACCTGAACCCCATAGAGAATCTATGGGGTATTGTCAAGAGGAAAATGAGAAACAAGAGACCAAAATATGCAGATGAGCTGAAGGCCACTGTCAAAGAAACCTGGGCTTCCATACCACCTCAGCAGTGCCACAAACTGATCACCTCCATGCCACGCCGAATTGAGGCAGTAATTAAAGCAAAAGGAGCCCCTACCAAGTATTGAGTACATATACAGTAAATGAACATACTTTCCAGAAGGCCAACAATTCACTAAAAGTTTTTTTATTGTTTTTTTTTTTTTACTTCCCAATTTTTTATGAAGTATTCTGATTTGTTGAGATAGTGAATTGGTGGGTTTTTGTTAAATGTGAGCCAAAATCATCACAATTAAAAGAACCAAAGACTTAAATTACTTCAGTCTGTATGCATTGAATTTATTTAATACACAAGTTTCACAATTTGAGTTGAATTACTGAAATAAATGAACTTTTCCACAACATTCTAATTTATTGAGATGCACCTGTGTGTGTGTGTGTGTCTGTGTGTATATATATATATATATATGTATATTGTATAAAGCTAACATTAATTATAGTGGCATTAATTATAAACAACATCTATTATTAAACACCAAATCTAACTGAATCTATATAATGTAAGCATGTTTTGCATGCTTGATGTTAATTGCATTGTATACAGTAAGTCACTTTGGAATATAAGTCGTAGAACATTTTAGGTGATTTAAAAAAAAAAGAAAAAAAAGTGTATTCTGGAAATAGATTTTCTGCACTGGCTAACATTAATTCACCCAGTATCTTTTTTTTTTTTTTATGTAGTACAGCATGTATTGAAACTGGCAATGGAACAAGTCTAAATTTAAACCTTCATCAATACATTGATGCCACAAGCAAACCACCAGCTAAGTGGGAATGTTTGAATGTGGAGCAGGACTTGCACGCCTGATCCAATCATTAGATTCCCAAATTAATATCTATTGGATCAGTCTCGCTCTGTGTTAAATGTTAAATTCTAGTTTAACAGGGTAAAGTTGTAAGACTGTTTGATTCTTTGTTTGATTTAAAATCATTTGAATAGTGACTCATCTTGATAGCCATGATTTATTTGTGGTACACACCTGAACCCTGAATTTGCATAACAAGATCAAACTTGCATAAGAAGCTTTCAAATCTATATGCTGTATGCAACAGTGAGTGAAGCATTTCTGCACATCTCGCTTGTGTCTTGCTCTTGTAGTTTCTCACTAATGTAACTTTAGTATTGTGGCTACTGGCTATCTTTTCTGCTTTCTGCCATTAGACAGTGCAGTGCCTCTTTTTTGTCCTCCTGCTGTGTCCAACCACATGTTATTGTGAGCTGCTGTTAGCCCAGCCAGGAGAAACAGCACTGCTTATGGACTTTTTTTTTTTTTTTCTTCTTCTTCTTCTTTTGCACTCCATCTGTCTAATGTAATTGCACTCTGCATATAGGCACCTTGATTACATGTTATTTTGCTGCTTTTGCACTTGACTATACATCAATAATACAATACCTTTGAAATATAATTCCTAATAATATACTGAATATGACAATATATTAAAAAATATGTAATTTAAATACATTTAAACTTCATTTTAGTATTTTGATTCTCCCTCTTCTGTTGTTATAATCCCCCCCTTACCTTTTAACTTTTTGTTCCGTTTCAAGCCCTTACTTCATATTTTACTTTATTTTTTCCCCTTCTTCTATCCTCTCAAAAGCAGCGTGTCGATTAATTAATAGCTGGCTAATTTAATTTTCCTAAAAGTAATAACTTGTTTAAGCATGAATAAAGAGTGACAAGGCAAAGTCCTAATCTGCCAAAGTTTAATTAGTCTTAGCGAGGTTTGCATACAAGCAGAAGGGGGGTCAGGGGGAGAGGACAACCCAGCGAATGACAACAGAACGAAGGGTAGAGCAGAGGCGAGGTGGTGGGGGTTTCCATCAACTCTGGCTGTCTGCTTCCATCCATGCACACGATCAGCCTGCTCTCACACACAAGGGATCGTGGGATAGTTGGAGTGTTGGTGTTAACTGTCAAATAAAGGCTGGCTTTCCCACTGCTATTCTCCACACCTGTCACCCAGGGCAACCAGTTGGGCTCCCCTGGGTGGCTTTAAGGCATAGCCAAAGCTGAAAATCAATTGGCTAAAACTGTTATAGAATGAAGTGAAGAGCCTGCATATATTACGAATTCACTTAGAGGGCCCTGGGGTAAATGAACAATGAGCTATTGACTACAACACTGCTTTCTTACAATGACTGCACTTCCTACATGGATTGGAGACATTATTATTATTATTATTATTATTATTATTATTATATGAATACATTTAAATTAATTGTTTATGATTTTATTAGTAGTACCAAGTAATCCATGAATACAGAAGTAGTGTGTAATATTTATGCATATATATCATTATTTTTATAGATTTATTGTTGCTCTTGCTTTCCCCCAGTAGACATCTATATTCAATTTATAACCCTGTGTCTACTGTGAATATATAAACTGCATAAAATAGAAGATAATTAGGAAATAATTGCCTCTGATTGATAGCAGGGGCTTAGTGAGGTGGATACCGAATAATAGATTTGATTTTTTTTCATCCCCTAATCCACACGAAAAGCTTATTCTTATTCATTACTGTCATTTTGATCAAATCATTATGACTCTTTCATATGAAAATCCTCCACCTGCATGTCAAATAGGCATTCTTACCTACAATGAAATGGTCAAATGGACATTTTGACAGCTGCACAATTGGACATGGAATTCATGAGAAAACAGCTTGAACCTTGTATGTATATTTCCATCCATATCACACCCCAGGGGCATGACAGTTGAATGAAAATGACACAAAGCAAATCTCTTGTGCCAGTCCTCCATCACAGAAGAGAAGAGCAGAAAAATGCAAGGAGCCCAGTCTTAACACATCTTTCCTCTTTACTTTAGACAGCACCAAATGTCAGATACTCATCTGGAAATAATTTCCATTCTATTATGGTGACAAGGGGTCAGTGGAATCTAATTAGCTGGAAGAAAAAAAAAAAAAAAGAAAAAAAAAACAAACGTGCTAGAGAGCCGGATTGGGAGTGATTGGTGATAGGGGCAGGGGTGCAGGGCTGGCTCTCCAGCCTTCAGGCTCAGCAGGAACATTCCTGAGGTTAACTCCAACCCGAAGGAAGGAGATAAGAAAAAGAAGAGAGAGGGATTCAGGTGCCGTGCACCAGAGACGGATGTCTCTATTGGTCTGTCAGAGCCTCAACTTTCAATGTTCTTCCCTAAGTGATTGTAAAATAGAAATATAAGAGCAAAAAGGGGCCAAATATAGTTTGGCTTTCAGTGTCTATTTTATTGCTTACTATCTATCTATCTATCTATCTATCTATCTATACTAAAAAGTAAAAAAATAAATAATTTAAAAAAAAAATGTAAGTAAAGTGTGCTCTATGATGGTCAAATACCAGGGACAAAATAATGTTGTCTGCTGCCTCAAATCACAGGCCTTTCATAGAGCTCAGACATTTAGGGAAATAAATGTTTCCCCCTCGAGAACTTGCCATTCTGCCTGCCCCCTTTTCACATGCACACTATCAAACTAATCTAATGTCACTTTCAGAGGAAAGGTTAGGCTCAGCTTTTGCATTTTTATTTTCCAGACAGTGAGTTTGACCTTTGCGGATCAGACCATTATTTTCACTTCTTGTGATGCCATCCAGCTTCACCAACCTTTTATAGTGAAGATTAGCATCCATTACACTGATTGGTTACAGTGAACAAGGACAAGAATATGCTGGAGAGTTGTTGTGCAACTTTGATTGACTGCAAAAGTAAAGCTTCACAATAAAATTGTGATGTCAATACTCATTTATGCTTTTCAATAGTGGGACTAAATTGTTTAATTTATCATTTGAACAGGTTTAGTCTGAATTTCCTTCTTTTATATATATGTGTGTGTGTGTGTATGTGTATATATATATATATATATATATATATATATATATATATATATATATATATATATATATATGTTCTTATTGTACAGAATGATAGAATATTGCACCGTTTTTTGCTTTTTTTGTTTGTTTGTTTTGTTTTGTTTGCTTGTTTTTTTGAGAACTGAGATCCGATTCCTGAACAAATGATTAAAATGATTAAAATCATGCAATGCAATCAGTGTATCCCAATCCCCGAACAAATAACTCAAATTCTTGGTTCTTTTTATTGAATTGCAAGCAAATCGCGCAACCAGTGTATTCTGATTTGCAAAGTGACTCTAATGGGTCGGCTCTTTTTAGTAAATCTAACACAGACACCTTACAGCTAACTGTAAGACTTAAATTAGTGTAGTTACAGACTGGTTGTCTATATGACAACGTGCAAATATATTATAGTTATTATACGTAGAAGTTATTATAGGTATTATGCATATTACATACACATTCTGTCAGTAGTATTTCATAAATATTAAATGACTGTGTGTGTGTGTGTATGTATGTGTATATATATATATATATATATATATATATATATATATATATAATGTGTATACGTGTATGTGTGTATATATATATGTGTGTGTGTGTGTGTGTGTATACACTACCGTTCAGTAAGTAAGAAATTATGAAAACAGGACATGGTATCACTTTATTTAAGGTGTCATAATACATAGTAATTACCTAATTAAGCACTTAGTAGTAGCCATTGTACTTACATGAAACAAAATGTACTTACCATGTAACTAAGTTATGGAACAGCCTGTAATTACAGTTTGTAATTATGTAGATGTAATAGGCAGCTACTGTTACACATATGTAACAGACCGAGTCTGTTACACAGCTACTAGTACACTTAAGTACAATCTTAATACACTTTATTTTAAGTAGCTTATGTTTGTGTAATATGTAATTGTAATTAGAAATGTATTACATGTATTTTGGCTGTGTACTGGTGGGTTAAATCAAACTAAGGTGCAGCTGGATAAGGTGTGCAGTATAGATACACATGAAGTACACTTAAGTACAATCTTGATACACTTTATTTTAAGTAGCTTATGCCTGTGTAATATTCTGTAATATTAATGCAATTAGAAAGGTATTACATGTATTTAAGCTGTTTACTGGTGGGTTAAATCAAACTAAGGTGCAGCTGGATAAGGTGTGCAGTATAGATACACATAAAGTACACTTAAGTACAATCTTGATACGCTTTAAGTAGCTTATGTCTGTGTACTTACATTTTTAATTACGGTGTATAAAGTCTGCAACACATATGTAACAATCTTTTGGTTACACAAGTAGCTGTGTAACAGACTCGGTCTGTTACATATGTGTAACAGTAGCTGCCTATTACATCTACATAATTACAAACTGTAAGTACAGGCTGTTCCATAACTTAGTTACATGGTAAGTACATTTTGTTTCATGTAAGTACAACGGATACTACTAAGTACTTAACTAGATAATTACTCTGTATTATGGACACCTTAAAATAAAGTGTTACCCAGGATATTTACCAAGGCTTTACCAAAACTCTAAGTAAATGCACATTTTGCACAAATTGTTTTAAATGTATTCATTATTAAAATGGTCTCATTATATTCTCTTTTGTTCAGATCTGAGGCCTCTACCTGATGTGGCCATGACGGGAAAATGCACACGTGAGTGTACGGAATATGGCCACTCAGATTCCTGCTGGATGCCTGGACAGCCCTCACCCAACCGCACCAAGAGTGCCAAGAGCGGGCCCAAGCTCTCCACCTTCGTGCCTTACCAGGAGAGGGAGGGTCAGGAGCGCCTGATGGCTGACAGCAGCTCTAAGCCTCACGGAGAGGAGCGGAGTGGAGGCGGGAGCAACAAAGTGGCCAGCATTCGCTTTTTGCCTCCCTACACTAGTGCCTATTCTACAGGCGGCGACTCCGGCAAGGAATGCCCCCGGGAGGAGATCCCCCTGAATCAGACATCCGATTACGCCCCTGCCACTACACCCTCCAGCCAAGGCTCCAAAAGAGAAATCTACCTGTGATTCACCTGTCGTCCGCCTAGGTTCGATTCCACATTTGATCCAATTTACTTGTGATCAGCAATGCCTGTGAGAGGATAAAAGGCCTCGTTGTCATAACACCTGCTATTTCTACCACACCACCAGACCCCGATTTACTCAGACGTCTCGACGTGCATCTCCAATCCCCTCAGCCATAAGCCTAATGGCTGACACAAAACAGCTAGAGACCTTCTTTAAAACCCTCTGGGTTTTATACAGCCCTGCGCATTGTTAGAGGCTCTGGAAGCCAAATAGATATGAAGAGAATAATCAGAAAAAAAGAGAAAACCATTTTGTGAAATAAAGTACACAATCCCCATGTAAACTTCTAATGAAAGAATGTAAGGACAATTTTTAAGTGAACTTTGTGATAATTTAATGTCAATGTTATATTCCTATTTGATTCTGATTTGTTCACTGATTTTTGTTAGTTTTTTTTTTATTATATATATAAATATATTACTTATGATCAGACTGTAGTTATGCTTACCTAAAAACATATACACATCCAAATAGTACCTTTTTTTCTTCTGTGTGTGTGTAACTAAGAACTCGAGCCAGAAGAACTGGCAAACCAAATACTGGCAATCCAAGAGGGACATACATTCTCAACACGTATACTTTACAGAAAAGTAAACATTCACCTTTCTTTAAGCACTGAAGGGTAACTGTTTCTTACATTTGTCTTTTTTCATAGGAAACTCTTTTCTTAATGTACAGTGATGTAAATACTACACGTCTGACGGAACAGTTTTGATTTATGATTTAGCTGTACAGACCCTCGAAGTCACGGCTTCCTTCTGTAGATGATAGTAGAAGGGACATTACTCAGTGGATTTGTCTCCCTGTCAGTAAAAAAAAAAGGACAACAGTTTTGGACCTTGGAATGCTAAAGATAATCCACAGTATGAGCCTCTGCCGTCTAGCTACTTGGGACTCGAGCGAACACGGAATTTGGGGCAAAATCCGAGGGAAACAAATGGATTAAAGCAGGTTTGCATGATGCCATTTGTCGTTTTGGACAAATTTGACGGGCTTCATCAGTTCCCAGAGGAAGCTCTCCCGATGACTTTTCCTCTCTAATACTCTCGTACTTCTTCAGAAGACTATCTACAAGTAGCTGAGGCTTTAGGTGAGTTGCCCTCTGGAAGAGCTGTGTTCAACCCATCCCATCTGTAGGGAGGAGCAACAACTTTCACAAAAAAAAAAAAAAAAAACAAAAACAAAAAAAAAAAATGAACTGTCCAAGTGATGTGCAATAGCCTACTCGTTTTCGGACATGTCAAACTCTGTTGTGTAGATGTGTGGTTTTGTCAGAGATTTTGGCTCTGCTCTGTGGTGGGTCTGACCTTGTCAAAATGAACGCTCACAAGAGGTAGACGGGTTCAAAAATCATGGCAGCAGAACATTTCTCTCGTGTTTGACCACATTAAAGTTGTATTCAACAAGTTCAGTATATTCTAAAACATCAGAGATTCTGTTAAAAGTGTGCTTTGAATGTATGACATAATAAGACTCCTGCAGCGAGCTCAGAAATGTCTAAATCTCGCTAACCTATTACCGTAAAATCACAACTGAAAGCGAGGTCTTTCAGAAAGAGTTTACAGGAAGTTCATTTAGGGCCGTTATTAATGGCGGCTGACGGTAACAGGGATTGCATCAGTTGGGATGCAGGTCAGCAAAAGCTATAATGAGTATTCGAGGCCCGAGCTACACACAATAAGTGCACTATAATTTATACCATGTCACACAGCTAAGTCGCCACTTAAAACGGACTCTTCACCTCGGGTGATTTTGCCGTTAACTCTGTAGGCGTTGATTCAATGTTCACAGAGCTATGTGCTTTGGGTTTAATATTTGATAAAGTCTTCTTTTAAAAAAAAAAAAAAAAAAAAAAAAAAAACAAGACAAAGTGACCCAACGCAAAAGGCTGGTGTCTCAGGTGATGGACATTTGGTGTGACACTTCCTTCTGTGTGTGTGAATTCATTTAGTTCACGGCTGACCCCTTATTTGAACACTGGCAAACCAAACACTTCAATTACTAAGTAAATAAGTCGTATTTCCAATTTGACAGGGTCAAATTTTTGGTCTCTGCATGCCCTGCGACGCCCCCTATGGACAAAAGAGTTGTCGAGCTTGTCGCAGCCTTGGGGCAGACCAGAGGAGATACTGAAAGACCAAGTGAGGCCTAAGTGTTGATTTGAGAACATTGACACTCTCGCTTCATTGTACACTTTTAACTTCCTGTTCTTTTAATCATCCCAGTGACTACTGACCTTAAAGGGGTTTTCTGCAGTGACAAACAGAAGCTGCCCAGGCTGCATGAACCCCAAACGCTGCATGACAAGTAGATAGTCTCTCGCTCCCGCTGGGAAAACCTGGAGTTTTTCCCCAGAGAGCAACTGTCACAGATACTGATAGGTCAAATCAATCGGAGTGTGTGTGAACGTGTGCGTCTTTGCACAGCTGTGTAACTGTGTAGATACATGGAGGGATCCGTTCACTGCCTTTAAAGCAAGAAATTTACAAGCTCTACGTGTTAATTTTCGATTTTTGCTAGGATTTTCAACGGCCAAATTGTGTTGTGGCATCTCATTGAATAAAATGGCTCTTGCTGAGTGAAACATTGGACAGTGGTGCAGAGAATCAGATGGAAAATAAATAACATGTCTTATACACTGGGAGTAGGGTGAAAAACAAGCAAGAAAACATTATACAAGGAGAAAGGCAGTCCATGTCTTTATCATCCTGCAGTTGTAGCTGTTAGTTTGTTAGTCAGACAGCAATATATTTTACTCTCATGGGATGCGGTCTTTTTTTAAGGTAGTTTCTTAATCAAAGAGACCAGTGTTAATTGAAGTCTGAATGAATCTGTGGCTAAAAATGTATTCTCATTTAGTCTGTTTTTATTTTTAAATATGTATTTATGATTTAGTTTATTGTTTAAGAAGATTGAAGACATTGTTATTCTGAACTTTGAACTACTGTTATTTCATACCAAACACAATCTCTCATTAGTTTTAAGGTTTATAATTTAAGTTATAGACTCCATACAGCCCCATTAGTTTTCGTTATCTTGTTCTGCTTTCACATTTGTTCTATACTTTTTTTTTTTTTTTTTTTGGCAACACATTGATAAAACACAGTGATGAGCAAATAATGTAAACAATCACTTTTTTTGGTATTTAAAGCACAGGATCTTGGTTTTCTTTACGATTTTGTCCTCTTTGTGATCAGGCCCAAATGGAATCTGTGCTTTTTGCATTCATTTTTGAGGGAAACAAAATTCTGTGTAATGGATTTGAACATGGTAAAATGGGTTAAATAGAGCTTAATCGGTAGCTGAAAGCACTATCAAATTAGCCAAATATTTAATAAACCAACATTCAAGGGGTGGAGGATGTGTATGGCTTTTTAAATAATGGGCGTTCCAGTTCTGTGGAAATCTATGGAGCTTTCTGCCGGCACAGATTCCGTGTATGCTTGTTCATGACTGATGTTCAATTTCATTCTACTGTAAGCTCTATTTCATTTGTGCTGAATCGTGTATTTGATTACATGGAAATCAATCAAATCCAATGTGACTTAAGAATCAGTTCTTTGTCTGCCACATGGACTCATTTTGGAGCAGAGCCACCCGCTGCATTTGTCCAGGTATTAGGAGTTATGAACGAACATGTCATCGTGTTGTAATGTCACCGTGCATAATGAGGCTCACCATGCTTCTCTGCGCATAATAGAAGTAGAGAGTAAACAGCATCATTCTACCCCTCGAAAAAGATTAAAAACAAAATCAGTAATTTATTTTGTGAAGCGGTGGCTGAGCGGCTTCATTACTATGACTTTGGCTCTGAAATGAACCGATAGCGCTTTAGCGGTTTGTGGGCGTCTGCCTTCATATGATTTCGATATTAAAAACTCTACACTAAGTAACTGAAGAACAGCCACCGTTTAAATAGATAATTACAGGAAGTACAAGTTTGTAGCCTAAGTGTTGGTTATATTTATATCGAAACGCTTGTGATGCCTTGTTTTCTTTGTACAGTTTTATGTACATGCTAATAACGTGGCTTTTTAAAAAAAGAGAACAAAAAAAAGAACATGTTGAAAGACAAATTGAAATTGTAAAATATTTTTAAAAGTAGAAATTGTTAGGATGAGAGTGGTTGGGGGAACACAGTTGGTGTGCCCGTGTCTAATATGTCATCAGTAACAATTCACTGGCTTCTAGTCTATTTAAAAGTTTTACTGTCTCTTTTTATGAGTCTTATTTTTTTCCTGAGTTTTGTGTTATTTGCAAAACAGTGGCTTTGAAGAGTTTTAGCCCTTATTCGTTCCATTACGTTCTTATCAATATCCGCATGTTAAACACGATAAGGAAGAAAAAGAAAAAAAAAAATGTCTTTTATTTTTGCTGAGCAAATCAAAGAAATACTATCTTGTAAGTACTCCTTCCTTATAGCTTTACAATAAAATACGTTCTGTAAAACACTGTGTCCTTCATGAATTGTTAGCGGCTATATATATATATATATATATATACACATACATACACACACACACACACACACACACACACACACACACATATATATATATATATATATATATATATATATATATATATATATATATATATATAGCTTTGATTAGCCCAGTTTCTTTTAATTTCATCAGGGAAAGTGCTTTGAAAATGTGTTCCCTCTTTCAAGTCCATTCTTTGGGGAACACATGTAACACATTGCAAACAACTAAAGTGAACTTCCTGATTCAGCACATCTCCTCCACTGAAAAGCTTGGCTTTCATCAATCTTAGCAAACCTGGCAGAGTTCAAAGTCTCATAAGGTTCTTCAGCTTGTTCGTAATGTGTGGCATTTATTCCTTGGGAGAATAAAACCCTGTTAACCCCATTGGATTTCTTAACGTGCCAGTGGCACTGCCAAGCGTGGGTTTCATCGATTGACACAAGCTGCTTTTCCACTGTTGGGCCAGTGCGAGCCAGTGCTTTAAACGGGTGGGGCCGGGTGGGGCCGGGTGGGGCCGGGTGGGGCCGGGCGGGGCTAATAGCCTCAGAACTGTAGCACCGAGCCCAAAATCACGATGCGTTTCCACCGTCGGGCCAGAAGCTCTGCAGTGCTTCACTAAAACCAGCCCTTTACACGCCTTTCTGGAACAACGTCACGCAACTCCATCGATTCACCAACAAAGAGAAGTTATCAGAACAATAATAAGAAATAAGTCACTGGAACTAGCACGATCACAAAACGAACATGATAAGAGCGGCCATTTGTTTGCATGTTTTGTTAAAGATTTAAATCCAAAAGCATCAATGTTTTACGATGATAAGTGACACATTGATCATAATGAATTAATTTATCAGGATTGAAAATTGTCACACAGAAATAAAGCTTGTATGAACCATTATTTCACAAAAAAAGAGGACCCTAATTATTTAGTTGAGTCTGTTTCTGTTTATTTGTAATCACAGTATACATCACATTTAAAAAAAACAAAAAAAAAACCAGATCATTTCTATATTTTTCCATCAAAAATACGACCTGAGTAGCAGAGGGAGCTCCCGAACAAAGACCATTATTATATTTTTATGACATACGCGGAGCATAGACGAGACGAGACTTATGACCGATAAAATATGTTACTAAATAAATAACGTTAACGTTACACGATTGTTATAAAGAATGAGAAGCTGACGTCTGATTTGTTCAAGCGGTCGTAACTTATTTACCATATTTACTATTGTAACATTAATGGCTAGAGTGCATAGCCTTTTGCATCGCTTATAAATATTTCTGCCTTGTATGGTGATCATAATCCACATTGGATCTCAAACAGAAGTTATTTCAAACACTCACTGCTGTCTGAAAGTGAATTTTGAGCTAAAATTATTTTAAAAGTATTTAATGCTGGGTGTTATAGCTGTTAACTTTATGAAATGATCCGCGTCGCTAACACTCTCCAGAAGCGGAGAAACTCCGCCTTTGTTCATAACCACTCCTCTAGCCCCAGTTGGCCCGCTTTGGCCCAAGGTTTTAGTCGGGCCAAAAAACCCAGGCCGTTGGCCCCGAGGAGGCACCGACGAGGCACGATCAAGCCCCGGAAGTGAGTGCTGAAATGCGACTGGCCCTGGCACGCACTAGCACGCCCGCTTCTGGCCCTACAGTGGAAACGCGACTATTGGGGCCTAGCAGTGGCGGCGCTAGGGCGGGGCTTGACGGGGCTATAGCCCCATCAGAAACTTGCTTAGCTTAGCATTCTGAGTTGTTTTCAACCAACAATTGGGTTAAATGTTTAACCCAACCTTCTAGGTAGTAACCCAATCGCTGGGTTCGTCCATATTTTACCCAGCGCTGGGTTGTATTTAACCCATCTTTTTTTTTTCTTTTTTTTTTGGAGTGTAGACCTGTTTTAAAAAACCTTTTTAAAAACATTTTCAATGAAGAGTAAGCTAATAGTCTAATCTTTTATTAACCGGGGCAATAATTTCATGTAATTTAATAATAAAAATAATCCAATAATAATAATAATAGGCCTAATAATAATAAGAATGTAACAGGCCTATATTAAATGGAAATGCTAAATCCTCTTAATATTGCACATTTTAGATGCTTTTGACAATATCTCTGGCTATCATCGACACATCATACGATGCAACTCAGCGCGGGGAGGTTATCGCTCGCAATGTGTGCCTGTATGCCACTGTGTGGAAATAGTTTTATGAATTGTCGGCACTATCTATTGTAAATGGTTAGAATTTACCATGTTTTCCTAACAGTTGGAATTGAGAGTTACTGACACTTGATGGTCAGAAAGAATTACATTATGTGTAAAAAAAAAAAAAAAAAAAAAAAAAAAAAAAATATATATATATATATATATATATATATATATATATATATATATATATATATATATATATATATAAGATAAAACAATGAAAAAAGAAAAATAAATCCCTACTTTCTCCCTTTTCTATATACGTTAATAAATTATATTACCTTGTAAGTGCCATATTTGGCAGTTGGCATTAGAAGTTATATTACTAATAACAGAGGCATATGAGAAGTTTAATACCACAGAAAAAAAAAAAAAAGTAAAATATGCCTTTTTCGAAGCTGCTGTATAAATAAACAAACTGATATCTAAAGTTTAGGCGTTCATTACTTTCAGTTTAATTAGTTTTTTAGCACCCCCTCTGAACTGTTAAACCCCCCTTAGCACCCCCAACAAAAAAATCCTGGAGCCGCCACTGGGGCCTAGAGTCCAAACACTCACACAGACACTCACCCTAACAAACTGTCTCTCACATGCCACAGCCATACTATGCAGTGGCACCATGCAAAATGCTTGGGATGCCGGAGATTTGTGGGAAATTTTCACTATTAACTAGTTGCTTATTAGCATGCCTATTAATAACATATTGGCTGTTTATTAGTAGTTATTAGTAGCACATTCTGCATGACCATATTCTACATCCCTAATCCTACCCAATACCTAAACTTAACAACTACCTTACTAACTATTAATAAGCAACAAATTAGGAGTTTATTGAGGCAAAAGTCATAGTTAATGGTTTGTTAATAGCAAGAATTAGACTTTAAGATAAAGTGTGACCAAATAATAATTAAAATAATTTCTTTACTGACCCTAAATCGTTAAACATTGGCATATATTTCAATATGGTACATTAACAAGTCACCGCAGGTTTGATATCCATGAGGCAGACACTTTTTTGGTCTATGGATGCTAGAAAGTCGTAAATTATGACAGAATTTAATTTTTGAGAGAACTATTTTCACTTGTTAGTGTGTAACCAGTCTACAATGGCAAACTCTAAAATCCACCATACTATAAAGACTATTATTTTTAAACCGAAATAAATGAAATGGTATTTTCAAAAATGACAGCTTCGCACTGCTGGAATTAATGAGAAATATATCAACAAAACTAAGATACATTCAGTAAAAAAAAAATCACAGCAGTTCAAACTCTGCTGCACTTTTTGTCAAGGGTTATTTATTGAAGAGTTCTTTATTTCCTTCCACGGCTGCTGTGTGCATGAGGAGGATTTACCGAACCCCTGAGTGGCTTCCTTAGGGCAGTGCTTGACTGAGGGTCAGTGTTATCAGCCTCTAGGCCGATAGAGCAGAGGTTTTACTCCACAGCACAGTGGCTGCTCTCGCCAACTGTAAATATTGGCTCTTCCGTGCAGGCAAATGAAGTGTCTAATGACGGGGTTTTGAAATAAGCTCTCACCTGCTGCCAGACAGACAGTCTGAAGGCAGCCGAATATGTGATGATAGAGAGAAAAACTGAGATACTGAGAAAATGTAAAGGAGAGAAAAACATTAAAAACAGCACAGTCCCTGAATGAGGGAGAACGTCACAAGGAGGATAAATATGAAGATCTATTTATATATCTGCTGGCGCATTGGAATAAGTAATACGTTTAATTCATGACCTAGACACTGGGGAACTTCTGTGTGGAATTTCCAAATATACCTTGTTTTCCTCCTAAGAAAATGCCAAGCTATGAATATTCTTTGAAAGGACAACCTGTTCCAACATTATTGCGTTTCTCAGTGTGTGGCCATGATGACTCTGACAGAAGGTCAGTTGTTGACTTGAGAGTTATGTGCATAAATGTTAATGCTAATCACTCATATTATAGGACTAAACCATCTATTTATTTCCCCCCTCTCTTGCTTTCCCTATCTCTCCATTAAGGCTGACTCCACCTCTCTCGCTTGCGGTTTGCAGCATGAGGAAGGCACATAACTGCAGGCGCTGTATGTAATGTTAAAATGAGATTAGCCTACTGGTGCCCATCTCTGTATGATGATTAGGAACAGCGCTTACAGTCTCCAGCTATTCCAAGGTTCTCTTTGCTGATGGAAGGAATCCCACACATAGTGGGAGAACATGAGCATTTGAAGATTTGTTTTGGCATGGTGATATGTGTGAAAAACATTTATTCTCTAAAGCCGTCTGCACACTTTGCAGCTAGTGCTGCAAGTTTGCCAGTTTTATATATGTATATGCATTTATATAATTTCTATATTCTCTATCTTATCTTATCTTTTATTTTTTTTTATTTTCTATGTTTTTATGAAAGCCCATTTCCACCAGAAGAAAAAAAAAATATGCTGTGACAATTAATAAAATTAAAAATTATAATACAAAAAGTAGAAATCACAATTAAATGTTTTTTTTTTTTTTCATAATTATGAGCTAAAAAAATAAATCAAAATAGGAGATACTAAGTCATAATTACAAGATAAGTTGAGCAAAAAGTTGAGATAATAATGAGATTAAAAAGCCATAATCATGACTTGTAGGGAAAAAAAGTAGAAATCATGTCAAAACTGCTGAAGCGGAAATAAGTCATATGACAAAATGTTTGTTGTGGATTGGGAAATTTGACTCTTTTATCTCATAATTTTGACTTTTGATGCCATGGCAGAAATGGGATTTCATTGTTTTATTTCGTATTACCAATTATTTTTAAATAAAGAAACATTTTATATGTTATTACATTAAATTTAGTATTGCTCTGCCAAAGAATGTATTTCAAACAGAAGCCAAAGCAGGATCGACTGTTGCAAAATCAATGTTTTTTCAAGCAGTGCACAGACTGTTTTAAATTCTGCAAACACAACAAACTTAATGACACAAAAATCCTAAAAAGTTGTGTTATAGGCCTACGAAATACCATCACTTTCGGAACTCCTCTTGCCCAATCAAATTAGAAGACTGGAACTAAGTGTTGTTTAAAAACACTATAATGATGGTAAATCATCTTAATGATGACGATAATGATGGTGATTTGACAGAGAGAGAGCGTCCACCTCTCACTTCCACCTCATAATTACAAGCACATCACTCCGCAAAGCCTTGGATGATAAGATAGATGGACGGATGAGCATAGATGGAATGAGGAGGTAAAGAGGAAGCTTGCTGTGATGAAGAGTGGAGGGAGGTCTGTCCTGAGGGGCAGCACTGTAATGCCCCGCCATCATCCCCCTGCTCCTCGCACCAGCCCTTCCTCTCCATCACTGTCGGCCGGAGGGGGCAGCCCGGCTGACTGCAGAGGGGAAACGGTGCATGTCGTGTGGGCAAGGGCAGGGGGAGCCGCCCCCATGGCGCTTCTGTAGTTCTTTTCATATCAATCACTCCACAGGCAGAGAGCTAAAGACAGACTCGCTGCCTGCCATCATACACTCAGGACTAGAGCATTAAAAAAACTCCTACCATCCACCTCCCCAAACAACATCCTCCTCTGATCTCTTTCTTACAAACATGCTCATTCCATCTCAATCTTGACCCTCTGTTGGCTGTCATTCTGTGGCTTTTGCCAGACCCCTGCAAATCGAGTTCCATTAGCCTCAACCTGACAGTGGGAGTCTCTGGCAAAGCAGAGTGTGAGTAATGTGATTTGTCTCTCCGTTGTTGTGCATTGGGAAATAGACTGTCAAGGTGTTTACAGACATGAGGATGAAAGAGAGAGTGTTTTGAGTGGTGGGCTTGAGAAGGGACTTTAATTAAAGTCCGCGTGAACCGGAAGTTGCTGCCGACTTTATTTCAGTGCAGTGACGTATTTCCAGCAGAAACGGAATACTGAGTAGAGGGCAGGGTTTTATTTTTGCGCTCCTCCTCTCTGTCTCTCACTCATAGAAACCTAACAGTCGGATGGGTGTGTTTAAGGATATTCTGCCCAAGCCGTCAAACTGACGTCATCAGAAAAGGAATGCCATTCCAGAGCGGAAGTAAATGTTCAGATTTTGATTAAAGATTACCAAGACAAACCATTTTTTTTCAGCGGATTAACTTGCACGGATTAATTGTTCACATCAAGACTAGCAATGTGCCCTAGCAAAGTAAATAAAGTCAATTTTGATTTCATGCGGACTTTAAGGTCAGGGTTCCAGACCAGAAAAAAAAAGCTCCTAAAATGAAACATTTTTTAGGTGTCAAATACAGAATCACTTAATGCTTCATTCAGGGCATGGTTCCTTTAACTTCTGTTAACAGTGACTGCTGTTTGTTGTGATAAGCAGATGTTTTAAAAGATGGGTATGTAACTATAAACTGTTTTGGCTGTTTTGCTGCATTTAGTTCAAAATTAGTAAATATTAAAAAATAAAAAATAAATAAAATTAATTACAATATGATGATGTCAGTGATCCTCATTGTATTTTTGCCCATGTAAATATCATACTGTTTTGACTAGATAGATAGATAGATAGATAGATAGATAGATAGATAGATAGATAGATAGATAGATAGATACCCTTACAAAAATTAACCATGGTTTTACTACAAATAAAACCAAAAAACATGGTTATAGTTGAACCACGGTAACCACAAATTAACCATGGTTTGCTACACTAACCATAGCTTAACTAAAAAACATGGTTACTACACTTTTACTACAGTAAAATGGTTAATTTTCGTAAGGATATAGATAGATTTCATTTTGAATCCGACATAACCGAAAAATGACTTATGGTTCAGTGAGGGAGTCAGTTGTGAAACGACCCTGAACTGTTCACTGACTGAATGAACTGCTAATTCGATTCGCGAGTTCGATTCTGTTTAATGAATCTTTAACTGATTCTAAACATCGGTTAATAATTTTTCACGAAACGTGTGCTCTTGTCGCTGTAATGAAAACGTTTGTGACGAAAGGCACAAACACTTCATATGGACGCATATTTTTAGCTTTTAGCACATTTTCTAACATTTCAGCCACGGTCCAGAGCCATAAAATGCATTTTAGAACGACCGGGAAAGGATAGAATGATATGAGAAAAACATGAATGCATCAAGAGAAAAGGCAAACTGGCAGCATAGATAAAAAGAGCATTTATTGTTCCACCACGCAACGCATTGTTCATTTTATCTCTCCACAGTCACTTGTATTTTCTCTTCCTTCTCCCAAGGGTTTATAGTTTGCTGCTTGGAAAAATTAGTCACACTACCAGTTGTTTGCCGACTTGCTCAGACTTGCCACTCTAAACCGCAGGTTCATTAACAGGAAACAATTAGCAACCAAGCTTGCACTCAATACAACATAAGGGAGGTTGGTAAAATTACAACATGTGGCAGCATATTTTATGCTTAAATGGATAAATTCCTTTCACCTCTCTGGCAACTGGAATGTCCCCGGCCATTATTACATTGTATCCTTTTTGAAGAAGCGCCGAATGACTTCTCGTACGAAGAATAAAAATACTGTGGTTGATTGCAGTCAGGATTGGGCTAAATTGCCTTCTGGAGACACAATATCACACATCCCATGGTTAATTCAGTAATGTGAAGATTTTATCATGAAGCCGATTCAGAGGCAAGCGTAAGCATACTATTTCTCATTTGGGCCAAGAATCCACAGGTGACTATTAGTGCAGAAGTCAGAGAGCATTTCATTTTTCCAACTCTGGTTTGAGCTGGACTGCAGATGAGAGTGATCAGACCTCTGTGATTCTCTCTTTTCCTTTTAAATGAATAGTTCTGCCATCTTTATTTCATCTTAAAAGGAGTGCAATGTGACCCTGACCCATATCAAATCAAAACGTTACCTAGGCTTATTAGCCGCACAAACCTGGGTATCTTTCTCTCTTATTCCTTTCCATCCTCTACTCTCTCTCTCTTTATCTGTTTTCCACCTGTGATCGCACAGTCTTATCTTCAGTGATATGCTGCTTGACCTTCCATTCAGAGCCAGCTGTGAGGAGGTGCTTCGTCGGAGGAGAGGACACTGGAATGGATATTCATTAGTTATGAGATAGCCGTTCGTATTCGCATGATGACCTCCAAGGATGTCGGATAAAAGACAGCCAACATTGAGGGATGTGATTTAAAGCCTGCACTCCTCCTTTTATGGGGTGACCTTCCCCTACAACCCTGGCCTAGCTTTCATACTCATCTACCTATATTCAGATATCATCTGACATGATGGACTTGAACAAGTCCATCACGGCTGTAACTAACATCCTTCAATATGTCATTGAATGATGAAAGGATTCTTTTCAAACAGTCTGTTTATAATGTAATTTGTGATAATTAGCTAAAATTCTACCAGACATGCAGGACAAATATGAACAAAACAGAAGATGAAAACATTCAATGTCTTCTGCAATGATTTTATCTTGCCCTTGCAAATGTAAGGAAAGAATAATACGTTTTTTTTTAAGAAAAACAGTACATTCTTGATATAACTAGGGTGAGTTTTGTTTTTCTACAGTGTGTTATTTTACAATATAGCTCAAACCTTCCTATAGCTAAAACTGTATAGCATGGTGCTAGCAATGATAAGGTTGTGAGTCTAATTCCCAGGGAAAGCAAGGACTGACAAAAATGTGTACACTGAATGCAATGTAAGTTGTTTTGGATAAAAGCATCTGCCAAATGTATAAAAGTAAATGTAACATGGAAATAAGCAATTTCCTGTGAATGAGGGTAGAAGAAAAATAATTTGTTATATATCTGTTTTCTATTTTGGTCTTATGCGTTAGTCATTCAGGAGTGCTAGGCTGTGAGGTTTGTGAAGGGAAATCTGCAATATGAGTGGTCGCACTTTCAAATGAGTAATTAGAGTCTGTTTACATGAGGTTATTAAATGCCCTCTTTATTTCAGGTGACTATATTGCTTAATAAAGTGACTCATGTGATGCGTCAGCTCCTCTTCTATTTTTCTCATTTAAACAAAACTCGACTGATATGTACCTACCATTAATTAGCTTAATCATTTCCAGAAAGGTGTGAGGTGCTTGCGTTTTATCCCATATGGCTAAATAAATAAATAAACAAACCTTGGCCAAAATATATTTAAAACATATGTTATAAACTGTAAAGCTCAATTATGTATATCTTTGAAATATATATATATATATATATATATATATATATATATATATATATATAATTTCAACCTTCAACCTTCTTTTTTTTTGGAACATTGTAAACTAAATTATGTTGCTGATTTTTATTCAAATATATTGTATGCTGTACAGACAAAATGTTTCTTCAAATTTTACATACAGTATATGAATGTATATATAGAGGGCATACTATATTTTTAAACGCTTTCTAAAAAAATAAACGTATCTTTTTTTTTCAAAATATTTTAAATTATATTTTAAAAAATATAGGTCTACAAATAAATGGCCAAAAGTAAATATACATAATTTATGTAAGTATAGTTAAAGTTATCTGAAAACAAATACCACTTTACAATATCAATCAGTATAATGGGCTGTTCTTGTACAGCTAAAATAGCTAGAAGCAGATAACGCTAGAAGCCTTGCGCAATCAAGTTACAAATGCACACGTCTTACATAATAAGGTAGATTAGAAGCTAGAGCTGAAATGGTGACTGTACATATAGATTAAATGAGTTAACATACTGTAAGGTGTCACATGCTCTGTTGGTTTTATCCTTGTGTTTCCTGTTTGGTTCCTGTTTTGCCTTATTTGGTCGTTCCTGTCCTTGTCATGCCATTATTGGTTAATCATCTGCACCTGTCTGTCCCTCTTTGGCTACCCTTTATTAGTTGTGTTGAGTTCTCAATTCATCGTCTGGTCTACTATGTCCGTATGTGTGGTTCCTGCCTGTCTGGCTTGTGGTTTGCCCTATTGTGGATTATTAAAGACTATTTGGATCTTTCATTTTCTTCATGTGCTCATTCCCACCATATCGTGACATAAGGATTTATGTTCCATTATCATGTAATATTATAATGTGTTCTCATTAGTGTTGGGAAGGCCGTGGTCAAGCCTTGCAGTGGTAAGTACACCGGCTATTCCATTTAGAAGTCAAATAATCCCCGAGTCCACCACTTAATGGCCCATCAATCATTCCACACACACAAGCACTCAATGAAAGCTGTGGAGGTGACAACGGATTTACACAAGAGATTGGACCTGTTGTTAATTAGGTCCTATTGTACGAGCGATCTGCAAGCTCAATATCTTATGAATATTAGCTGTTGACAATTCATTAAAATGTCTGTATAACTTTGGCTTTGACTGGTGGGGGGAGATTTGGCTAAGTGAAATAATGAAGCAGGGATATGCCTGTGCAGTAGTGTGACAGTAACAATATGCAGATTGCCAGGACATTTTTGGCAGCAGCTGAGATCTGGGATTTATTACAGGATTGTGAGAGGAACCCGGGGAAAAGGCCTCTCATCAGGCCAGCAAAATGGGCATTGAGCAGTATTTTTTGTTACGGGTGAAAGAAAAATAATTTGTCATATATCTGTTTTCTATTTTGGTCTGATGCGTTAGTCATTCAGGAGTGCTTGGTGTTTGCTGTAAGGTTCGCGAAGGGAAATCTGCATTACGAGTGGTCGTACTTTCAAATGAGTAATTAGAGTCTGTTTACTTGAGCCAATTAAATGCAATTAAAAGCATCAAAATAGTAATTTTCCACTCTGTCAGCAGTGTTAAAATATATGAATGGTCAAGCTGCAGACTGCAAATTCACACAGGCACATTAGCCGTTTTTAGTCATTAATATTTATTTACCAAAAAAAAAAAAGAGGGTTTGACTCACATCCGTGTCCATCAAACACTTTTATTGGAAGTTCGGTTGTCTCTGTGCAGTTTAATTATCGTTTCCATGATGAGGCCTGTTCCAAACTTTAATAAAACGTGACTGATTGATTGGGGTTCAGTGCAAAGCACAGCTAATTACGGTTGGATGGAGGAGTATATGTAATTAGGAGTGTAGCAACATTGTACAGTGTAGCAGCAACTCCTCAACAGTGAAGATGCGGGAGATGTATACATTCCCTTGATGTGCTTCCGGAGAGAGTTATCTCCACGTCAGTCCGTCCTACCATCAAATGACTGATGTTTTTATTTATTTAGGCTGCAAGAGCTTATGGCTAAGCACTGTTTGCGCTTACTATCTTAATTGCTATGGAAATTAATGTAAAACGGCACTAGAGTCAGTCAAGTGGAGAGTTCAATTTAAGGAAGATTGCACAGAATAGACTGATCATTAAAAAACAGTGTGGGCTATATAACTCTCGTGATATGCTCCGGAACAGGACTGCTCAATCATGCTCCTGGAAACCTACCATTCTGCAGAGTTCAGTTCCATCCCTGCTCTGCCACACCTGCCTGTAATTTTCAAGTGAACTGTAAGACCTTGATTAGTCGGTTCAGGTGTGTTTGAGAGTTGAAACTAAAGTCGACAGAAATTGTAGATCTTCAGAAGCACTGAATGTGCTGGTTTTAGAATCTACAGAATGTTTCTAACCTTTAATCAGTAGCATAAACTTGGATGGCAACTTTTTGTGAATTTTCAGCCCCCTTGAGTGACTTTTTTCAAAATAAATAAATAAATAATTAAATTGCTTAGCGATAAATCCAGTGACTTCCAAGACTTGCAAATATGATGTCATCTAGCAACATTTAGCTGGCAGGCTTTAGCTACTTTCCATCGAAAGTAGTAGGCAACAGTGCCTCTAATGTATGCTGAATTAATATCAAACTTCAACACCGCAGAGATAGATAGATAGATAGACAGATAGATAGTTTTCCTCAATTTAAATACTTGATTTTATGGATTATCAGTCTTATCTCAAAAGTAAAGCAATTCAAAATGGTCTAAGAAAGTGCAAATTAAAAACGTGATGAAGCGACAAAGGATGCTTTCTCCTCCACCTGCTGCATTTTACGTAGCGCATCTTGCCAAGTGGCCCCGTCCACACTGAAAACTCATTGGGCTGAAGTATCGATTCTCATGTATATTAATGATCAAATATGGACGAGCGCACGCTGATTGTGTAAATTTAGAATCGGATTACAAACAAATACCTGAAGTTCAGGGTCACGGACAGGTATGTGTTCTTAGATTTACAATATGACTTGCGAGAACACAATGGAGAGAACGGCTGTGATTGGTTTTGTTTTGTGTTTGTGTTTTGCCATGCATGCCCCATTTTCGTGTTTGTATGTTTGTTTTAATTTTATTTTGCGAGATTGCTTTCTTTCATTTAGTTAAGACTGGGGCAAGTTGCAGTTGTTGTAGGGTATAGTCTATTCAACTAAACTGTAGGTTTTGACTTTTGATCCAGATGTCCAAATACTCAAATACTTTGTTGTTGTTGTTGTTTCAGACATCTATTTATAAAATTATTATTATTATTATTATTATTATTATTATTATTAGGCTGTTGTTGTTGTTGTGTTTTCCAGTAGGCTATTACAGAAATGCCAGGGTGGGCCATGTTGTCAAATACTGTGTAATATTACAATATTTCTTCGCCAAAACAATGATTTAATTTTTTTACAAAAATTTAAAGGATGAAGATATCTTTACATTTCACCATTTCAATAACTCTTTTACTTTTCATAATTGTTTTAAATTTGGCTGAGAAGATTTTAATAGGCTGGTTAATGGCAAGGTCCAACTGTTCAATGAACTTATCTATCATCCTTTTTCCCCCTTGCCCATAATGGTAGAAATGTTCTGTGGCTTTTTTGTAACCAAGACCATACTGAAAGTGTGTATTTGTGTTTTTTTTTTTGTTTTGTTTTTTTTATTCGTTTTAAATGCGCATAGTCATAAAAACATCAGATTGTTCTGAACTTTTTCTCTCCTTAATTTCAACCAGAGAAACTTTTCCTCGTGGCATCTGCACCAGCATTCGTGCAAGTGTCGACCACTTACCGACACCTGTCTGTGCCATATGGGGGACATTTTGAAACTCTGCTTTTTCCCCTCAAATGTGCAGGTGAGCAATTTGCTGTCAGCAGATTCTATTACATTGGACAGGCTGCCTGCAAAGCGAGGGAGAGGCCGTGGGGTAGGGCAGCGGAACGCCAGTCTCTCTTTCTCACTTGATATTTGCCAGAGCATGGCTGCACCTGTTCGAGGCTGGTGAATAATCATACACAGAGGGGGATTTGACGGCCAACATGCGGCAGCATATTGCCTGGAGATCGCCTCGTATATCAGTTTGCAGCTCCGCGTGGCGAGGGACAGAGAAACAGGCTGACATAATAACGCCATTTGTGATAGGGCCTTGCTATTAGCTAAATGAGTGTCATATTAGACACACTGCCAGTAGCATGGACCAAATCACTTTCACTGTATTGCTTTCAGTCTCTGCACTGTTCTTGCGTTTGGTCCACCCTTACAAACTGGCAAAAAAAAAAAAGCCTCGCAAGATGGTCTCTGAGAGTTCCATCTCGTCTCGGATGTAAGAGTATCAGGAGAAATAACACTCTCTTTAATTTTGTGGTTTGACTAAAGCTGGCATGGTGACAGACTTAATGTGCTTTGCAGAGTCCAAAGCGTCTCAGGTTTGGAGCTCTGGGGGCAATGAAACCAGACTCTGTGGTTTTCATGTGTGGGCCGAAAATGACTAGAGTTTCGGGAGAGAAAGAAAGAGAGGGAGAGAGACTCTTTGTGCCTCTTGAAATATGATGTTTTTTTTTGTTTTTGTTTTTTTTGTTTTTTTTGTGGCACTTTCAGATTATCATTTTGAATGTGTGTCATGTAAATTTTGCTAAAGTTTCCCTTTTAATGTGGTCAAAGATTTAGCATAGTCTTCAAAGTGAACTCCATTAGAAGCCTAAGATATGTATCAGAACTTTTAAAATTCATATCACCTCACAGATATATCTAGCATGAAATTCAAGGATTATGAAATGAGAACAATCTTATTCTTATCTTTCAATCTATTCAATCTTATATTCTGCAACAGTCTTATTTTCAGAATAAAATTTAAAATTGTAAAAAAAATCACAGCTAGACTAAAGTTTGAAAAGTCAATCTTACCTGTGATTAAAGCAGACCTTACATTTCTTGTGTGATGAATGAACTGTATATTTTGTGTGTGTGTGTGTGTGTGTTTGACACAATTGGACTGCCAAAAGTAATTTTGGAATTTCAAACAGAATATAAGCTTTTATTTTCCAAGATAACTAGATGCCCTTGACATGCAGGGTCACATGACAATGACTACTGTTTGAAATATTTATTATTGTGTAATGAGGGCTTGCTGAGGAGCAGAAGCAGTTTTGGCAGTTCATAAAAGTTGCCCTGTGCTGTGGGTCTTGTGTTGACCCCTGTTGGTCAGTGACTGAACTGCAGTATTATTCCACTCAATTGAAGACTGTAGCAAACTAATGCGGCCTTTTCTTAATCCTGAGGGGGGAAAAAATCTTATGTAATGTAATTCATGCATTATTTAAAGTAAAGATTCCTGTAGAATTGAAATAGCACAATTCACTGCATGCAGAGATCAGCATAGTCAAGTCTTAGTAAATGCAAGCAAAGAGGAAAATACAAGCTCAACCTTCCCTAGTCTGGAAAGTTACAGCAACTTATATATGAGAGAGAGTAGAGAGGTGGCAATTTCAATTGATTGATTCTTGATAGTAATAAATCTTATATATTTCTCCCCATCTGAGCATCTACCTAATATAAGCTGCTTCAAGAGTTTCAAACTTTCCTTCACATAACAATATATCTTTGAGAGCGCTGCAAGTTCTGTACTTCATCTTAGCCAGAGTCTGGGGCTGGAACCAGAGTTCCTCGGGGTTGAAATAAGCATTGGAAACTGCAGAGCACACCAGGCTTTTATTGTCTCATATTGAGGAAGCAGAGAGAAGTAATATATCGCTTCCTCCCAGGATTCTGCTGAAGTGTGCCTCTCTCCTGTTTAATCTCACTGAACCTGAAAGCGAAGTGTGTGCGTGTGAGTTTATGCCACATTTGTGTATGTGGGCTTTATTATGAACCTACTGAAGGCCACGGAGGCCTCTTAACGTAGTGAAATATCTATTTCTTATAATTAACTATTGATGAAAATGAGTGTTAGAATGTGCATTTTAATCCGTTCGGGCTCAGATGGTGCAGTGGGGAGTCTCACATATTTCAGATTTTATTTTTAATATAATTATCATTAATAATAATGTCAGAATGCAAGTTATTGATACTATCTCCATTACATTTATATGCTCAATACCAGTCCGTAATAAGTTAAATGATCAAATGAGACACATTAAGTGAGTAAATGAGACTCAGCAGACAGATGCTATTGGAATAAAAACCTTCGACGTAAAAAAGTGAATAACTCCATCTATCAGCATCTGTTTTTGGTGAAAAACTTTTAAAAATGCGACTTAACCTCTGTTGTATCACCTTCACGCAAAAATGCACCTTAGGTTTTGAATATCATAATATGTCAAAGCCAAACTGTGATTTTTCACTTTTATGTAAAATGATGCGCTTCTTGAACCACTTACTCTTGTCATATTTCCAGGCAATGTAGCAATTTCCAAAGTGGGGACACCAGCTCATGTCTTCTAATCTGAATACATGTGAAGAGGGCAGCCAGTCAAAGTGTAGTTTGTCAGTGTTGCTTTCACTTTGCTTTTTGTTGTACAAGAAAAGCTGTTTGCACAGGAGAGAGAGTCTCAAATTGACAACAGGAACAATTGCTGACTGAAGAACAGAGGGAAAGTAAATTGTATTTCAGGGAAGAAATTGACCTATTGACTGTTTCTTAGAAAGAACAGGGGCATGCAGTAACTGTTGAAAAGTTTTAGTAGACAAAACAAGAAGTGGTAAACAAAATTTCATAAATAGCTAAAATCATCCACCATCTGTCTTTGGCAACAATGACAGAACTATAAAAACAAAATTAATCTGTGAACCAGGAAGAGGCAGAATATATATAATATATAGAGGCAGAAAAAAAAAAAAAAAAAAAAAAAAAAAATATATATATATATATATATAAATTAAAACAAAAGGTACAAAACTGACATGCTGAGACAAAGCTCAAACCAGACTGTTACGTTTTATTAAACATATAAATAAAAAAAAATAAAAAACAATGTAAAATAAGTGTGTATTTGTATATTCTTTTTATAATTTGTATTTTTAATTTTAGAAAAAAAAGATAATTTCAGGTAACCAATGTGGTCATGGTAACCATCATAGAGCGGAGATGTTTGTGATACAGTGGGACCATATTTCCACACTGAGAGCGTGAAAATTATTTATACACGAAAATTATTCATGCACGCTTGATGGATCATTGACATACCCAGCGGGTGAAAAATGCCTGTGTCTGACATCCTTAAACCATGATCAGGCTGTGTAAAATCAATATCAAGAGATCCTTCATGAAATATAGCATGCACTTGACAGCTTACTAAATATAACATGCTATAATTTGTGTTTTGAAATATAGGTGTTTTTGGTGGCGATACTGAGTCCAAGGTTATAATTCACCATACTGTATAGGTTGGCCATCAGTGCTACTATCACTGGCTACAGTAGCACCCTGATGAGTGAACATTATAGTAGACAGAATGTTGATTTTCAAAAACGTAACCAGCCCTGAGAAAAACTGATTATGTTTATTTGCATTTACTAAACCCCAGCAGATGATAGATAAGTGGGTAAATGGCAAATAAGGATGTCTAAGATGATGAAAAGGAGAAATCTTTTTAAAATCTAGCAAATGCCAGCCTCTTAGAAATGTCATTTGTATTCATGTTGGTTTCATATGTTTTTTAAAAAAAACTTTTATAACATTGATCAAAAGTTCTGATTAAATGACTCCTAAAATGTCAAGTGGTGTACCCATCAAGAAAAACATAACATTTTACCTTGAAAACACTTGAGTGTGCACATCTTAGTACATTCAAATAGGTTTTCAAACATTTTTTCAAGATTATATATATATATGACGTTCATGAAATATATCACATTGTCTTTTGGTTAGTCCATTTGACCAAAACTGTACCTTTTTCCATATATTTCCATGTCACATGGAAAAAAAATGACTCCATTATGTTTGTTACACCACACTGACATCTGACAAATAATTAAATAATGAATAACCAGTCTAAAACAAGACCGACAAACATATTCTCATGCACTAGACGTTCTTGACCTCACTATTTTTTTATTCAGAAGTTGAAAACATGTTCATCGCAAATGAGATTCAAGTCAATGTCAGTGTAAATAGCATTTTTAGTGTGTTCTTGCATGAGTGTCACATCGTTGACCCAAATACACATGGATAAAATCATATTGTCAGAGAAAAGGGAACTGTATTTATGCATGTGTTTGTCTGTTTGTTTGTCTGTCTGATTGAAATGTCACTATGTGGACAGTAGGGATTATGACAATTGTACTCGGTCCAGAGTTCAGAGCTGCAGCTTCAGTCGGATAGCAGAAGGATAGAGGCGGATCTGAGTCCTTGCTAAAACAAATAAACACATAAACACTTCTTTTAACATGGCCCTTTTCAATCTGTCTCAGTCTCTCTGTCTCACACACAATAAAAACACAGGCCTTTGATGAAGGGGATGGGATTAGCATAAAACAGAATTTTAATGGAGTGGTGAGGATTATAGACTCAGTGCTGTAGGAGAAATTTGGTTTTGTGGTCATCATGACCCTGAGGATCTCTGTCTCCGTGACAGTGACTGTGATAGTGTGTTACACACAGAACAATTTTTATTAAACTGATAATTGGTTCTACCAGCAGTTTGATTTCACTCTGTTGGAGTTTTGTGTATAAATAATTTAGAAGAATAATACGTCTTTCAAATAAACACATATGGCATTTTAAAGGAGTGATTGCTGCATGTCTGGCTACCATTAGGTGAAAGGTTAAGTGATGTTTTGGTTTCACCTTTATGCTGCTCCAGTAGGAAATTCCACCACTTTAGTCAGAAAAGAGGGTCCTTCAATCAGCTGTTCTCTTCATTGCAATAGTTTTGATGCTACTGGTGTGTTAGTTTGGTTATGGTTGATTTATTATGCTTGAAAAATAATACTGGTAATATTTTAAGGTTATTTTTGTACTTTAGCACCAGGGGCCTTTTTTGGGCTATTTGTCATTAGGCTTTAAATAATAATAATAATAATAAAATAAAAAAACCAATATACATGCATACTTTTTATTATTAATATTTATAATTTTTTTTTAGTCGTATCTTCTCTGGAATTGTTTATATTTTGTTAACAGGCACAGTTTATTTTTGCTTGTTATGATTGGTTGCTTTATTGTTATGTTTTTTAAATAAAACATCCTTGTTTTTTATATAAAGAAGTGGATATTTTTCATTGCTAGAGAATGCAAAATGTCAGTAAAATTTCCATATCATACTGTACAGCCGCTGTAGACTTGCTGTTGAGTAGTAGTACTGTAGATACTGACTGCAGAGGCTGCTGTAGTATTTTGAGCTTATTTTAGTTTTGGACTCTTGTAGAGAGGACAGAAACGCTGGGCTCAAATTCACGATGACCACATAACTGCCACAACACAATGTGTCAGAGCAAGTGTGTTTGTGCCTTTTTTTTTTTTTCACATTACTTCAATCATTGTTCCCAGTTTAGCTGAAAAGTAAAGAGAACATATAAAATGGTTTCTTCTTGTTGTTTAAAAAACTATTTATATTTGCACAAGCTGCTTTGCCCGTCGACTCAGCGCAACATGATTCATGGCACATGCTCAGAGTCCGGAACTGCTTTTAATGCTATCGTTTCCATATGCAATATTTTGCAAATACACAGTATAACAGTCCACTAAACAAGTTCATTATCAGCGCAATTATGCTGAGCCATTGTTAAACAGCGAAGCTATTTCCAACAGCAAACATAAATAAAGAAATAAATATCTGAAAATATGCAAGACGGCATCTTTTTCAGCTCGTAGACAAATTTCAAACAATAAGTGAGTGTTCATCAGAAAACAGGCAGAGGTGGAGCTTTGGCCAATCGCTATAAAGATTAAATGCACACTCGTATGCATTTTCTCTCTCTAAAGAGGAAGTGCTCACTGCGCTGTGCTGACTGTGAGTCTTTGCCCCTTAGTGTGCTCACAGTGAAGCATTGGAGTTTCATGAAGTGTAAAAGTCTCTAAAAGCTGCGTTTTATATCCTAGGAGAGCATGTCTGTCGCAGATGTGTGGTGCAAATCCACTGAGCTAATTGCTGCATTTTGGCTGTGGGCTTCATTATTCATTGTGCTAAAATGGAGTTTTGAGACTTGAAAAAGTTGGAGTGCATTATTGACATTATTACTCAATGTCTTTTATACAAGCTGCTTAAATACATTCAATTCATGTGGGTATGCTTTCTCTTTGTGTGCATGTGTGTGGGTTGTGTGATTGTGTGCGTGCATGTGTTTGTTTGCATTTGTTTCTAGTAGACTAACTCACAGTCTTCAAACCTTTTGCCCTGCAGGCATTGCCTGCAGCGTTAGCTCCCAGAAGCGCCATGTCTTTTTTCCTACTATCTCTCTGTTTCACAGTTCTGATAATGGGATATTGTTTATGCGTGGACATTTCTGGATCTGTCCAAAACATGTTGCTTGCCCCCCAGTTTTCTTGCATAGCGTGTGAATTTACTAGTTATGATTATTAAAGGATAAGTTTGCAGATTTTCAACCAGCTTTGTGTTGATAGTATAAGTAAATTAGTAATGGGTATAATTTTTCCATGTTACATGCACTAAGATATGCTTCTCTTTTATTTGTTAGCAAAAGTCGTATGGCGTATGCTTGAGACTTTTGACAGTTTCATGGCTTTTGAGAAAACTACAGAGAGTACTTCAAGATTTTTTTGTACCCGCTCATGGATAGTGTGATTGACCCCATTGCATCATGGGTGTTAAATTTTTTTACCTTTTTCGCCACAGCCCTTTTTCTTTGTTTTCTCTAGTCGTGTAGCACCGTTTAAAAAAGGGGCTTTTTGTCTAAAATGCATAGACAGCCAACTTTTATTAAAAACCCATCTCGCCAGCATTGTATTACTCAATGTCTTTTGCCATTTTTGGCATGGCATTTTTAATTTATTTCTATTTTCTAGACTCAGCTCATAAGTAGTTTCAAGCTTATAGACTAGAAATAGTGCCAAATCTGGTTCTGTCAAGCTTAAACGATGAGAGCGAGGCCATTCTGCTTCAAAAATCTCTGTGATAAATATATTTTCAACACTTTCAAAATGGTAATGACTATCAAGATTAGCATACGGTATTCAGGCGGCACATCTAAACTCTTACGAATATCGTTATGTCAGTTTATAGAATAATTGCACTTTCTTTTTGTGATGTACCATAATATTTGGCCAAAAAAAAAAAAAATGCTGATTCTGATGCCGTGTTTTGTACACAACTGAACAAGCTACAACAGGTAAACATGTCAGCTGTGTGGACACTTCACTGTACTCAAAAATGATGCTAGAATAGTCATTTGTAAAATATGTTTGTCTGCAATATTAAGAGGCGGCTCATTGCTGAAGAACTTTACTATGAGTGGTTTAATTTATCACCTGAGTGCACAACACCCTGATACCAAGTTCAGTTACCAAAATTTAATTAATGAAACTTGAATTTCAGTTTCAGTGTTTCGGTAAAAAATTAATTTTGATGCATTGTTGTTATTTTTAATAATAATACTATTTTAAATGTAGAATAATAATATTTATTTCATAAATAAATAATATTTATTTATTTATTTATTTATTTATATAAATATTTATTTATTATTTTATTTATTTGTTTTATTCCCACTAGGCATAATATTTTGTTTTCTAATGCAATGACATTCCCACCTGAATCATCCACATTGTCATTTTGCTAAATGTCACAATTGAACATATGTTTCAAGAGTCCCAAACATGCATGCAAACTCGTAAAATGGTGGTAATTTTAAGATTGCATTGGCTGTCTCTGTGAGTGTGTCGTTGTGGCTGGGTTCATTACTGATGTCACTGCCCCTGTTCTCAGAGCTGTAGCTCTCGGGCTGAAAGCATGAATGATTCATATTTTCTTGCATAACCAGGGACTTTGTGCCAGGCACACATGGGGTAAACTTTCCCTTCAGAGCTAAAAGAGAACTACGGCTGGGGGGGTGAATACTAAGGGAAGCACTTTCACAATCTTTTATACATTATACCATCTTAAGTAGCGCAGGCCTGTAATGTATCAGTTGTCGTGTGAATTGTGAAACTGTCTTTCCAGTGGGTGTTCAGCCATATTCAGCCTATTTTATCTGTCTAAAGATCCTACTTGGGGACCATGTTCTAATACACATTTTTTGATTAAGGTCCATGTTCTGCTTAAGACTTTATTTTTCAGAACCTATTGAAATATTAGTATACTGTACATGTAATAGCGAACATATTCACAATAAACCAAAACATGTATATGCTGTATACATTTATAGAAGTATACTGGGAATATTTTTAGTCTAATGCTTGGGATAATGCCTAAATATATATTTTAAAATATTTTTTTTTCTTTTGGATATGCACCGATATAAATGATTATTCTGTTAAGTAATATTCTGAAGGACATTCTATATAAGCTGTTTATGTGACCCAGAATCCTGATTACTTTATTAAAGGAACAATGCTGTGTATCTTAATCATGCTAATCACATTTATGTGACTCATATATGTATATCAGAAATTCCACAGCACTGATGTCCCTACACAAAGTGATACTAGAGTCAACATTCTCAAATAAAGACATAGAGACTAGGATTCACTGATTCAGTTGTTCAGCTCTTATGCGGAGCAGCATTCACAACACACACCATGGTGTTTTTGAACATGCAGTGATCACACAGCTAGAATTTCAAACTTATCTTTGTACTGGTATGTGGTGGAATGAAGCAGAGCCCCCTTCTGTGTGTGTGTGTGTGTGTTTTTTTTTTTTTTTTTTTCGTTAGTTCCATTTGTTGTTTATGTAATTTCAGCATTTCGCTAATAACAAGCAAACAGTGCTGCAATATTATTTGTTAAAACCATGTCTCATCCAAATCTCCACGTTAATGTTTTTAAAAGAACAGTTTTTTTACATTGCTAAAATAGGTTTTACAGACACTGTCTTCCTTTTCTCTTCCTCTGAAACTGTCACTATTGAACAGTGTTACTTAATTAGAATTAATCTTCATTAATCTTCAGTCTAATATTTTTTTTATTTTATTTTTTGTTCTGTTGGTTATCTTTGTATGCTTTTTTTTTGAGTCTTCAGTGCAAACGCTCTTGCTTAGTCTCTGGTTTGTGCTTTCACCACATAAACTCAGTTCTTTGCTTTGAGCTTGCAAATTAATATTAATAAAAAAATACATGGATTAAAGTCTTTTTGTCACAAGCCAAATGCAATTTTGAAAGCCCTCTGGTCAATATATCATTCATTCAAGACCATTTTTGATCATTAGTTAAACAGTTGCATGCTTAATAATAAATGCATAATTTTCTCCAGCTCTGAGAGGCATTGCTCCATATAAATGTTGTTTGTCAATAATGCTAACTAAATCTGACTAGGCTTTGGTAGATTCCTAAGGAGGGTGTCTGTAAGAAGTTTGTGCACTCAAACAGAAGTCGGCTATCTTGCTGCAGTTTTGGTCGGGATCTGAGAAACGATTATGAAATTGTCACAGTATTGCACTCCAGTGGGCACTTTGTGTGTGTGTGGTGGGAGGTCTTCTTTCTTAGAAGACTTTGGGGCTGAGCATTTAACACTGGAGGTTATTGCATCTGAGCTTACTGGATCTGGGCTGACTCAGAAATGCCAGGAAGGGTGCATGACCTTTTCAGCCTCCACTAATCCTCAGCACACATGAAGCACCTGGAGAAGAATGGCTCCTGTATCACACGCTGTGCTCTGGACTGAAAAACAGTCTATGTTTATATGTATAGCCCTTTTTTGTACGGTACTTATTCTTTGTTATAAAAGATGCTTCTTGAATATGTAACTTATACTAAACAAAATAGCAGTACATTTACTTAATGTAAATGTAAATCTGATGTGCAGAAAAAGATAATTGAGCTTCACAAATTAGTGAAGTGGCTTTAAGAAAGGAGCTAGAGCCGTGAAAATTCCTATTTCCACCATCAGGGCAATAATTAAGAATTTCCAATCAACATAAAATAATACGAAACTGCCTGGAAGAGGACTTGTCTATATCGTCCTAATGCACGGTGAGAAGGAGAGTTTGAGTGGCTAAAGACTCTCCAAGGACCACAGCTGGAGAATTACAGAAAATAGTTGAGTCTCGGGGTCAGAAAACCTTTAAAAAAAATGGTCAAACAGCACCTACATCACCACATTGTTTGGGAGGGTTTCAAGAAAAATTCTCCTAGCTCATCCAAAAATAAACTTGAGCACATTCAGTTATCAGACACGACTGGAACTTCAAATGGACTGGCTAAAAAATGGACTAAAAAATGAGCTTTTTAGCAGCAAACAGTCAAGATGAGTTTGGTGAACACAGGGATAAAAAGTACCCCATGTGTACAATGAAATATACTGCTGTATTTTTGATGTTGTGGGCCTATATTTCTGCTGGAGGTCCTGGACATCTTGTTTAGACACATGGCATCATGGAATCTATCAAATACCAACAGATAAAAAAACAATAAGTGACTGACTCTGTTAGAAATCTTATAATGGGCCATGTTTGGATCTTCCATCCGTACAATAATCCAATCACAAACCTCAAAAACAACACAAAAATGGGTCGCTGAGCACAAAACCAAGCTTCTGTTATGGCCATTCCAGTCCTCTGACCTGAACCCTATAGAAAATGAGTGGGGTGAACTGAAGACAAGAAGCACCAACATGGATCTGAGAATCTAAAGGGTCTGGAGTGATTCTGGATGAAGGAATGGTCTCTGATCTCTTGTCAGGTGTTCTCTAACCTCATCAGGCATTATAGGAGAAAATGTAGAGCTGTTAAACTGGCAAATGGAGGTTTCAGAAAGTATTTAATAAAAGGGTGCCGTTAATTGTGGCCAATGTGTATTAGAGAAAAACATTTATTTCATAATGATATTTCCCCCCCATTTTAAATTCTTATCCAATGAAAGGTTCGATTTTTTTTTTTTTTTTTTTTTTTTTTTTTTTTTTTTTTTATAAAAAATCAAAAGGATTAACAATGCAGATTAATTTTCACAGCCTTCTTTGATCATATTTATCAAGGGTGCTGATATTTTTGGCCATGACTGTATATATATATGTGTGTGTGTATGTATGTGTGTATATATATATATATATGTATATATGTGTGTGTATATATATATATATATATATATATATATATATATATTATTAAAGACATTGAATTGATCAGAAGTGGCAGCAAACACATTCTAACTAAAAATAGATCTAAAACACATAAAATAGAATAGAATACAGTTATTTAAAATTTTTAATATTTCCCCCAAACATTTGAATGTACTTTAAATTTAAATAAAAAGGTATCAATGTGCTGTTAATATGAAGGATTTTTTTCCATAATGACTTTTTCACAGGTGTTTTACTTTTGAATTACACACTGCTTTGTCTTTTAGGGTAAAAGAACTGTCTGTAAATTTAAGGAATAATGTCCTTGAAAATTACCAGTTCCTTTTCTGTTTTTCTAAGGATTTGTTTTTCTTACTGTGTGGTAAAGTTTTTCTTAGATGAATAAGATGAATAACAAAATATTGAACATATTGAAAACCATGTCAATAAAGAGGAAAAACTGCATAAAGCTTTTAATGTTGACCAACTAATTCAAGTGCCATTTGAAAGTCTGTAAAATATTTACTTTACCCATTTTCCTTGAAAACCTCACTTTAACAGTGTTCTTATGCAAGTTTTTTTTTGTTTGTTTTTTTTTTTTTAAGCTAGTAGTCATAGCTGTTCCAATGATTTTTCTTCCCCCCCTCCTCGTTTTCCCCCAACAAATTTTTAAGCTGCATGTGTCTCAGCACAGCGTCTTTCAAAATCTTAGGAACTGCTTGCAACACGGCTGTTCAGCTCGTTCTACTTCGAGCTGGCATAGTCGATTCCTGGTCACCCAGCGGCTATGTAATGAATGCTCAGTGGACACAACTGTCACCAGTCCCATCATACCTCAGAAGAGGACCCGTTTTGTAATGAGGTTTACAGACAGCTCTGGCCACCAGAGAGAGGAAACACTCAAACACGCACTTACAAGGTTAATTAAAAATGTTGTACCATACCGACACCAGCTAAGATAAAAGGTGAAAGTTAAGAAAAGGAGAGCGAAATTATAATGAAAATAGTCCCCCCACCCCTTCACTTTATTCCCTTAATCACTGATTACTCTCAACTCGTTAATTGAAGATAATTATAGGTTTTTAATTTTCAAATGTAGGTTAGTGGAGAAAGTGAGAGAAATCATTACAAATGTCAAGGGGTTTCACAGTGACGCAAATGAAGATCTTGCTGTGTGGCGAATATATTAGTTAAAATGACTGCATGGTGCAAAGCAAAAGGCCAGCGCAGTGGTAGTCTTTGACATTATTGCTGTCAGCTCTCAAAGGTTGTGCTAAATGAATCATAACTTTTGTACTCTGTCTTAAAGAAAAAAGCTATCTCACATTTTATTAATTTGTTTCAATGACCTACTCTGACAAAACTATCTAACTACTTTATAGATATAAAGTCCTTGGAGTCACGACCATAGAAGAAAAACATCAAACTTTGAAGGCTGAATATTGACTAAAAAAAGTAATGATTTTTTTTTTCTTCTTTTTCTTTTTTTTTTAATAACACAAATTACTTTTTAAAATAATAATAAAATATTATTCATCACACAATACAAGTAACTCTGTGCCATTTACTGACTGATGTTTTTTTTTTTCTTTTGAAATTGCATGAAAAGTTTCTTTTCTCAGTTTTCTTTCCTACTAACCCCTTTCACTGCTGTACGTAGTCTATAGGATTTATAGGCTGCTGTAGAAAAGTTTTGGGATGAATAAATGTCCTTGTACAAAAAGTATGCTTGCCTGCAGATGTTTACAGGTCTGAAATGGCGGTCTTATTATTTATGTGAAAGCAGACATGATCCAGAAACCATATATGTTACATATATATCACAAATCAGCAATTGGTTATACTAATATGAACGTTAATATATTTATGTGGAGTTACCTTTTGGAACAGCTGCTTATTGTACACATATGAACTTGTTCTTAGTTTGACAGGCAAAGTTAAAACAGAAATGCTCTGAGCACACAAATCTGCTCATCACACAGGTGACCTGATTTAACCTGTTCGCTGTGCTATGTACAGCACCAACACCTGAGACAGAGTGTATAGAACGCCCTCTTCCCTGGCTGTGATGTGGAAGCACACATATACACACAATTTACATAATGCCCATTCATGCATACACATATATAAATATAAGTCTGTTTCTAAAGATGTACTACAGATCCTGGCTCCTGCATTAATAAAAATACAAATACTTTTAATGGCAGTAACAGAATGAATACATTTCTCTCTTTTATCTGGTGTATATCTAATGTTTTGTATGCAGCTATTTTTGTATGCACCTGTTTCAGTGATTTTGAAATAGTACAATAGAATTATCTCGTAGATTTTAATGGAACTTGATGCATTTTGATTTCTGGCATAATTGTCCAGCCCCATATATGTACCAGAAGCTCCTATTTTACAGATCACACAACCATTAAGGAATCATTAATCATTTCTAAATATGCTTTACAAGTTGTGCAAAGACAGACTGGGCAATTTACTGTACCATGCTTATTCAATATGTTGTTTATTTGTATACTGGCCTCCTAAAGCACTTTACACAGTAGTCATGTTGTTGTATTTATGGAGCAGATGTCCATGAGATGATAAAAAACTGAAAGTGGTGCTTCATTAGTATTCAGTATTCATAGTTATTTTTTTTTTAATATATATCATTTATTATATTTTTTGTACTTTCTAAATTAAAAATTAATAATATCAATTTATGATGTAAAAAAAAAAGCCCTTTTGGATGGTAAGGTATGTACATTACAAATGCTTAAGAATCCTTTGTTTAGGTTAAATAATATTGAATTAATTTAATGTATTTTATAGTATTTATAATTTACGGGATTTATCTTATGGTATTTTTCATAATGTGTTTAAAGCCATTACATTTACAGTACTTACTGCCATTACTGCACCTTTGTGAGAGATCGCGCACACATAAATTAACAAAAGATATGTTAATATTACACCATGACATTGACACTGTCTATAACACGTATTACTTCTTGAGCCTCAGTGATAATTCTGCCGTATAAAAACTGTAAATGACTTAATAAAAATCCCATCTAAATTTAATTTCTATGTGAATTTGCAATTAAAATGTCTTTCTTTGACAAAGGGTTTCCATTTGCTGATAAACCTGTTGGACTAGGGATTTATATTGTGTGAGCATTGAACTTGGTTACCTCAGCAGGCCTCTCGCAAAGGTTCTGGCATATTCCAGTTTGGGCCAGACTTTAGAAACAGGACAGAACATTTGTAATGATTTCTGCAGCTCTAAAACTGTACATGCACATAATCTAGTTTATGCTTTACGCTTCAGTGTCCATAAAAATAAATAAATAAAGTTAAAAGTACATTATATATGTGCATTGTACCTATAATGCTAATGAGATTAAATAGGCCTAGTGTATTTCTAATTGACTCACTTTGTCATAAAAAGACCTAGGAGGGCCCTGGCAGATGCCTAATACTGATTATGTTTTATTTATTTATTTTAATCATTTTTCAAAGTTGGCCATCCAGCCTAAGGATTCTTTGAGATTCATAAATGATGCATTCAGTTTCAATTAGGCAGATGAAGTTCATTTGTAGTTATCACCTAAGGTACTTATTAACTCTTTATCCAGAATCCCTACATAGTATCTAAAAGTCAATGGAAATATCTATTTATACATGACGATGACGTTACACTGTTCTGTGTTGTAATTTGCCATTCATAGCTGCAGAGCAATGCATGATGAGAAAACATGGGGAAAAGAGGCTGGGGTTTGTTTTACCATGCTGCAACACCATTAAAGTCACATTCTGAGAACTATGCCGAAGGCTCTCTCGCTGTATCTTCTCCCTCTCTCTCTCTCGCTGCCCATGTTCCTATCATTCTTGGCCTGAAAGCACGGCTGTAATTCCGCTGAATAGGCATATCATGAATTTAACTGGGGGAAGAAAGCTGGGTAGCGAGCCAGGCTTTTCTGTGCAATGCTTTATCAAAGTCAGCCAAGTGTATTAAACAGATCCACTAGGCTGTGGTATAAAAGTGCTGTTTGCCACTGCAATCAGGGGCACAAGCTGAAAAACAAAGGCACTTCCTCTCAAGAAAGGGTGTGGTGAGCCCACCCAGGTAATGTCTGTTGGAAGTTGGCCTCAAATCAGGCATGGCACAAATGGATTACTGTCAATGTGAAACATGTTCATTTTCCATGACGATGTTGAGCTGCAGCTCTTGTTGGTATGCATTATTATTATAATTTACACAGTTTTGTCAACATTTAGCACACAACATTTGAGGTGTTTGAGTCCTTGTCAGTCAAGAGACTTAAGACTTTCCACTTCATTAAGTTGTTCATTTACGGTTTCTAATGGACATATTTAGCTGTTTAAAAGATAACATGCATTTAACTGAATTTTCCGCCATGTGACCTATTTCTGAGTACATTTGTCTTTTATGTTTTCAGTACACTTTTAAAAGACAAGTTTCTTTATTGGCGTGAAGAACCTTTAACATCCATGGAACATTTCAATGCACAAAAGGTTCTTTATAGTTTGGATTATTAAAATGTTATATACACTAAGAGGTTGTATACACAAAAAGATTCTTTGTGGAACTCTTCTGTGGCATAGTTTATGAAAACCATTTTGGAACATTAACATTTTTCAAGAGTGTAAAAATAAGAAAGGAACAAGTGTGCATTTTGCAGTATTTTCTTTTGCAGCAAATATTTCATTATAGGAAATAAATAAATCCATCTTGGTAAAATCCATCATAAAATATGGAAATTTTTATCTTTTAAAAATGGTTAAAGTTGCATGTAAGGAATAAAATTGGCATTTTAGTTAAGAATAAAGCTAAATGTTTTATTTATTAACTACATTAACTATTTCATCTGCTCAAAACATGCTTCACCCCACCATATGTATAACATTTCCAAGTAAAGAGTAAAATGTTCAGTGCAAAATGTATAGCAGGATTTGAATTTGTCGTGAAAAGTGGGAGTTACTGTAGTTGGTATGTTTTATTGGTTTATCATACTTTCCTGCTGTGGTGATGCAGTAGTAAAGAACCTTTGTTTAAATATTATGAAATCTAATGGTCTTCATTAGAATAATGAGAACTGTTGATTTATGCCCAGTAAGAAAGACATTAAATAAACCATAGTTTTGATGTCATGTTGTCTTAATATAGCTGCTCTGCTCTTTTGGTATAGCACACAGAAACAACAGAGACATGAAAGTCTTTGGGCAGTTAGACCTTCATTTATTTTGTTTGATTACCCCTTAACGCTTGCGATGTGGCATAGCTGCATAAGGCTGAGTAACTGTCAAAGCATTAGCGAATTGTCACTGTTGGAAGTACAACCTAAATCCCTCTGCAGATGAGACGTGTATGGGCCAATACTGCAATTACCTTGTCTACGCTCTTTGATATTCCCTCTCCCTTTCTCGCTGTCCCTCTATCTTCTCTCTTTCTCTCACTTTCATACCCACACCACCACCATCACTGGAGCTTTCCAGTGACATGGTTGTTTGACACCACTTAATTGGAAACTCTATTAAAACATGTTCTGTCCTGTACTTCAGGCTCTCTTGTCTAATTGCCAGTAGAGGAACTCTTAACTGAAGCTGTATAGTATGCAGTGTGGGAGAGAGAGATGGGGGGAAAAATAAAAACCAAGCGAGACAGACTCAATAGGATGCAGCTCGGAGAAAACTTCTAATTACAGTATCTAAACTATAATTTGTTATACATTGATTGAACTGTGGATGTATCAGTGTCAGAGCTCTAAAACCAACCCCTCTGATACGATGGTGTGCGAGGACATCTAAATAAAATCCTGGGTGTGCATCTTACGGCTTAATTACTAAGGTGCCATCAATAACAATTCCAATAGACCTCTTACAAGCCATCTGTGCCAGACAGGGGTCAGTTGCACGCATTGATTTTCATAAACTGCATGCGGATTTGGATCAACAGGAGCGGAACATCGTGCATTAGTATTCAGAGTGTTTGTGCGTGAAGTGACTGCAGGGAACGGAGAGGGTCCTCTTCAGAGAATGTGTGGGGAAAACTAACATCCTTCGATGCAGGGACACCTGTGGTGTAGCCATGCATGACTTGTTTCTACAGCTCATCATAACGCTCAGGGTACATAATCACAATGGCAACAAGGTTTTAAGACACCAAAGAGATTTGAAGGTCAGGTGTGAAGACGTGTACGTGCTTGAGCCTGCTGTCTTACCGCCTCTTTTGCGTTGTTCCAAAACCTAGTGAGCTGCCTACGGTGGCAGCATGTTAAGATATCATAAATGGCATTTCAAATGATGGGAGACTTTAAATATGCAGCCTCTTAAGATACCTTGTTTTGCGTTTTGCCATGAGCTCATTGCAGTACATTCTTGGATTGTCTTCCTTAAGAATACATGCAAAGCTGCCAAAATGCAAAAACAAATACATGTCCTTTTTTTTTTTTTTTTTTTATTAGCATTTGCCAGCTTTGCATGTGTTCTTAGGAAAGGCAATCCCAGAATTCATTGCATTGAGCTCAGTGACCAAGAATGTGGACAGAGTGGTAAAAATGTTGTTTATAAGCAGAATACACAATATGCATGATAGATAAATTGTATTATATGCAGGGATGGACAGTATTTCAAATACATGTATTTCAAATACTATTTTGTATGTTGTATTTAAATACATTTATTCTTAGTATTTATGTATTTTCAAAATACATAAAATACTTTTTGCCAATCAACCTCTTTATTAGACTGCTGATTTCCTGTATCAACAAGTATACAAAGATTAAATGTATTTAAATACAAAATACATTTGACTTTTTCCAAAGGTATTTAAATACAAAATACTAAATAGTATTTGAAATACATGTATTTGAAATACTGCCCATCCCTGCAGGAAATCAGCAGTCTAATAAGGAGGTTGATTATGTATTTTGAAAATACAAAAATACTAAAATTAAATGTATTTAAATGCAATATATATATATATATATTTTTTTTTTTTTCAAAGGTATTTAAATACAAAATAGTATTTTGTATTTCAAATACATGTCTTTGAAATACTGCCCATCCCTGTATATTTATATTTTTTTTCAGTATGTGTTTAAAGTAAAATAAAAAAAATAAATAAATAAATAAAAGATCTGATGTTGATTTTCTTGATAAAATACAGCAAAATACAATAGTGTCTCTTTTACAGGAGTGTGTTACGGCTATAAATAGCAGTTAGGCAAAATGTTTATATGGTAATTTACAAGTCTTTTTTTTTTTTTTACCAACAAATGTGAAAAGTGACTTTTTCTGATCATACATCTTCCATAGTATGATGCAGAAAATATATTTTTTGTAGCTTTTTATACAATACTAAAGGTTGAAACTTAGAATGAATCTACAAATTTCCAGCATCCTTATATAAATACACAAGACTGCATAAAGAGCATTGACAATCCTTTAATTGTTGTACTGTATGTTTTAGTATATTTATTGGGTTAACATTTCATTCATCTGTCAAAAAATTATTTATTATATTCTAATTTAAATGTTTTTTCTTAAACAGAATTCACATTTATTCTTATCAGAATATTCATTCTTCCTCTCGTTTTGTCTGTATTGAAATTAATTGTGTGTTTAGCATGAACATTATTTGTATCAGTTCCTGTCTATGTAGATTGTTCCATGACCTTAGAAGGCTGCTTCCCATGTAGGCGGTGAGGCAGCTTGGTAGGTTGTGGTACATGGCTAATTTCTCCATAATGCTGTTTATGCTTAGAGGGCAGTTCTCACTAAGAAAACAAGCATGTTGACATGCATATTTGCACTTGTGGATCTATATATTTATTTTTTGATTCCTTGGTTATAGTTTCATCTTCCACATTCATGTAATCCATGCACACAACATAACTGGCATCATTTGTGAGAAGCAGGACATCCAGTATTCCAGACTTCCTGTATTTTCATCTCATGGTAGGATGCATATTGTCCTCCTCTGACTGAGAGTGTGTCAGGCACATCTCCCCGTTGCACTGACACACCAGTGTGGCAGCTAATTAAAATCGAATCTGTGGAGAGCAGACAGTTAAAGAAGGAAAGAGGCACAATTAACTGGGGGTGACAGAGGTAACTCCTGTACGCCTCACATTTAAATCTACACTGACGCTCGAATGGCCACACAAACAGGTGTGGAATAAGAATTGCTGTGCACCGCTCGATGCTGCGGCACTTATGGGGTCACGGTCGATCTCCCACCCCGCCTTTTCTTTTCGGTTTTTTTTTTTTTTTCAGTCCTTTTCTTAAATCTTTCCCTTTTCGCTGGGGCACAGCTGCTCCACGTCCCTAGGTCTCCAGGGAGCAAAATGAAGAAGAAAGAGCTGAAAGAAGTAGACTGACAATTGAGGGAGAGGGAGAGAATGAAAGCAGGGGGGAAAAAAGTTTGTTTCTGCTCAGTCCCTTCTCGACCATCCTTGGCTGGTCAAGGAGACGGTCGCCAGTCGGATCACCAGCCACACACAGATGGCTCTTCCACACCGGTGAAGAAACCTTCACCTGCCCTGACCTCCCCAACACAAGCAGTCCAAACAGACAGAGCACAAGATGGCAAATGAGATTTAAACAAAGCGCCTTCCTTCAAGTGGAAGTAACAAGCCACTCAATTGAATTAAAAAAGCCGAAACTGCCTCGCTTCACCGCAAATCTTATTTTCCGTTTGTTTAGATTTCCTAGTGCTCATGCTTGCGGGCCGTCCTACGTGTGTGTGGTGACACAGCCTGGTACTGCTGTGTGCATCCAGGTGAATGTTTTTAGCTCCACTCTTTTGTTGTCCGTTGTGCATGTGTGCGGAAAAGTGAATGCGTGTGTCTGTGTGTGTGTGTGTGTGTGTGTGTGCAAGTTTGGAGGAGGCCACAGCTGCATCATTGAACCGTTCAGCGCAAGCTTCCTCTCAGGCTCATTTGACACTCGATTAGCTCACACCTGAGCAAGGCCTCTGCCCATACATCAGCCCACACCCCGACAGCACACACACCTGCGGACAGCGACAGGCACAGTCAGCAACACGCAAACGCTGGCTCTCATTGGTCAAATGCTGGTAGCTGCTAAAAATGTTCTTTCCAAATATGGAGCTTTAGTTTTCTCAGATTTAACCCTGATGTTCTGGTGAGAATGACTTTACTTTGTTGTATCTTCCTTCTCTCTAACTTTATTTTTTCTATAACCTTTGTTAATCTAGATGAATGCTTCTTTCTAAACATATTTTTGATCTTCTTTTTTTTTTTTTTTTTTGTTAATTTGTGTTAGTTGATAATAAACTAGTTTCCATTAATTTATACAAATTGAAAATGAAAAGAAGACCCAAGAATAATGAACGTAGTAAAAATATTGCTAACTGTAGTTTCATGTCCGCTATTGCATTAAAGTGAAATGAAAATTCACCCTATCTATTTTGCAAAAAATTTGTCCATGCTTAATTTTATTTAATTAAATTAATTTATTTACTTGCTTAGTTATTTTTACTTATTTATTTTTTAGTTCAAAAAGTCTAAATTCTTCTGTGAAAACAACAAACTTCTCTCTGGTGACAAACGTTTCCAATCATTTCATCTTCTTTAAACCCCGCCTCTCCACAACTGACTGCAAACTTACATTAATTTTTGAGTGCATCGACAACATCTAAAAATCCAACCAATAACTGATGAATAGAACCAGTTCCTCACCCTAGATTTTTTTTTCTTTTTTGATAGTATATTACACTCCGATATACAACACAATATGTAAGAAAAGATCTCTTGATACTTGTTCATGAATTTAGTTAAAATAAAAATCTTACTGTTAAGTGTTACCCAAAACTTAAGCAGATATTATTAAACTATGCATGCACTTTTCAGAAATAGGACTGTATTCATTTTAGTAGTGTTCTACTCTGACAAGAAAAAGACAATAAAAACTTTAAGAGTTTCTACTGCAAGTCAAATGTAAAAATTAATTGCATTTATTCATATTTCAAAGCATAATGCAGCAGTTCCATGGAGAATGTTTGATCAAGTGGAAATTTTTGTATAAAGAGTTATCATAAGATCAGCAAAAGTCATGAAGAATCAATGTCATGCTGAAATGTTTAGTATGTTTTTAAACTGTTAAAATGCTTTAGGGCCTCTCAGACACCAAACTGAATATAAGGGTTAAAAACCATCTTTTAGTTTGAGGTCACAGAGTCGTAAGTTTTATTGATATATTATCTCTGAGAACATACTAAATCTCTGCGTCTGAGCAGGATTCAACAGCAAACATCTCCGGTGAAATTTATTTCTCACAACTCTGAGGATCCAGAAGGAGCCACAGTATGAAGATTGAAGCTTCTCATTAAATGTGGCTCAGCAGTTTCACAATAACACACTTCCTCTTTCTTAACATGTCTATACGAAATCAGTTTAAATCACCTTCTGTGTCAATCACAATCAGCGTTTCCTAAGGTTCTCTCCCATTTTATTTGCAGGGTGGCATTAGATTTTTTTTTTTGGTTGTTTTTTTTTTTTTGTCCGCTAGATTGAAGGGAGCTACAGTTTTATGCATTGCATTTTCTTATCCCATTTCCTTATGTTTATAAGCAATTATTAGACATCAAAAAATTTGTGCCGGCCTGAACTCACGGATGTGGCTTGCTCAATTATGTCATTTATACCTTTTGGCGTGGCCTTTGTGAGCTAACTGCATATTAATAGCCTAATTAAAAGGCGACAAGAAGTTTAGTTTGAGTGACTTTTGTGAAGGGACATGGTTTTCCAATGTGTAGCCCACAAGAGTAATTATAGCGACGTCTGAAGAGTTGGTTTAGGAAGTTGATAAGAAGTGTGAAGAAGAAGGCAAATAGAACCTTTTGACTCCCCAGCTCAGGAAGACAAAACGTGAAAGTCCTCTCCGAATTCATATTTCATGAAATCTGCGGCATAATTAAGCAAATCCATACCAGCGAGTTGTTAAATGCCTTTATTTAAATTAGACTTGGCACATATCGAATACTATCTGATGCCAGCTTCTCTACTTACTTTGACAAACCCTGACAGACTCTTGGGAGGAACGACAGTAAAAGTCAGAGTATGAAGGACATTTTATCAGGTGCTGCTCATGCGTTTATGCTATGTGTGTGTGTGTTTGTGTGTCTAAAGAGCGGGGAGACAGCCACAAGGATAATGTTCCTTTCTCCCCTTCTGGCCCATTCTTCGTCTGGACGTCCACCTTGGCTGGCTCTTCACAGCAGGCCTGTGGTGAAATAGACATCTATCCGACAGAGAGGTTAATAATTGTGCACCTGGCTCTCCACAGGGCCTTGTTCCCCCATTCTTACCTCTTATTTAATCAAACACAAGAGGTAAAATCCATGAGGGTGTGCAAGGCAAGATATAGGCTATATGCAGCAGTGTTGTCGAGAGCATTTGCAAGCCACTAAAAATGAGTAATGATACATAAAAGCGGCTGCAGTGACATGGATGAGCTGAATTTGGTCCGGAAGTTTTAAAACTACTGCACTTTTTGAGTAAAACAGGAGATCTTCGGTTTAATCTTAAAATGTAATCTGTTAAACAACCATAATATACCCAATAAAGTAAAAAAGCAAATATTGCTCAATAAATTGGTCGCTAAACATTTATTTTGTTTTTCTTTTTTGAAAATAGTTATAATAATAATTTAGTATTACTATCTTTAAGAAATGAATATTTTTATTCAACAATGACACATTTAAATGGATCAAAATTGCAGTAAAGATATTTATAATGTTAGAAAGGATTAAAAAATGTTATTCTTTGGAACTTTCTATTCATATAAGAATCCTTAAAAAAAAAGGTATTGGTTTCTACAAAATTACAAAGCTGTTTTCAACTGCTGAAATGAATGCTTCAGCTGTTTTCAATGTTGATAATAATAATAAATATTTCTTGAACACCAAATCAGCATATTGAAATGATTTCTGAAGGATCATGTTACACTGAAGACTGAAGGAATGGCTGCTGAAAATTCAGCTTTGCCATCACAGGAATAAATAACATTTTAAAACATATTCAGATTGTTCAGAGTATTTCACAATATTACTGTTTTACTGTATTTTTTTGATCAAATAAATGCAGTATTGGTGAGCATAAGAGACCTGTATGTATAGAATAGATATTATATTAGTCTGTGATCCACAGCACAGTTAAAGGCTTTTTTTAAATGTGGAGTATGAAGTATCCCATGCAGTGAGGCAGAACTTTTGGTCAACTGAAAGCCTCTGTATGTGCACATATTAAAGAAAGTAGATAAACACAAGTGCCTGCAGATTAAAAAAGGGTCTGGCTGTGATGAGAGATAAATGGGGGTATGTGCCGAAGGTAGAGTACATAAACGAAAAGAAACCGAAAAGGAGAGAGAAAGCTGCTCGTCTAGAAAGGGGAAACCCATCATATCAATTTCATCCGGCCTTGCTCCATCTGTCAGTAGGTAGCGAGACCACTCCCCCTGCCTTCAAAGCACATGAAAGATCGCCTGCAGATCACAGTCAATCAGCCACAGTCTGTTCCAGCCCGGCCCTGCCTGAGTTCACTCCACTCCAATGACTTTCACACAGCACTTCTGAAATGCTCCCTCTCTCTGGCTTTCTCTCTGTACAGCTCATGTACTCTGGCTGACATTATGTAGTGTGACCTTTGATATGCTTGTGAAAGTCTGGAAAGCACTCCGCACTAATGAATGCACAAAATGGTTGTTTGGAGGGAGGGAAAAAGTGTGAATCATGTGATCATTTGACATTATCAATTACAAAGCTATTACTCTGATTTTTAAGGTCATCAGTTGCTTAAGTTTTTGTCTCCAGTCAGTTTGGAGCTCAAACGATGATGATGATGACGGAATCCACAGTAAAAACAGGCTTCTTTATTGTTGTAATATAACATTTTATAACATGATTAGGCATTGACTTTCAAGCCCATCATGCTTGATACAAGTTGCTGTCTCATTACCTCATCTCGTGCTTAAAATGAAGGCTCATTACCATACTATTACAGTGAGTTAGAAACCTTATTAAAGAGAGGAATTCAGGCACCCACATAAAGGTTTGTGTATTTTATGACAAAAAGGCTGTTAAAAAGATCAAATAAAGTGTCACTTGTTTGACTGTTACTATTAATGAGAATTTGGGTGCAGTTTGTTAATGAAACAACTTTTAAGGAATTCTGTTGCATAATATCCCATGTTGCCTTTTCCCCACTCTAGATAAACACGTCATCTTACTATTTTGCAAAGGTTTATATCTCCTTTGAAAGTCCTGCTTGGTCACGTAGTTGAGCTAGGGAGTCACTTTTTTTTTTTTTTTTTTATCAGTGTACAGCTGTCTGTTAGTATATGAATTTCTTCTCAGGAGAGAGCGCCATATTTCATGTTTGTAATATGATGAAAATCTCCCTCAAAGCTTGTAAACAGAAGCCCTCACAGCAAAACCCGCTAAATATACGGCAAGAAGCAAAACATCTGCGAGGTTTCATCCAGAAACAGATGTGTTTCTAAATGTGCGTATGATTGACTGACTGTTTGATTGAGAATGAGGAAGAGAGAGAGAGCAAGTTTGTTCCTGTAGGTTGGTCATTTGTGGTTGGTCATTTATTTTGAAGCTCTGCGAGATTTAGTTGCCAGGAGCACGCCATGCTTCATAATGTCAGCAATTTCTGGCACTTCGATCCATTCAGCAGTGATTCATTGTGGTCAGGAGTGGCGTGACGTATTCCTGCTTGAGACGCCTGTAGACTGTGGAGCTTCCATACAACAGGTGTATACAGCATGAGTGTTTGTGAATGTTGCTTTTAAAAGTAACATGTTACAATAAGTATGTTAATTTATAACTGTTTATTAAATAAATTAAAATTATCTTAATTTTACCCCCTCACCGTTAGCTGATTAATCTCCACAGTGGCATGCATGCTTGGCATGTTTTGTATTTTTGTATTTAGTTGTGTGTTTTTTGTTGTTGTTGTTGTTGTTGTTTTTTTTATTATTTTATTTATTTATTTATTTATTATTCATTTATTTTGTGTGTGTGTGTGTGTTTTTTGTTTTGTTTTGTTTTGTTCCACCATAAATCCGCCCTTTTTTAATTTCTTGTGCGGCCAACAGAAAATAGATGATTAGAACAATATGCACTCATTACTTAGGGAAAAAAGCAATCTGATAGCTTAACCCACTTTACTTGTAATGTGATAATCATTAATAAAGTTATGAATAAAGTGTGTGAGAGAGGAAATAAGATTGAAAAAGAGGGTGAGAGAAGCATTTGAATTATACATCTATGTCTTACCTGTGTTGTGATCATGGTATATCATCATATTGTATTGTGTATCCGTACATTCAAGATGAATGTAATAATATCTTCTTACCCTTTGGGAAATTACTCCAACAGCCACACTCTATAGATTAATATCATTGCATCTGTTTGCTTTGGAGGCAAAACCTCATACTGCTTTATCCATTTCATTACACACAACATAGTGCTCTCCAGCATACAGTATAGTATTTTAAGGCTCAGTAAGACCACCTCATACACCTGTATTTACTGTATACTCTTTATATGACCCCTGACCACTAAATGAAGGAGTTAGCCATAAGCACTTAAAAATGTGTGACCCCTAGTTTCAGCCTCTATATTTGATCTTCACATCTACAGTATAGACACCTCTTGCTTGTTCACAAAAATATACCCAGTTTCACTGATTTTCACTGTCTTAACATTGCTCAAGGCAGAGTGTTTTGATTTTGAAAATCAATAGTATAAATGGGCAAAAAAGAAGGAGAATTTCTGCAGGCAGCTTGTGCACTTAGAGAACACCTTCGCCTGCGTCTGTATTGTGTGATTTCTATTTCAAATGCTACACGCTCTGTTACTGAGGGCGGAAATGGGAAGATGTCAAGGAAAGCAAGCACAGCAATATCGACCATTGGGCCATTTGCATTAAAAGCCAGTCTGCATTGATATATATGAGCCTGTGCAAAGTAATACAGAGCGGTTCTAAGCCCCTGCGCTCCCAACTTCATAACTCAATCATGGGCTTTACGCTGTAAATCACCACAACTATGCTATGATATTAAGGAAATTAAGCACTAAATTTACTGTCGACCTCTTCTAACTCTTAAAAAAATTAATATGGAAAAAGCATGAGAAAGAGAGGAAAAATATGATAGGTTGATGAATGGATGAGGTCTCCAGTAAACTGTGTTATCTGTGAAGGGAAATGTAGTGCTAAGTGAGTTTAAACATGGTAAAACTGTCATCTGAATGATATTAGGTCCATGGTATCAGGCATATCCCTTTGCTACTTTGATGTATAAGGGAGGCTTGGGGCTTGTTGTCACAGAGGCTGTATGGCTTTAGCTGGAGGCCAACTAAAAAAAAAAGTCTTGTTTTCACTAGTAGTTTTTTAATATGTTGATTTTTAGTACTGTTTAGTTGTTTGTATCTGACATACAGTTTGTGTGTATATTTTATAGTTCTTGTATAATAAAGGTAACATAAAAAAAATCATGTACTTTGTACATAATTGTATGTTTTTAGTGTGTACATTCTACTAAAAGTCTTCAGTATATTTTAGTTGTATTTTTATAGTATCATAGTGTTTATGAATATTTTGAATTTCTCTATTTTTTGTAAAAGTTTTAGTTTTCATAATATGTTTTTTTTTTGTAATTGTAAATTTGTTTTTGGCTTTATTTTATTTTTCTTTAATTATTATTTTTTTTTTTTTAGCAATTTAAGTAATTAAACAGTTTAGTATTTTTTCATGTAATATCTATATATATCTATATATATATTATAGTTTATTTCATACTAATTATTATACTGTTGTTTAATTACAGGTTCTATTGGGATAACATGTCCCATTAGCAGATAAATGTGTTCAGTGAGTTTTTGTTGTTGTTGTTGTTGTTTTTGTTTTGTTTCTTGTAGTGAAGACTGAGGTTTGCATCTTTACAGAAACTGAAATGTCTTCTATCTCTAGAACCATTCAGGAGAAAGCTATATTCAGTAAACAAAGCTTACTCTGTTTTTTCAAAGCAAAATCCATGATAACCTAAATTCCAAAGCATGTCATGGCATCTCTGCAGGATCAAGCACCATATACTGTATCGCTATACATTTCTTCTTATATATAAATAACATCCATAACAGCCTTAAAGGTCACTTGTTTATTCAGGCGTGATATAACATGTCAATCCTTCATGTATGGAGACGTGTTTGTTTCAAACATAAGTCTAGGAAGAGAAAATAAGCTACACCAAGCACATGGCTAAACACATCTGGCAGTTAGCAGCAGGAAGCCGAACGTGCCATTTAGAGCCTGCTGGGAGAAAGTGTGTAATAGCTACATTTAGATGAACTAACTCCAGTCTGTTGTCATGTGCAGAAATAATGAAATTCTGTCGTATTGAATGAATACAATTCAACAGCACATCATTTTTAGCACCAGATTAAATATACAAGAAAAGCCATGTTTTACTCTCAATACACAGGCTTTACAGCACCAGATGCTGATGAGTGTATATAAACCGAAAACAAACAAACACAAAACATTAAGCATCATCATCGGCAATCATCAGTTAAGGTGATGATTGGAAACTCGTCCTCTCCTTCTGCACCGCTTATCTGTGGGGTACCTCAGGGGTCCCTCTTGGGGCCTATTTTATTTTGTTTGTATATGCTCCCTTTGGGTTCGATTATGAGGAAATATAATATTTCATACCATTGTTATGGTGACGATACTCAGATCTACATTCCTCTTAGCTCTGATCACTTTTATTATGACCTTTTAAATTGCTTTGAAGATATTAAATGTTGGACTAGTAGAAACTTTCTTCAATTAAATGAGATTGTTGTCTTTGGACCCCCTGGTGCTGTCTCTGATATTACTATTAATCTAGATTCTTTGTCAGCAAACATTCATCCTTTTGCTAAAAACTTAGGTGTGATTTTTGACACAGATCTCAATTTTGAAAAACAGATAAGCGCTGTGGTGAAGAGCAGCTTCTTTCAACTAAGGCAAATAGCCAAATTAAAATCTATGCTCTCATTTAAGAATTTGGAGATAGTTACTCATGCCTTCATCACTTCCAGACTTGATTATTGCAATGCGCTTTATATGGGTCTCAATCATTCATCGCTAAATCGTTTGCAATTGGTCCAGAATGCAGTCGCGAGGCTGCTGACTGGTACTAAGAGGAGAGAAAGCATTTCTCCAGTCTTAGCTTCTCTTCATTGGTTACCGGTGCAGCATAGGATCCATTTTAAGATTTTATTATTTGTGTATAAAGCATTGAATGGTCTAGCCCCATCATACCTGTCCGAACTTCTCAGTTATCAGCAATCCTTGCGCTCTCTTAGATCCTCTGATAAACTTTTCTTGCTTATACCTCGCTTGAAATTTAAGGGGGATCGGGCTTTTTCTGTAGCCGGTCCTAGACTATGGAACAGCATACCTCTGGACATTAGATCTGTGCCTTCCCTTCCTGTTTTTAAATCACGCCTGAAGACTTATCTGTACTCTTTGGCTTTTGGATAAAATGTATGTTTGTGTATTTTAATGTGTTTTTGTATTGATTGTGTTTTTTGTGTCTTTTCTTTTTATTCTCTTAATCTCTATATTTACTTTATTGGCAAATGTACAGCACTTTGGTATACACTAGCTGTTTTTAAATGTGCTATAGAAATAAACTGACCTTGACCTTAATTGTTATTTTTGTCTTGTTTGAAGGATATTTCAATATGTTCAACGGAAAAAGGATATTTTTGACTTACAGAATATATACAGAATATATAGATAGATTTGATTTTATTTGCAAACATTTTATATTTAAACAGCACCAAAAAATCAAAGTAGGCACACCACAGCTCCAGAGATAGAAGAATATTTATGTTCTCACCACAGGTGATGTTTTGAGCTTAGACGCTCTTCATTAGACTATATTTAAACAGCACAAAATACAGTTAATTAATTTATTCATTTATTTATGCATTGTAGCATCATTGCATCATCTTCCATTTTTTTTTGTCCAGCAGAATGCCCTATTCCCCCCGCCTCACTCAATCCCTCTCTGTCATGCAGAACAGCTCAGCCTTTCTCTTCTCTTTCTTTCGCATGCATCAGCTTATTCTTTTCTTTCATTTCACGCCATGTGAGCTGACTTCTTTCATTTTGCAAGCATCCAAATACTGTGGCTAGGCTCAAGGGTACGGCATGCTACCATTTCACGAGAATAGAATGAAGCTGATCAACGCTGGAGCTCAAGACTGCCAACATACCATGAGCCAAAGACATTATACAGAAGGAAGGAGAGAGAATAAAAGCAGGAAAGTAAGCGAGAGAGGTGGGAGTGGAAGACAGGGACTTATTTGAAGTGAGAGATTTGCAACGAGAGAGAGAGAAAGAGATGGAGTCAGGGAGATGGGCGGGTAGAGTTAGCATAGGGAAGGGAAAGAGAGAAAGAGAGGGGGAGTAGAAAGTGGAGGAAAGAAGATTGATGGAAATCTCGAGAGTTTCATTAAGCTGGATGTCGAAGCGCACAGTTATCACGAGGGCTGTCTCTATCAACGGGGACTCATCTCTCTCAAAGCCTGCTTAATTCTCAGATGGGAGTGTGTGTGTGTGTGTGTGTGTGGTGGAGGGTTAGCGTGTTTCAGCTGCATAACTGCATTAACCGAAAAGGCCGTGAAGGAATAACAATTGCACGCTTCCGTCCTTACACTAGCGGTGAGCTGTTGGCAGCTTTGTGGTGTTGGTAAGCCTGTTGGTCCCGCTCCTATGAGGGCCTTCATGTTTTTTACAGAGAGGTAGATGTGTTTCGTGCGGGAATTTCACAGTATCACAGTCCGCTAGCAGCGAGAGAGGCATGGAGAGAGAAGAAGAGAATATAGGAAGCTGCTAAGCATTTATTCCTTTTTTGTGGTCACATGAATTAGATTGTGCGATAGTATAAAGTAAATTTGCCATATCCTAAA